>OZ024741.1:26118936-26256436 GCA_964016885.1 Eledone cirrhosa
ATATATATAATAGTAAAAAAACGGGAGGTTATATATACCTACATAAATATACATATGTACACGTAATTGTTTATATGTGACTATGTATATACTCTGTAAAGTGTTTGGCATTAAGAAGGCCATCTAGCTGTAGAAACCATTCCAAAATTGTGATATATGTAAGACAAGTCCTCCAGCTTGTCTAACCCATGCTAACATGGAAAAATAGGTATATGATGATGGTGGTTCAGAGTAGCTGAATTGTAGTTGTGATACAATAAAGATATCCTAGCTCAATAGTGGAGAAAATTATTAACAGAGTATTAATGAGTGGCGTGTGTTGCTGTTGTTATCTAGCACTAAGTCAGCCTTGACTCAAAGCTCTTTCAGTCATTTTCTACTTGTCTTGGGCATTGTGCATCTAGGAATACATTATCCAATGTGTCACTTCTAGTGTTTATCAGGTTTCTGTTAAAATAGTTAGTCTGTCCCTTGCCTAGAGGCTCATCAGGCCAGAGCTTAACCTGGTTTTACATGTGTCAAGCGACTGAAAGTACATCTGCTTCCTGGATTGGACACCAGTCCATTGCATGGTTAACTCCCAATTGCTTGTTGGTATTCATATTTTTTCAGCTGAGTAGACCAGAGCAACATGAAATAAAGTGCCTTCCTAAAATATTCTATATATTGCCTGGTCTTGGGATTGAACCATTCAGCTGAGCACCTTCCACTGTCAGGTATATGGCCTTGTTTTATATTATGATAATGTGTTAGATCAGACATATGAACAGTTTTTTATGAAGCAAACTTACTCTTTCTATAGCAGGCGTTTTAGTAACAGGAGTGTATGTCAAATTCATCAGTAACTTATATCAAATTACTGTTTTGGTCTTAAGTTCAAACCCTACTTGTCACCTCTCCAGAGTTGATGTAAATAGCCACACATATATAGGATGGGGTACTTTTATACTCCTCCCTTGCCACAAAACATGTGACTTTGTGGATATCTTAGAAATTATCTTATTTGTCGATCGAATAAGGCAGCAAATTTGCAGATTCATTAGAGGCATTGGGTTAAAAAATGTCTCAGCATATATATATATATATATATATATATATATATATATATATATATATTAAAAAAATGAAGGGAATTCCTTGGTACAGTAAGATATAACTTCACTGGTGGTTGAAGGTCTTTAATAATTCAAATCTTTACAATAAGTCTTGTTATTGAATAACGATTTATTGTAAAGATTTGAATTATTAAAGAGTATCAACCACCAGTGAAGTCATTTTTCCCCTTTTTTCATATATATATAAACAGAAAGGCTAGTCTTGAGAGATATGGATATCATCTTTCATTCTCCGGAAGAAATCAACAGTATTAAGACCTGGAGAGGGAGTTACTCAACCAAGTTTTAAAATGCTGAGGACACCATGTGTCAGGATGGTGTCCCAATGACTCCATCAGTAATTAACAGTCATTTACTTTTTATTACCTTTTCAATCAAGTGGAGGCATTTGGCCTAGTGGTAAGTTGTGGGTTTGATTCCTGGGCTGGGTTCCGTATTGTGTTCTTGAACAAAACACTTCATTTCACATTGCTCCAGTATACTCAGTTGAAAAAAATTAATAAGTACCAGCAATAGCTGGGGGTTTAACCCTGCAAGGGACTGGCGTCCTGTCCAGGGGGAAGTTTTGTACTTTCAGTCACTACACACCACAGAAACAAGGATAACCACCAGCCCGATGAACCTCCAAGCTCGAAACAGTAAACTTATGATCCAAGACAACTCAGCAATGACAAACCTCCATCAATTTCCCAGGTTACCATATCCAGAATTATATCATTATCCAGTAGGTTTCTTTTTAAGATGATAGAAAGGTTTAGCTACTATTTTTAGCAGAGCAAGCAATCCAAAATACCTTGTGGCATTTGGAAACATTCTGTGTTATGAAACCCTGCCAGGGTCATCTTTGTCTTTTAATTTCTGGGGTCAGTTAAATTGACCATCTTTGTTACAAATGTTTATTGTTGTTGTTGTTATTATTACCAGGGCAGTGGATTGGCAGAATCGGTAGAGCATTGGACAACATGCTTTGCAGCAGATAGTTCATCCCATTATGTTCTGAGTTCAAATCCCGCCGAGGTTAGCTTTGCCTTTCATCCTTATGGAGTCGATAAAATAACGTACCAGTAATGCATTGGGGTTGATTTAATCGACTTTTCCCTCCCACAAAATTACTGGCTTGTGCCTAAAGTAGAAATCATTATTATTATTATTATTTGAAGGTATTATTGACTTTGCCTTTCATCCTTACGGGGTCGATAAAATAAAGTACCAGTAATGCACTGGATAATTGCTGGCCTTGTGCCTAAAGTAGAAACAATTATTATTATTATTATTAAGGGTGGTGGATTGGCAGTATCGGTAGAGGGTCAGACACCATGCTTTGCAGCATAGAGTTACGGCTCTTTACGATCTGAGTTCAAATCCCGCTGAGGCTAACTTTGCCTTTCATTCTTACGGGGTCGATAAAATAAAGTACCAGTAATGCACTGGGGTAATTGCTGGCCTTGTGCCAAAAGTAGAAATCATTATTTGAGGGTGGCGGATCGGTAGAGCGTCTGATTACATGCCTTGTGGTATTTAATTACAATTTTTTTTCTTTTAAAATTTGAATCCACTGAGATCAACTTTGCCCTTCCTTCCAAGATCAATAAAATTAAATACCAGTCAAATACTCGGGTTGATATGATAAACTTCCCCTAAATTGCTGGACTTGTGCCTAAATAAGAAACCATTATCGGTAGAGGGTCGGACGCCATGCTTTGACGCATAGAGTTACCTCCCTTGCCATTCTGAGTTCAAATCCCGCCAAGGTTAACTTTGCCTTTCATCCTCACGGGGTCGATGAAATAAAGTACCAGTAATGCACTGGGTAATTGCTGGCCTTGTGCCAGAAGTAGAAACAATTATTATTATCTGTCATAAATATGTTGTTTTTTTTTGTTTGTTTGCTAAACCATACATTTAGAGTTTAACTGAATCTGTTGTGTATTGTCTAAGTCCACCATGACACACATACACAAACATATATACAACGTTTACACTAACGTATAAGTCACACCTTTTTCCATGAAAATACAACTTAAAAACCACCATGTGACACAAGTATATATAATAAATCATGTCCTTAGAATTATTAGATATGTATATATATATATGTATATATATGTATATATATATATGTATATATATGTATATATATATATGTATATATATATATGTATATATACATATATATATATATATATATACATGTATATATATATATATATATATATATATATATATATATACATGTATGTATATATATATATATATATATATATATACATCCTAAATGTAGCGGCCGTATTCCTAAAACAAATCTGTATTTTTTGTTATTACTTGTTAAATACGAGAGTTTTTGTCGTATTGAACAGAACAAATCTTGTATTTCTGTTAATCGCTTGTTAAATATGAGGACCTCATTCAATCCTTACCTTATAGCTAGCTACCCAACACCCCGCCCTCCCGCCCCCACGCACCACCATTGTTATTACGTGGACCAATCATAAGCCAGAGCCCCCACGCATCACCATTATTATTACGCGGACCAATCATAAGCCAGAGGCCTATACTATCGCTTGCCTGGTTGCCTTTCGATATATGATGGATGGATGGACTGCGGAATCCTGGGAGTGGAAGAGAGAGAAAAATCTGGACGCTCAGCGACAATGCCAAAGATAAAGACAAATTCACCTCGTGGACGAGAATGCGAGCACTCCTCTTTGTTTCGACCGCGGACGGCTAACATAACCCCCATCTCCCCCCACCGCCCCCACCCTCCAAACGCAATCCAAAACTTCAGAGTTGGTACCATAAATGTAGGCACCTTAAAGGGTCGCGCTAACGAGGTTGTAGAAATGCTTGAACGTAAGGAGGTCGATGTTTGTTGTATTCAAGAGACCAGGTGGAGGGGTGGGTCTGCTAGATTCATTGAGGGTAAAAAACGATGTTATAAGCTTTTCTGGGTGGGAAACGACGATGGGCTGGGTGGAGTAGGAATCATGGTAGCAGAAAAGTGGGCAGATAAGATAATAGACGTAAATAGAGTGAACGACAGAATAATTAAAATAAGACTTGTCCTCAATAGAACTACGGTGACAGTAATATCTGCGTACGCACCCCAATCCAGACTGCCCGGCACTATAAAAGACAGATTCTATGAGACACTGATGCTCACTACCTCCCAAATAACCGACAGTGACTATATAATTATTGCAGGCGACCTAAATGGTCACGTTGGACAACATTGTGACGGCTACGACGAAATCCATGGAGGCTATGGGTTTGGTACTAGAAATGAGGAAGGCTCCAGAATCCTGGAATTCTGTGACGCAAATAACCTAACTATCTGTAACACTAACTTCAAAAAACGTGACAATCACCTGATCACCTATAGATCCGGGGAACACACAAGCCAGGTAGATTATATCCTTACCAGAAGACGTGACAGAGTGTCTGTTGTAAACACTAAATCCCTCCCCCATGAAGAATGCACCTCCCAACATAGACTGATAATTAGCGACCTCATAGTCAGGACGAGACGTACTCGACAGCAGAAGAGGACTATCCTCAGGAGAAAAATATGGAAGCTAAAGGACCCCACAGCCAGAAATAAATTTCAAAGCATATTACTTGATGCTTTCAACAGTAAGGAAGAGCATTTAGAGTCGGACAATATAGAGGGACAGTGGGAATTTCTGAAAGCAAACCTGCTGATGGCGACAGACGAAGTCTGTGGCTGGAGCAGGCCTGTAGGCAGGAGGAGAGTAACATGGTGGTGGAACAGTAAGGTGGAGGGGTCAATTAAGGCCAAAAAGCAGGCTTGGAAAGTATGGCGGGATGGGGGAAGTTGAGAAGACTATCAAGTGGTCAGGAGGGAAGCTAGGAGACAAGTCTACTTTGCAAGAAGGGAAGCAGAGGAAAGAAAGTTCAAGCATGTTCTACAACGCGAGGACCAAAAACGTGAGGTGTTCAGGATTGCTAGGCAATGTGTCAAGGAAAACCGTGATATTGTCGGGGAGAAGTGTGTACTAAATGATGACGGCGTACTTGCCATCACCGACGCTGAGAAGAAGGTAGCTTGGAAGTGTCACTATGAAAGGCTACTAAATGAGGAGAATAAATGGGAGAAAGACAGTCTCCCCCACATCAACCCAATAGAGGGACCAGCAGTGTTAGTCGAGGGTAGTATAATAAGTAAGGCAATCAAAGATATGAAGACGGGTAAGGCGGCTGGGCCTTCGGAAATAGTTGCTGAGATGCTGAAGGCATCTGGCACGGTGGGACACACCATGGTCACCTGGATAGTTAACCAAGTCATACAGAATGGGGTTGTTCCAAAGGACTGGCATAGCAGCATCATCGTTAACTGTTATAAGGGTAAAGGAGATGCCCTAGATAGGAGTAACTATAGAGGCATTAAATTAATCGACCAGGTCATGAAGGTCACGGAAAAAGTAATAGCGCAACTAATCAGAGAGAGAATTGACCTAGATGAAATGCAGTTCGGGTTTGTGTCAAGCAAAATACCACAGACGCTCTTTTCATTGTACGACAACTACAGGAGAAGTACCTAGCTAAAGGTAAACCCCTCTACTTAGCTTTTGTCGACTTGGAGAAAGCCTTCGACAGAGTCCCCCGTTCCATTATCTGGTGGGCCCTTAGAAAACTAGGTGTCGACGAATGGCTTGTGAGAGCTATACAAGCCATGTATAAAGAAACAGTCAGCAAGGTTAGAATTAACAACGAATATAGTGAAGAGTTTAGCGTAAAAGTTGGCGTCCATCAGGGCTCTGTGCTCAGCCTCCTACTATTTATTATTGCCCTTCAGGCTATCAAAGAGGAGTTCAAGACCGGCTGCCCATGGGAACTCCTATACGCAGACGACCTAACACTTATAGCTGAATCAATGGCCGAGCTAGAGAAGAAATTCCAAACATGGAAGCACGGCCTAGAATCAAAAGGCCTTAAAATTAACCTGGCTAAGACTAAAGTTCTAGTTTGTAGGAAAGAAAATAAGGCGGTGGTCCCTTCCGGGAAATGGCCATGCTCAGTGTGTAGGAAAGGCGTAGTAGGTAGAAACTCCATTTTATGTCCCAAATGCAAAGTATGGGTGCATAAAAGATGTAGTGGGATCACAGGTAAGCTAACTAAGAACATAGATTTTACATGTGGCCGGTGCTCTGGTGCAATAAGTAGCAGCAAGTGCCCACACAATACTAGCTCTTACAACTGCGCAGAGGGCTCTATAGAAATAGTGGACAGCTTCCGTTACCTGGGTGACAAAATCAGCAGTGGGGGAGGGTGCTCTGAAAGTACTGTAGCTAGAGTCAGAACTGGATGGAAAAAGTTCAGAGAGCTTATACCACTATTAGCCGCTAAAGGGTTCTCCCTAAAAATGAAAGGCAGGTTGTATGATGCCTGCATACGAACAGCAATGTTGCATGGCAGTGAGACCTGGGCATTGTGTGCAGAGGATATATGCAGACTAGAGAGGAACGAAGCTTGCATACTCCGCTGGATGTGTAATAGTAATATACATGAACGGCAAAGCATAAACGAACTAAGGAAAAAATTAGAAATAAGAGGGATCAGATGTTGTTTACTCGAGAGAAGGCTACGTTGGTATGGACACGTGATGCGCATGAAAGTCGATAGCTGTATAACAAAGTGCAGGGCAATAAAGATAGACGGTAGCCATGGAATAGGCAGGCCTAGAAAAACCTGGGACGAGCTGATAAACTCCGACCTCACACACTTACACCTCTCCAAGACAATGTCACTGGACCGAGACCTTTGGCGGTACTCAGTAATAGAGAAGACCCGCCTTACCTAAATACATAGTAAAACCTACTACAGCCAGTAGGCATCTCTAACAAAATACACCCCGTCCCACCACCCCCACCCCATCCACACCACCCCCTTCTATGTAAAGTTATGTTGGTGCCACAACATCCAGGCCGAAACAAATGAGATCGTGTAGGTGTCACGACAAAAAACACACAGTCCACGCTGTAATGTGGCCGTGTAGGCAACACGGTAAAAACCTCCCAGTCCCACGCTGTAAATGTGGTTGGTGTTGGGAAGGGCATCCAACTGTAGAAAACCCACCAGACAGTCCTCTGCGAGCAAGACAATCACTCTTGCTTCAAGTGGGAAAACCCCCGCCCAAACCCATGCAAGTGTGGAACACGGACGTTAAACGTTGATGATGATGATGATGATGTATATCAGCAGCAAGGTTTAGAATTAACAACGAATATAGTGAAGAGTTTAGCGTAGAAGTTGGTGTTCATCAGGGCTCCGTCCTTAGCCCCCTACTATTTATTATTGCCCTTCAGGCTATAACAGAGGAGTTCAAGACCGGCTGCCCATGGGAACTCCTATATGCAGATGATCTAACGCTCATAGCTGAATCAATGGCTGAACTAGAGAAGAAATTCCAAACATGGAAGCATGGCCTAGAATCAAAAAGCCTTAAAGTTAACTTGTCTAAGACTAAAGTTCTAGTTTGTAGGAAGGAAAATAGGGCACCGGTCCCATCTGGGAAATGGCCATGCTCAGTGTGTAGGAAAGGCGTAGGTAGAAACTCCATTTTATGTCCCAAATGCAAAGTATGGGTGCATAAAAGATGTAGTGGCATCACAGGTAAGCTAACTAAGAACATAGATTTTATATGTGGCCGGTGCTCTGGTGCAATAAGTAGCAGCAAGTGCCCACAAAATACTAGCTCATTCCATTGCACAGATGGTTCTATAGAAATAGTGGACACCTTCCGTTACTTGGGTGACAAAATCAGCAGTGGTGGAGGGTGCTCTGAAAGTACAGTAGCTAGAGTCAGAACTGGATGGAAAAAGTTCAGAGAGCTTATACCACTATTAGCCGCTAAAGGGTTCTCTCTAAAAGTGAAAGGCAGCTGTATGATGCCTGCATACGATCAGAAATGTTACATGGCAGTGAGACCTGGGCATTGTGTGCAGAGGATATACGCAGACAGGAGAGGAATGAAGCTTGCATGCTCCTCTGGATGTGTAATAGTAATATACGGGAACGGCAAAGCATAAACGAACTAAGGGAAAAATTAGAAATAAGAGGGATCAGATGTTGTTTATTCGAGAGAAGACTACGTTGGTATGGTCACGTGATGCGCATGAAAGACGACAGCTGTATAAAAAAGTGCAGGGCAATAAAAATAGACAGTAGCCACGGAGTAGGCAGACCCAGAAAAACCTGGGACGACTTGATAAATTCTGACCTCACACACTTACACCTCTCCAAGACAATGTCACTGGACCGAGATCTTTGGCGCTACACAGTAATACAGAAGACCGCCTTACCAAAGTAGAAAGTGAAACCTACTACAGTCAGTAGGCGCAGGCACCTCTAACAAAAATACACCCCCGTCCCACTACCCACACCCAATCCACACCACCCCTTTCAATGTAAAGTTATGTTGGTACCACAACATCCAGTCCGAAACAAATGAGGTCGTATAGGTGTCACGACAAAAAAACACACAGTCCACGCTGTAATGTGGCCGTGTAGGTAACACGGTAAAAACCTCCCAGTACACGCTGTAAACGTGGTTGGTGTTAGGAAGGGCATCCAGCCGTAGAAAACCCGCAAGACAACCACTCTTGCCTCAAGTGGGAAAACTCCCGTCCAAACCCATGCAAGCGTGGAAGATGGACGTTAAACGATGATGATGATGATGATATATATATACAAGGAGGTGCTGAAAAAGTTCCTGGCTTTAGGTGAAAGAAAATACAGGAGGATCAGTTAATTATGATTTTATTCAACATATTCCCTTCTCAGATTCACTCATTGCAACGGTCCTTAAGTTTTTCTAAGCCCTGTAAACAGAACTTTGAAGGTTGGGTCTCCAGCCAGGCCTCTGTAGCAGTGATCAAGCCATGAATTTTTGCGCACGCCTTCATGTATATATATATGTATGTATGTATATGTATATAAATATATATATGTGTATATATATATATGTGTATATGCATATATATATATATGTATATATGTATATACACACACACACATATACCCACCACTTGTCTACTAACCTACCCAAGATAAAAAACCTCAACATTGAAAATTTTGCTATTTTTTGGTTCATATATGTCTATTTTTATTTTTTACTTGAAAAACTATAAAACAACAACAACAATAAAAAGGAGAACAGTATATTATGGGTTTGTGGGTTCAATCTTTGATGATATCTTCGATTATTTATCAGCTGGCTTTTAATGATAAAGGTTGAAGAAGAAATTTAATAGAAAGATTTCCCATATGCTTTGCATCATTTTTATGTATGTCTTAACATTTATCATTATGTATTAATGTTGTTATTATGTAATGTCTTCTCATCTGTTACTTTTGTGACAAATAAAACAAAGAAATTATTACAATTACTCTGTTTTTATTATAGTGTGATAAATGGTAACTAAGGTGCATTGTGGTGTTCGTGGCAGATCTCTAAATGATAATCATCCTATGTTTTATATACATATAACCCATGCTAGCGTGGAAAAATGGATGTTAAATGGTGATGATATATATATATATATATATATATATATATAATATCACACAACATATTATATATATACACAATATATTATATATACACACACACCAAGGTTAACTTTGCCTTTCGTCCTTACGGGGTCGATAAAATAAAGTACCAGTAATGCACTGGGGTAATTGCTGGCCTTGTGCCCAAAGTAGAAACAATTATATATACACACACAGATAGAGAGAGAAATATGTACTCCGGCTGTCTCAAAAGTAACTATTTCAGTGTACTTATTGCTATTTGAAATACACTTTTGTGACACACACACATCATCATCATCATCGTTTAACATCCGTGCTCCATGCTTGCATGGGTTTGGACGGGAGTTTTCCCACTTGAGGCAAGAGTGGTTGTCTTGCTCGCATAGGACTGTCTGGCGGGTTTTCTACAGTTGGATGCCCTTCCTAACACCAACCACATTTACAGTGTGGGTCTGGGAGGTTTTTACCGTGTTGCCTACACGGCCACATTACAGCGTGGACTGTGTGTTTTTTTTTTCGTGACACCTACACGATCTCATTTGTTTCGGCCTGGATTTTGTGGCACCAACATAACTTTACATTGAAAGGGGCGGTGTGGATGGGGTGGGGTGGGTGGGGTGTATTTTGTTAGAGATGCCTACTGACTGTAGTAGGTTTTACTTTGTATTTAGGTAACGCGGGTCTTCTCTGTTACTGAGTACCGCCAAAGGTCTCGGTCCAGTGACATTGTCTTGGAGAGGTGTAAGTGTGTGAGGTCGGAATTTATCAGCTCGTCCCAGGTTTTTCTGGGTCTGCCTACTCCGTGGCTACCATCTATCTTTATTGCCCTGCACTTTGTTATACAGCTGTCGTCTTTCCTGCGCATCACGTGACCATACCAACGTAGCCTTCTCTCGAGTAAACAACATCTGATCCCTCTTATTTCTAATTTTTTCCTTAGTTTGTTTATGCTTTGCCGTTGCGTATATTACTATTACACATCCGGCGGAGCATGCAAGCTTCGTTCCTCTCTAGTCTGCGTATATCCTCTGCACACAATGCCCAGGTCTCACTGCCATGCAACATTGCTGTTCGTATGCAGGCATCATACAACCTGCCTTTCACTTTTAGGGAGAACCCTTTAGCGGCTAATAGTGGTATAAGCTCTCTGAACTTTTTCCATCCAGTTCTGACTCTAGCTCCTGTACTTTCGGAGCACCTTCCCCCACTGCTGATTTTGTCACCCAGGTAACGGAAGCCGTCCACTATTTCTATAAAACCCTCTGCGCAGTTGAAAGAGCTAGTATTTTGTGGGCACTTGCTGCTACTTATTGCACCAGAGCACCGGCCACATGTAAAATCTGTGTTCTTAGTTAGCTTACCTGTGATCCCACTACATCTTTTATGCACCCATACTTTGCATTTGGGACATAAAATGGAGTTTCTACCTACGCCTTTCCTACACACTGAGCATGGCCATTTCCCGGAAGGGACCGGCGCCTTATTTTCTTTCCTACAAACTAGAACTTTTGTCTTAACCATGTTAATTTTAAGGCCTTTTGATTCTAGGCCGTGCTTCCATGTTTGGAATTTCTTCTCTAGCTCGGCCATTGATTCAGCTATGAGCGTTAGGTCATCTGCGTATAGGAGTTCCCATGGGCAGCCGGTCTTGAACTCCTCTGTTATAGCCTGAAGAGCAATAATGAATAGTAGGGGGCTAAGAACAGAGCCCTGATGGACACCAACTTTTACACTAAACTCTTCACTATATTCGTTGTTAATTCTAACCTTGCTCACTGTTTCTTTATACATGGCTTGTATAGCTCTCACAAGCCATTCGTCAACACCTAGTTTTCTAAGAGCCCACCAGATAATGGAACGGGGGACTCTGTCGAAGGCTTTCTCCAAGTCGACAAAGGCTAAGTATAGGGGTTTACTTTTAGCTAGGTACTTCTCCTGTAGTTGTCGTACAATGAAAAGAGTGTCTGTGGTACTTTTGCCTGGCACAAACCAGAACTGCATTTCATCTAGATCGATTCTCTCTCTGATTAGTTGCACTATTACTTTTTCCGTGACCTTCATGACCTGGTCGATTAATTTAATCCCTCTATAGTTACTCCTATCTAGGGCGTCTCCTTTACCCTTGTAACAGTTAATGATGATGCTGCTACGCCAGTCCTTCGGAACAACCCCATTCTGTATGACTTGGTTTACTATCCGGGTGACCATGGTGTGTCCCACCGTTCCAGAGGCCTTCAGCATCTCAGCGACTATTTCCGAAGGCCCAGCCGCCTTACCCGTCTTCATATCTTTGATCGCCTTACTTATTATACTACCTTCAACTAACACTGCTGGTCCCTCTATTGGATCGATCTGGGGGAGACTATCCTTCTCCCATTTATTCTCCTCATTTAGTAGCCTCTCGTAGTGACACTTCCAAGCGACCTTCTTATCAGCGTCAGTGATGGCGAGTGCGCCATCATCATTTAGTACACACTTCTCCCCAACAATATCACGGTTTTCCTTGACACATTGCCTAGCAATCCTGAACACCTCACGTTTTTGGTCCTCGCGTTGTAGAACATGCTTGAACTTTCTTTCCTCTGCTTCCCTTCTTGCAAAGTACACTTGTCTCCTAGCTTCCCTCCTGGCCACTTGATAGTCTTCTCTACTTCCCCCATCCCGCCATATTTTCCAAGCCTGCTTTTTGGCCTTAATCGACTCCTCCACCTTACTGTTCCACCACCATGTTACTCTCCTCCTGCCTATAGGCCTGCTCCGGCCACAGACTTCGTCTGCCGCCATCAGCAGGTTTGCTTTCAGGAATTCCCACTGTCCCTCTATATTGTCCGACTCTAAATGCTCTTCCTTACTGTCGAAAGCGTCAAGTAATATGCTTTGAAATTTATTTCTGGCTGTGGGGTCCTTTAGCTTCCATATTTTTCTCCTGAGGATAGTTCTCTTCTGCTGTCGAGTACGTCTCGTCCTGACTATGAGGTCGCTAATTATCAGTCTATGTTGGGAGGTGCATTCTTCATGGGGGAGGGATTTAGTGTTTACAACAGTCACTCTGTCACGTCTTCTGGTAAGGATATAATCTACCTGGCTGGTATGTTCCCCTGATCTGTAGGTGATCAAGTGATTGTCTCGTTTTTTGAAGTTAGTGTTACAGATTGTTAGGATTATTGCGTCACAGAATTCCAGGATTCTGGAGCCTTCCTCATTTCTAGTACCAAACCCATAGCCTCCATGGATTTCATCATAGCCGTCACAATGTCGCCAGCAATAATTATATAGTCACTGTCGGTTATTTGGGAGGTAGTGAGCATCAGTGTCTCGTAGAAAGTGTCTTTTATAGCGCCAGGCAGTCCGGATTGGGGCGCGTACGCAAATATTATCGTCACAGTAGTTCTATTTAGAACAAGTCTTATTTTAATTATTCTGTCGTTTACTCTATTTACATCTATTATCTTATCCACCCATTTTTCTGCTAACATGATTCCTACCCCACCCAGCCCATTGTCATTTCCCACCCAGAAAAGCTTATAGCATCGTTTTTTACCCACAATGAATCTAGCAGACCCGCCCCTCCACCTGGTCTCTTGGATGCAGTAGACATCAACCTCCTTACGTTCAAGCATTTCTACAACCTCGTTTGAGCGGCCTTTTAAGGTCCCTACATTCATGGTACCAACTCTGAAGTTTTGGATTGCGTTTGGTGGGTGGGGTGCAGGGAGGGGTGTGGTTGATGGGGTTGGGGTTATGTTGGCTATCCGCGGCCGCAACAAAGAGGGTGGGGCTTTGCCCTTTCGTCCGGCAGCATGAGGTGAATTTGTCGTTATCTTTTGCATTGTCTTCGGGTGTCCAGATTCTTCTGACTCTCCAGAAATTCCCTAGTTCATCCATCATATCGAAAAAGCAACCAGAAGTGCTAGCATAGGTCGTTTACTTGTGATTGGTCCAAATAATAAGGTGGAGAGTGGGGGAGGGAGGGGTATGGGGTAGTTTGCGAGGAGCAGAATTATTTTTAGAACAACGGTGAGACAGAACAGAATTATAGAAAGCCAATTTTGAATACGATTTTTTGATTCTGGGGGATTGTAAGATATATAGATGAATGAACCGAATGTGGAGAGTTGAGAAGAAATGGATATGTACATTACATTTCGTAGAAGAAAACTGAACAAGCTACCATCAATAATAGGAGACAAATTCTGGGTTTAGTCCCCTGTAGCATGGCTTATTTATATTTGGTTGGCAAGGAGTGAGGGGGAGTGTGAGACCAGCGTATATGATAGAGAGGGTGAGGGGGTGAGAGGCGATTTCAGCAGGGCAAGAGAGAGAGAGGGCAATCCCTAATTTAACCTGGCATAATTTCTTTTTTCGGCCAAAATGGTTGCAGGAATATTATTTAGAATTGTAGAAAGACAAACAATTATGAACATGATTTTTTGATTCTGGGGGATTGTAAGATATATAGATGCGAGGAGCAGAATTATTTTTAGAACAACGGTGAGACAGAACAGAATTATAGAAAGCCAATTTTGAATACGATTTTTTGATTCTGGGGGATTGTAAGATATATAGATGAATGAACCGAATGTGGAGAGTTGAGAAGAAATGGATATGTACGTTACATTTCGTAGAAGAAAACTGAACAAGCTACCATCAATAATACATGTATATATATATATATATTATCATCATTCATCATCATCGTCGTCGTTTAACATCAATTTTCCACACTAAAACTAAAAAGCCCAGCTGAGGGTACAAATAAATTGCTAGGCAGTCGCTGGTAGTCCCTCCCCCCTCCCACTGCAAGGGGCTCGGGACAATTGTCTCATTTGCCCCATTAATATAATATAATGAAATTATTGTGTAAAGTGCTCAGGTGCACTACAACTCATCAAAGGTGCATGTATAGTACATAGAATAATACACAAATGTCAGGGAAGTGAATAGTGTGAGTCATGATATACATGCGTGTATATGTATGGAGGGGGAACATTAGGTGTAGTGTTGGCGAATCTCGAGAAGCATGGAGGCCTTAAAGGATGCAGTGTCTCGACAGCTAACAACTGATGCAGGTAGTTTGTTCCATGCTTCAGCAACTCTGAGCGTGAAAAAATGTTTCCGAAAGTCATGGGAACTGTACTGTTTTCTGACTTTGTGGGCATGCCCACGCGTGTTAGACACATGGAAATCAAAAAGGTACTCAGGGTTGTTGTTGGCAAGAAGGTTAACAATTTTGTGGGTGTTTACCAAGTCAGTTGCCAGGCGTCGGAGCTTCAATGTATCCATGCCCAGGGAAGCAAGGCGCTCAGTGTATGGTAGATGCCTGATGGAGGGTATTCGCTTGGTTGCACATCTCTGAACAGTTTCCAGGCGGTCAATGTTCTGAGCAAGATAGGGGTTCCAGACTGGTGATGCAAATTCTAAGTGTGGCCGCACCATAGCCATGTACAACCTTAAATAGATAGCTGGAGAGTGGCTGACAAAGGTCTTGCTGAGTGATGCTAAAACACCCTCGGCCCTCTTGACAATTTTAGAGACACGCTTCGTCCAACGCAAATCGCTGCTGATCACAATGCGCAGGTCACGTTCACAAGAAGACTTCCTGATATTAGTGCTGTGGAGGGAGTATGTGGACACTGGGTTTTTACTCCCAAAATGCATGGTGGTGCACTTGTCCACAGCTAGCTTGAGTTGCCAGTCTGAGATCCATTGTTGCATTGTGTTCAGGTCAGACTGCAAGCAAGATCTATAGTGTTCAGGATCTGTCCTTTTTATCTCAAGGTACAGCTTGATGTCATCTGCGTACTTTAGTACTGTGGAATTCTTTAAGTTGGCATCTATGTCATTAATATATGCCACAAACAAAAGGGGGCCAAGAACAGATCCCTGTGGTACACCAGATGACATCTCATATGGTGAGGAATGCTGTTTTGTAGTAGTCTAGACATTAACTTGGACATTTTTTCATCATACCTTTTTAAAACCAAATGCAATTTTAAATATATAGGTATCAAAGTGTTAAAGCATAAAACTTGGAAAACTTGACAAGCTAAATGATATGTAGCAGTATATACATAAAGTTTGGTGACTGAATTGTGTAGTTTGAGTAGTTTAGTTCACAAGCAACCAACAGACATCCTTAATACTTAAGAACTAGTAGACCAATGCCATCAATAATGACTCTTTTATAGCTTCCCTTCTTTCTTATTTTCTTTTTCCTTTTCTTAACCATAATCTGCCTCTCACTTGTCCTTCAATATTTAAAATATTTGAAATTTTTGTTTTTCTTTCCCCTTTTTTAATTAATTTATTTTTATTACTTGTCTCACTAGCTGTTTTTAATTACCAACTGTAAGGAGTACTCAATACTACCTAGTCTGCCATGGCTTACTAGCTCTATACGGACGTTTAAATTGATTAAATAAATAAATAGCATTGAATGTATTTCATTTCTGGAGTCCAGGATTGGTATGCTATATATAGCTAGATTACTGGATATATGAACAATCATACAAACTGAAGAATTTAAGTTTTGATAAGTGATTGTTTACATAAGAGAAGCCTTATAGTTTGTTTATTACTGATACACAGAAGTGATTGAAAATGAGAATGTTTTAATAACTTATTTCTAGGATATAATTGCAGAAATGTTCAGCATATATGTACAACATATACTAAGTATTGAGTACTCTGGTGCATTATGGTCCATCTGGTTCCTTACCACATTTCCTTTGTTATATATATATATAAGCTGGGTGAAGTAGTGGCAAGAAATCCCAGTGGAAGGAAGATGCAGCAGAGGAAGACCACGAAAAACGTGGGCGGAGGTGTTGAGAGCTGACTTCAGATCGCTGAAGTTCACAGAGGTGATGACGAAGGGCGTAAAATGATGATGATGATACTGTACACACACACACATATATATATATATATATGTGTGTGTGTGTGTATAAATGACATACACGATAAAATGTGTGAGTAGCTTTGAAGAAATAACTATTTACATGGATCACAACCCAGAAAGTTGTGATTGTAGCTGCATGACTGATATAGGAAATGTATTGAGAGTATGAGGAATATGTTGCTAAGGACATATCTGATGTGGATCGGGGGAGATGTCAGTGTACAACAAACTATGGAAAACATTGGGATGAAAGTAAAGAGTTTTTTTAAGCCTACATGTACTTACTTAACAGCCTCCTCCCCACGAACCGTGTTTCTGTATTATAGTTGTTTGTGCTTTCCTTCTGTAAGCATTGTATTATTATATTTCTTTTTATACAACTGAATAAACCCTTTAATATATATATATATATATATAAACAAGTATATAGTCATACTTATTTAACACATGATGGTAGCCTTATACAGTCCCCGTTTCAGAAATCGATCCGGTTCACTGATTCACCTATACATACATATATATATATATATATGCAGAAGTTATATTTAATTTGTTGGGATTCAACAAGCTTAAAAATGTTTATAACTGATATAAAGCACTCAACAGTTTAATGGAGTAAATATTTAATATATTAATAAATGGAAACTATATTTATAAAACCATATTTTATTATATATATTTCAAGGGTCACCAAGGCAGAACCGTTAAGGTATATTATCCTTGGTTATGTCAAAATTTATAAAACACACTTCGTATTTTATCTGATGATAGCGTACCAACATTTTTGGTACCCTTGAAATATATATAATAGAATAAATATGGTTTTATAAATATAGTTTCCATTTATTTAATATTATTGTATATTATACTCCAGAAAATGTGTTGAGTGCTCCGAATCAGTTATAAACATTTATATTTGTTGAATTACTAACAAATTGAATATCCCTTCTGCTCATATATATATATATATATATATATATATTACTATCCAGGAAGCTCCAACCGTTAAGGTTGTCTTTTTTCCGGGTATGTCAATATTTATTTATAAAACAAATCTGTATTTTATCTGATGAAAGCGCACCATAATTTGCCTTGGTTGCCCTTGAAATATGTATAATAAAATAAATATGGTTTTATAAATATAGTTTCCATTTATTAATATATTGTATATATATGTATACAGAGAAAGAGAATATATGTCGTCTGAGAAACAGTATTTTGTTTCTCAATCGATATATTATTCTCTCTCTCTACATATAACTTTTAATTATATATATATGCCTGTAACTGAATATATGCCTGTATTCGACTACATTCGGATGTATGTATTAATTCAACTACACATTTCTGTTGTTATATTTTTATTGTAGAAATAGAGTTTTCACGACAGAGATGACTTCATGTAGAACAGAATTCAAATTTCATCAGCTTCACCATAAAATATTAAATAACATTATTGTAACGAATATTTATCAATCAGCAGAATTAAATGTTTATATAATTAAACATAATAATGAGTCACAGTTTGGTACATGATAAAATAGAATGTACACTTTACATTACTCCTTGTCCGAGAACAAATCAGAAGTAACTCACCCAAAATTTTAAAGAAACCAACAACGTAAAATAAAGAACCTTGCACAGATGTTACATATATTGGAATTATCAGATTTGGAATTATTGAAATACTGTATTGGAGAAATTATGTCAGTTTTGTTCGTCCCCGCCCCCCTTTTTTTTTCTTTTCTTCATACAGGTAGAGTTTTCTCAGCTGTCTTTGAAGCTGCTGCATAAAACAGTTTTGAGAAAAATTTCAATCCAGTCTGTCCACCTGGGATGTGACTTATGATGAACCACACCAAGGTAATGATTTGTCCTGTGGCAAAGACAACCGTCAACAGGGTATATTTTAGCCAGATGGCGAAGTAGAGAGTTCCGAATAATGTTGTGAAATACATAGATGTAAATGGGAGCCGACCCGCGGAAAATAAGTGACGGAGGTGATTTACAGGTCCCCAGAGGAGCGAGAAACTCATTAAGAAGAAAATACTCCCTAACGTAAAGAGAAGGGAAAATTTCCTGGCCCTCAACACGATCAAAGGAATGTAGAGGAATGAGAGGGAGAAGAAAAGGGTACCCATGAGAAGAAACGTGACAAAACCAAGAATCCGCTGTTTTTTGGTGAGTGATGGAAGCAAGGGGTCCGTCTGTGCTTTGGTAAACCAACTGTTGGCATCGGCCGGCTCACCATTACGATCTGCAGGAGCTGACCGACTAAATAAGTAATTGAATCCATTTTTAAGGGCGCTCGATTCACTTGTGTTTATATTTTCTTCGTTCTTATCAAAAGATGAACTCATCATAATACTGCTAGAAGATCTAGACAGATATTCTTTCAAATCTTTGCCGAGGTCTGCCATGTTGTCAAATATTCAAGGGAGACAACCAACAATTTTCAGACAACGGTGTTCCGTCCGCTTGTAATATTAAATCCGACAATAAAAGTTGTTGTTTAGCCTTGGGTCGGCTTTAATCCTGCAAATCTTATTATCAAAAGCGTTCTAGTAGTGACCAGTCTGTCAGTTTTCTTTTTGTATCAGAAATTCTCTTTAACACAGTAAGGTGTTCAGGCACTCGCATAGAGTCTCCCATGTTAGCTCACGTACAAGTGCTATTCAAATTGCGTTACACTTCTAAAAAATCCATATAGCTAATAAAACTATTTTTACAATGTAGATATGGTATAGTTTTAAATATCATAAACCATAAAAGACTGCTTCAAATAAAAAAAAGCAATGTAGCAAACTACTACTCTTCTCAAAAACACATCATTTCACTTCACCCTCCCTAAAGCTTAAATAAGGAGATCACTACTGGAGTCCTAGAGATCGCTCTTGGTCTCACAATCACTAAGGACCCCTCCATGGACAATACACATTCTCAACATAGCTAGGAATGCATCCCAACGATGGATCTGTCTTCGGCAAGAAAATATTTCAACCCCAGCAATTAATAACCCTTTACAAAGCTCAAACTTACACTGTGGTATAGCTGTCACGTCTAGGACAGTGCTGCTGTTGCTCACACTAGCATCTTAGATTTTATACAGAAAATCGCCACTTGGTTAATCAGTTTGAAGTCAATTTCTGATCTACCCTAGCTTCTTCCTCTTCTACTGTGTCATGCTTTCTATTACATTAAGTTCTTTGTGCATAGAATCCCTTAGAACTCCCTCCCTGCTCATGTCTCACTAAAAGGAGTAGATCGTCAACAGTTTAAACAATCTCTCTGGTTTTGAAAGACATGTGAAGGCCATAAGCACTACACCTTCCTCTAGATCTATAAAGTGAAAAAAAATACATATGACACTAAAGCTAGAAGTTTGACACTAAAGCTAGGACAGTGCCCCAGCATGGCCTCAGCCGGATAGCTGTAACAGGTAAAAGAGTATAAGAGAATAAACAAATCACCATCATCATTATCATCATTTAACATCCATTTTTCCACACTAGCATGGGTTAGACGAGTTGTCCAGTTGCGAGCCAAGATAGAACAGATGACTGTGTCCGGCTCACACTGGACTAATTTTGGTTTAGTTTCTATGTCTGGATGCCCTTCCTAACACCAACCGCCTTTACAGTGTGTACTAGGTGCCTTTTATCGTCACACCTACACGCCCACTTTACCATGTGAGCTGGGGACTTTTTGTCATGACACCTACACGACCACTTTACAGTGTGGGCTAGGAGCTTTTTGTCATGACACCTACACGACCACTTTACAGTGTGGACAGGTATGGGGATTAGTTATACTAATAAATAAAATAATTAGTAACAACAATAATACCAGTAATTATTTACTTAACACTTATCTGATTTAACTTGTTCCTGCAGTAAAAAGAAAAATACAAACAACATTAGTCATAACATAATGTTGTATTTTGTCCCCAATTTTCAGAATAGAGAACTTGTAAATATAGGGTTGCAGTGTTGTTTGGTTTTCTATTAACCTTCCAATCATAACGAAAGGCGAAAAGAGATGAAATATTGCCATAAACCAAGCGATCCAATAACAATACCATTGGCTTTGTGTAGTCTGAACTCTAACATGTAAAAGACATAATAGTTAATGTTAGTCTGCAAGGATAAACACATATCTAAACCAACAATAATTCCAATTTATGGTTAAGTAAATACCTGACAAACTATACTTTGTCACTCTACTTAGTTGTCTGTTTATTTGTCTAATTATCTATTTTTATATGTCTGCCTTTCACCATTTCAATTGTATAATCCATCTTTATATGTGAATCCTTCTATCTGTGTATAATTCTATCTTTCTATTAGTCTATTTAACTTTCTATATAAGTAGAAATTTGTATATTTATCCTCTCCATATCCCCCCCCTCTCTCTATATATATATTGAGAGAGGGGAGAGGATAAATATACAAATTTCTACTTATATAGAAAGTTAAATAGACGAATAGAAAGATAGAATTATATATATATATATATATATATATCCACCCCCTCTCTCTCTCTCCATAACTCTGACGACTGTATTGCATGTAATTACCTGTCTTTCTTGTGGCCAATGTTGAGAGACACTCTGTATAGAGCTATCATTCCTATCTATAGTCACCATAGATATATATTGCTACCATTCAATGTATAGCTCTAAACCAGTTTGACACTTGGGACTGTGAACAGAATTGTAAATGATTCTTTTTAAATTGGGGCTAACATCAGGGTGGAGATCTTACAGAAAATAACACTCCTTAGAACTGCCAGGATACTCAGAAAAGTGCTTGACAATTGAAGGGGCCACCTCAGTCCTCTGGTTGTGTACAGCTAGCACCAGAATTACATCACACACCAATAAATGTTGCGTGACAAGCAGATAACATAAACCCCAGGAGAAAGTAACAAAGAGTTCCTAGGTCATTAGTTATGACTTCTTGGTTTACTAATGCGGCAGGAGTTCCAAGGTCATTAGTTATGGCCTCTTGGTTTACTAAGGTGGCAGATAAAAACAACAGCCTGAGAAAGAAGAAATAACAATAATAATTGTTTCTACTTTTGGCACAAGGCCAGCAATTACCCAGTGTATTACTGGTACTTTATTTTATTGACCCCATAAGGATGAAAGGCAAAGTTAACCTCGGTGGGATTTTAACTCAGAATGGCAAGGGCCGTAACTATATGCATCAAAGCATGGCGTCCGAAATAACAATAATAATGATTTCTTTTATTCGCCACAAGGGCCCAAGACATTGGAGAAAATGGAAAGACAAAAACTACACAGAGTGGAGTTTACATTGTGTAAAGGAAAGGGGAGAACAATGAAGGAAAAATAGTGTGATTGAATTGATCAACAAGATCCAGATCTCACCCACTATCTACTGGTCGCAACTCTTGTTCAAGGACATAATGCATCACCGGGTCTGGGAATCAAACTCACAAACTCACAATTGTGAATCCAATTCTCTAACAATTAAGTCATGTACCTTCTCTAATAGTAACTCTAATCTTGCTAAACAAAAGGTTGGGAGGGCCCTCAGTTTTGTCAAAGGCATGACAACCTCTCCTGAGCACTTGATGGAATGTGAGACCATACATAAGTGCAGAGGTCCCATTCTTGCCTGGGAGATCAGTGGCTCTGCTTCAGTATGGACTTGGTTTATATAGACCTGTCCAACCATAGTTAGCAGGGAAAGCAGACATTAAAACAGCATTGATGATGATGAAAACAATATTAAACTAATAACAAAACCAATAATAGTTCCCCAATAGTGGGGTGACTATGCTTTAGGGTACTTCCAGGATAATTCCACATAAAACCCTAGATAACCCTGTCACTACACAAGAATTAAACATGTCCTGATTTCTTTTCCCTTACTTTGAAAAGCATAGTCAGAGTAGGTCTATCCAGCCTTGTCAATCTTGCCATTCTCATAAAACACACTAAAAGGCAGCACTTCCCTCTCTACTCTCATCTTCCTCCTCAAGTGGAACTTGAAGAAGTTGATGAGGACTTGGCTCAAACCTTTTAGACATGTACATACGTTCATAGTAGAAGATGTGCTGTGCTTACCTTCTAAATGAAGGTAGTGGTTTAATTTTCACTATAAACCCCACTGATAGCCAGATCTTTGATACAAGCCCACAAGTCTGCAATGCATGGATAATGGGAATTGGGTGATGGCATGTAGGACAGTTTCATTGCCTTGCGTGTATCTCAGACATGTCTGGCTGTTGGCACTCCCATATCTGTAAAGCTTCTCTTGAACTGGTGTTATGCCAACGATGTTTGGAAACTGTCCATAATCCTTGACATGAAAGTCTTCCAGAAGATTCTGTTCAAACTGTCCTTGTCAACATCTAGAACCACACCCAGGCCATCGTCACTCAGACCTTCTACCAATCCTCTATAGAAAGCAAGTGTTAATGATAATTAGTATTTCTAACAAGAGCAGTGAATTGGTAGTATCAGTAGAGCGTTGAACATCATGCTTCGTTGCGTAGAGTTACAAACCTTTATGTTCTGGGTTCAAATTCCGCCGAGGTTAGCTTTGCCTTTCATCATTATGGGGTCAATAAAATTAAGAACTGGGGTCGATTTAATCAATTTTCCCCTCACCAACAATTGCTAGCCTTGTGCCTAAATCATAAACCATTCTTGTTAACACTGGCACAAGGCCAGCAACTCGGAGAAGGGGAAAGTCGATTATATCGATCAGTACTTAACTGGTACTTTATTTTATCGACCTCAGAAGGATGAAAGACAAAATTAATCTCGACGGATTTGAACTTTGAACGTAACTAAACACAACAAGGTATTTTGTCCAAGGTTTTAACAATTTATCAACCGATAATGATTTCTTACATTGGTGCAAAGCTACACCTTTGTTGAGGAGGGGTGTATTTAATTATATTATTCCCTCAGCATTCGTGATATTAATTATTGTATCATCTTTGAAGGGAGTTGTTCAGCCTGCTAGAACTAGCAGCCATATCTGCCCCAAATTATATTCTATCGTCTTAGAAAAGAACAAGTTTGATAATGTGGCCATAGGTTCGTTGTACATAGGAAAGTAGATGGGGCATTAGAGATAGATTTGGCTGTTGTTTCTAACAGATCGGACAACCGCATAGAGGCTCCCGAAGTGGTAAGAACTCACAGGAGAGCTCTACAGCAGAAGCTCTTCAGAGAAGAAACTCTCGGAAAAGCTGGACAGCAGAAGGTTTTCGGAGAAGAAACACCCACTCAAGCATGTTTTTCGTTGAATATCTCAGGCTGAAATATAAACCAAGGGAAATAACTACAGTGGTATTTGTAAGGTTTGCCCTAGTTACAGACTAACTGTTGCTTAACAACTCGCACCTCACATGTTAAATTATATATATTTATGTCAGTATGTCCAGTGTTAAAATTTCTCTGAGGATCACCTATCAATAGCTCGCTTTACCAGTTCTAATCAAAGTAAGTGCCTTAAACTATCTTATTTGATATCTCTTTAGTATTATAAAATATCGACATGGTAAGGGGATCTGTCTAGTTTAGCAAGCATCCTCACATCGTTAACTGGCCAACGTACTTGTATTAATACACACGCACACAGGCTTTCACGTTTTCTCATATATATACGTGTAAGGGTGTTGACTCTATTTCCACAAACTTATACATTGTCTAATCTCTTCACACACACACACACGTATATGTGTGTAACCATACACGCACACATTTGCGAATGTACTTCCCAACTACACTGTCTAACTTTTACTGTCTAATATCCACCCGCGTACCCGCATTAGTTACATACCACTGAGTGTATACTTCTTTAGTCTTCTTCGTTTACTTATAACGTACCCCAATAGTTGTATATATATATATAGAGAGAGAGAGAGAGTGATGGGGGGGGGGGTATGAAGCAATATCCTTAGACGTGAAAAGGAAAAATTTAAACTGCTCATTATATTAGTTTCTTTTATTTGATGTTTTATGGTTATTTATACAACTGAATAAAATATCAATTAAAGGTAACAAAAATATATTAGTTTAACGCTTGATATAATAGGAAAAGAGCCTTGACGTATCAGAGGCAATCTGATACATCAGAATGTTT
Source organism: Eledone cirrhosa (assembly GCA_964016885.1). Lineage (NCBI taxonomy): Eukaryota > Metazoa > Mollusca > Cephalopoda > Octopoda > Eledonidae > Eledone > Eledone cirrhosa. The sequence continues at coordinate 26,143,629 of OZ024741.1, forward strand.
ATATATCGTCTCCTACTTAGAAAATATCACCTTTTCCAGCGAAATATCCTTACTAAACAGGTAATTAAAGAAAAACGAAAATCAATAAGTTAGAGTAGCTAAATGTTATATAGAAATAGAGAGAAAGTGACGTCCAAACGGGTATCCTCCACCTCTGGGTCCCAGCTGACAGGATGGGGAGTACATTGCCCCAGGAGACGGCAAAAGTAATGTGTATTAAATAATTACTGTAATATATAGAACTCGTCTCATGAGATTTTGATCTGATGGAAATAAAGTCACCAAAAAGTAATATATCTGTATTCTACGCTGATAGTTGTGTGTGTGTATTTCTATTAAGTTTGACTTGTTTGTGCATTACCAGTAGTTTCGTAGACATAAACACATCTAACTCCTCCATATGTCTGTGTATGGATACATTAACGCTCCGACGTCTGGCAACTGACTTGGTAGACACTTACAAGATTATTAACCATCTTTCCAAACAGCCCCTTTTTGAATTCCATGTGTCTAACAGCCCTGGACATGCTCACAAAATCAGAAAACAGTACAGCTCCCATGACTTTCGGAAACATTTTTTTTCATGCCCAGAGTTGCTGAAGCGTGGAACAAACTACCTGTATCAGTTGTTAGCTGTTAGGACACTATATCCTTCAAAACTTCCATGCTTCCCGAAATTCACCAACACTACACCTGATATCCCCCCCCCTCCATACACATGCATGTGTGTATATCATGACTCATACACATGATGATGGCTGCCCCCTCGTTATCGAGTATGGCCATTGCACGATATTCCATTATTAATAATTATTAATTAATTCTATCATGCAATGCCTGTGCATGAAGATTATTTTTAAAGTGAGGAAAGACTGTGCACTGAACCAATCCCACTCTCTGAGCGACAGTAGCTATAACCAGAAAAGAAGAAAAGATCAACATCATCGGTAACTACTGAGCCGCAGGTTTTATCCCAGTTTCCTGAGTTGCCTTCTAGAAGAATGCTCTGACAAAGGCTAGGAGTCCTTCACTCCCAGTGGCTTAACCGCGCGATCAGGTATCCAGCTTGATTATTTCTATGTCCCCGCGTATACACATTCATAGACACACACATACACACATATACATACATACATACATACACACACATAGATACATACACACACATAGATACACACACACACATACATACTTACACTCATGTATAGATATTTTCTGTATATTTTATTCTTAATTTTTTAATTTTCAGTGGATTGAATGAAGAGACGGATTATTTCAAATATTGCAATCATAGATCAAAATATAATGATTGAGTTGGTGACTTGATCTTTGATGGCTGCTGTGGTTTGTATCCGCAAGAAATGTCTACATCTATGAGAAACACAGCTACTTCGGAAAGGTTGGTACTGGCATTAAATTCTTCTTCAACAACTTCTTCTGTCATCCCATACCATCGTAGTCTTCTCTCCCACTCACACTAAATCTAATTCCTCTTATACTCAACTTTTCTCTCAGTTCATCCATGCTTCGTAATCCATGCTTATTTAACATTGCACATACCTCGAATATGCTCACTTCATTTCTCTTCAGCCTTTGTATGTCCTCTGCAGTCACTGCCCATGTTTCCATTTTTCACTACCATGCACCATCGCACTTCTCACACGGGCGTCATACAGTCGTCCTTTTGTTCATAGGGAGAAACCTCTTGGCAACAGAGGGAGCAGCTCTCTAAATTCTAGCTATTATGCTCTTATAGCACCCTCCTCCACTGCTAATTGTATCACCTAGGTGGCAGAAACTAACACCACTTCTATAGATCCTTCCTCAGACGGGAAAAGGTTTATATCATTGGCATTCTTACTATCAATTATTCCTGAACATCTACTACATTCAAAGTCTTCCTTTCCTGTTAGTCAGCCTGCTATCCCACTACACCTCTTGTGTACCCAAGATTTTCTTACTCCTTTTTATTACATATCAAGCAAGGTCACTTCCTTGATGGTATCAGGGTCCTCTCTTCTTTTCTACTTACTAAACTTAAGTTTTTCCTAGTTTACTCTAAGCCCCTTTGGTTTGAAATTGTGATTCCAAAACCAGAATTTCTTCTAACTCTTCCACAGATTTGGCTCTAAATCTGAGGTTGTTAGCATACAGAAGTTCCCATGGACAGCCAGTCTGTTATGGCCTGGAAAACTGATAAACACCTACCTTCACATTGAATTCCTCACTAAACTCACTACCTATTCTCATTTTACTGACAGCTCCTCTATACATGGCTTGTACTGCTCTCACAAGACATTCTTCTACACCTAGTTTCATAGAGATCACCAGATGATAGATTGAGGTACTCTGTCAAAATACTTCTTCAGATTAACAAAAGTTAGATATAGCTTGGAACTTCTCTTGTAGTTGTCTCACTAAGAAGAGAACATCTGTGGTACTCCTCCCTGGCATAAAACCAAACTGCATCTCATCTAATTTAACTCTTTCCCTAATTAGATGTGCTAGATCACTTTCTTAACTTGTCCCATCAGTTTTATTCTCCTGCAGTTGCTCCTCTCTAGCATGTCACTTTTTCCCTTATAACAATTAATGAGTCTACTACTACACCAGTCATTGAATATGACCCCATTGTGTATTACCTGATTGATTATGTTGGGGACTAGTTTGACCCCTACTTCCCCAGAAGATTTCAAACATCCCAGCAACTATCTCTACACAGAGTTATAAATAAAAATATACATTTAATTTCAGTGATTTGCAGACATTGAAAACCTTGTTTGATGTCATCAATGCATCAGAGATAAACCTACAGGTAAGGCTTGTTAGAGGAAATCATTTTTACATATATACATACAAGCACTCAGACACACATACAGACTGGCACATATACACACCTCCATAAAGACAAATACACACATACATACACACAGATTGGCACATACACACACCTACATAAAGACAAATACACACATACATACACACAGATTGGCACATACACACACCTACATAAAGACAAATACACACACATAGATTGGTACATACACACACCTACATAAAGACAAATACACACACACACAGAGACTGGCACATACACACACCTACATAAAAACAAATATTCACACACACACACATACACTGACACATACACACACCTACATAAAGACAAACACACACACACAGATACATGCACACACACACACACACACAGACATAGACATAAACACACAGACACAAGGGACATAATAGAAAGTTATATACAGGTTAAAAAAATATAGAACCAATCTAAGAAGGTGGGGTGCTGGAATTACTACTCTACTGCATCAGGTGAGATGTCTTGTGGTATTTCTTCTGGTTCTTTGTGTTCTAAGTTCTTGTGTGTTAGACTTACCATATACAGGACAAGCATAAAGTCTTTCCCTTTTTGTTTCCTAGATGTCATTTTGTTACAGAAAATTTCAACTACTTCCCGTAGAAGAGAAAATGTAAAACATGTTCAGAAAAACTTTAAACTTGAAATTTATAAATTAAAACAATGAAAAACTAAAATCTCACATAGTATCTGAGATATGGTATTTTGGTATTTTATAATCAGGGAAATACTTTATACTTACCCTGTATATTCAAATATAAGCCAACCCCTATTTTATGTCTGAGGAATGGACAAAAATTCAAACCTTGTGTATAAACCGAGGTAGTTAATCAACACATTATGTTTAGATACTTTTTATCGTGACACCTACACAACAACTTTTCAGTGTGGTCTGGGTGCTTTTTGTTGTGACACCTATACAACCACTTTACAGTGTGTACTGGATGCTTTTTGTTGTGACACCTATACAACCACTTTACAGTGTGGACTGGGTGTTTTTTGTTGTGACACCTACACGTTACAGTGTATACTGGGTGGTTTTTGTCATGACACCTACACAACCACTTTACAATGTAGACAGTGTTTTTTATCATGACACCTACACAATCACTTTTTGTTGTGGCACCTAACTTAACAAAATGTTTTCATATCAAATGATGATGGAAAGTTTTAATCTAAATAGGTTCTCTTTAAAATATGTGATTTCATTTCATGGAACCAGGGACAGTTTTGGTTAGGTTGATATGAAAAGCGTTAATGATTCTTTCTATTTGCCATGTTGAAATAGATGGTGTGTTCATATGTTTGTATTTTCTTCATTATTTTGGTCACCATTCAGGGTTCCACTGATGAGACAGACACAAGAGAAATCAATGAAAGTCACTCTACTTCCATTTCTTCCAGACAATTCTCATTAGAAGCACATGCATTAGAACAGTTCAGGTTTGTTATATATGAAATATAGTTTCTTGATATTTATATAACTAACCAGGTACGCTTCATTTCAGGTGCAGGGGTCCACATCTGTCCCGTGAGGTCATTGGTAATTGGTGTTTCTCCCATCCTAGATAATCTGCTGTTTTGTTAGCTTACAAAGTTCAGCATGTTGATAGAATTTTTAAAAAAGAAATTCATTAATTTTTTATAAACTTTCATTATTGTATACTTCTCTTCACTAATGCTTTCATTTATGAAATAATTTTGATTTGTATTTGTAGTAGACTAAACATAAACTTGTAACTTTGTTTATAATGCCTTCTAATTTGATGTTGATAAAAGTATGTCAATATAGATAATATGTCAACATAGATAATTGTTTCTACTTTAAGCACAAGGCCAGCAATTACCCAGTGTATTACTGGTACTTTATTTTATCGACCCCGTAAGAATGAAAGGCAAAGTTAACCTCGGCGGGATTTTAACTCAGAATGGCAAGGGCCGTAACTCTATGCGTCAAAGCATGGCGTCAATCATCATCATCATCATCACCGTTTTACGTCCGTTCTTCCACGCTAGCATGGGTTAGACGGGTTGTCCTGTTGTGGGCAGTGTCTGGTCGGCTGACCATGCCTTGCTCATACAGGAACTGATCTGGCTTGATTTCTACAGCTGGATGCCCTTCCTAACACCAACCTCATTTACAGTGAGTGCTGGGTGCTTTTTCGTGGCGCCTACACGTCCACTTTACAGTGTGGGCTGGGTGCTTTTTTGCCGTGGCACCTCCACGACCACCTTGCGGTGGGGGGGGGGGGGGCATATTGTTTATATGCTTCAGCATGTACCCATGGGAGGTCGGGTACCCTGTATTACTGCGTGACGCCAGAAGTCACGGTCGTGTGTCATTGACTTTGAGAGGTGTAGTTGGGTAAGGTCGGCTCTTATCACCTCATCCCAAGTCATCTTGGGTCTCCCCACTCCGCGGTTTCCATCAACTTCTAGTGCTCTGCACCTTTTTATGCAGCTGTCATCCTTCATACGCATCACATGTCCATACCAGCGTAACCGCCTCTCCTGCACGCAGCATTTGATTCCTCTTATGCTCAGTCTCTCTCTCAATTCATTTATGCTTTGTCGTTCACGTATATTACTGTTACACATCCATCGGAGCATGCAGGCTTCGTTTCTCTCTAATCTACGTAAGTCTTCCACCTTCAGCGCCCAGGTCTCACTACCATGCAACATCGCTGTTCGGATACACGCATCATACAGTCTGCCTTTCATTCTGAGGGAGAAGCCTTTTGCAGCTAGCAGTGGTAGTAGTTCCCTAAACTTCTTCCATCCCGTTCTTACCCTAGTTATTGTACTTTCTGAGCACCCACCTCCGTTGCTAATTCGGTCACCTAGGTAGCAGAAGCTGTCTACTGTTTCTACAGGGCCCTCCCAGAGATTGGTGGTACTTGTTTCCTGTGGCTGTTTGCTTGCTGTTTCAGCACAGCTGCTGCATGTGAATCCTACATTCTTAATTAAGCTTCCTGAGATCCCGCTACATCTCTTGTGTACCCATTGTTTGCATTTGGGGCAAAGAATGGAGTTCCTACCTACACCTTTCCTACATACTGAGCAAGGCCATTTCCCTGAGGGGATCTGGGTTCTGTTTTCTCGTCTACTTATAAGGACCTTAGTCTTTGTCATGTTGACTTTGAGGCCCTTTCTCTCTAGTCCCTGCTTCCAGGTTTGGAATTTATTCTCTAGTTCTACCATAGATTCAGCTATGAGTGCGAGGTCATCAGCATACAGGAGTTCCCATGGGCATCCGGTCTTAAACTCCTCCGTTATTGCCTGCAGGACTATGATGAACAGGAGAGGGCTAAGAACAGAGCCCTGGTGGACCCCAACCTGTACGCTAAATTCCTCGCTATACTCATTGCCAATCCTAACTTTGCTGACTGCTCCCCTATACATGGCTTGTACCGCTTTCACAAGCCATTCATCTACTCCTAGTTTTCTAAGAGCCCACCAGATTACTGCACGTGGAACTCTGTCAAAGGCTTTCTCAAGGTCGACAAATGCCAAGTAGAGTGGCTTACTTTTAGCTAGGTACTTTTCCTGTAATTGCCTCACAAGGAAGAGCGCATCAGTGGTGCCTTTCCCTGGAACAAACCCAAATTGCATCTCGTCTATATTCGCCCGGTCCCTAATCAGCTGTGCTATAACTCTTTCTGTTACTTTCATGACCTGGTCCATCAACTTTATACCTCTATAGTTTCCTCTATCTAGTGCATCGCCTTTACCTTTGTAGCAGTTGACAATGATGCTACTGCACCAATCTTTTGGTATGGCCCCCTCTAGTATTACCTGGTTAACGATACGTGTGGTTATAGTGTGACCTACAGACCCAGATGCCTTCAGCATCTCGGCAGCTATACCCGATGGACCGGTTGCCTTCCCTATCTTCATATCTCTGATTGCCTTACTTACTACGCTGCCGCTGACTTGTACTGCTGGTCCCTCTATAGGGTCTACGTGGGGTAGGGTCTCTTCTTCCCATGCATTCTCCTCATTTAGTAATCTATCATAATGACTCTTCCATGCATCTTTCTTCTCAGCACTTGTGAGGGCAAGCTCACCTTTATCATTCCGGATACACTTCTCTCCAATGACATCACAACTATCTCTGACACACTGCCTCGCAATCTTGAATACCTCCTGTTTCTGGTCCTCACGTTGTAAAACATGCTTGAATTTTCTATCCTCTGCTTCCCTCCTAGCTAAGTATACTTGTCGCCTAGCTTCCCTCTTGGTCTCTATGTAATGTACCCTGCTCCCCCCGTTCTTCCATTCTTTCCATGCCTGTCTCTTGGCCTTGACTGCTTCATCTACCTTATTGTTCCACCACCAAGTCACTCTCCTCCTGCTTGAGGTCTTACTCCAGCCACAAACCTCATCCGTCGCCTCTAGTAAGTTATTTTTTAGGAACTCCCAGTTCTCTTCTACGTTAAATGTCTCTATCTGTTCTTCTTTACTGTCGTAGGCGTTGAGTAAAATATCTTTAAATCTGTTACTGGTTGAGGGGACTTTCAGCTTCCAGATCTTTCTTCTCCAGGTTGGCCTCTGTTTCAGGGCTCGTCTAGTTCTGACCGTGAGGTCGCTGACAACTAAGCTATGTTGGGATGTACATTCCTCACTAGGGAAGGCTTTTGTGTTTACGACCGTCCATCTGTCACGTCCTCTGATGAGAATAAAATCTAACTGACTAGAGTGCTCCCCTGATCTATAGGTGATCAGGTGGTTGTCGGGTTTTTTAAAGTTTGTGTTACATATCGACATGTCATTGGCGTCGCAGAATTCTAGAAGTCTGAATCCTTCCTCATTCCTTGTGCCAACTCCATGGCCTCCATGTACTCTATTGAAGCCGTCGCAGTGTTTACCTACGTGTCCGTTAAAATCTCCTGCAATGATTAGGAAGTCCTTGTCGTCTGTTAGAGCAGTAGTGTGTATTAGGGACTCGTAAAACCTATCCTTAAGTTCGTCTGGCAGCCCCGATTGGGGTGCGTAAGCTGATATTATTGTGGTAATTGTCTTATTCAGGACTAGTCTGAGTTTAATGATTCTTGCATTTACCCTGTACACTGAGATTACTTTATCTACCCACTTGTCAGCTAATAGTATACCTACACCACCCATCCCATCGTCATTTCCCACCCAGAAAAATTTGTAGCACTGGCTTTTTCCTACAAGGACTCTAGCAGACCCTCCTCTCCATCTAGTCTCTTGCACACAGCATACATCAACTTCCTTTCGCTCTAGCATTTCTACGATTTCTCCTGCTCTTCCTTTCATTGAGCCTACATTGATGGTACCAATATAGATAGTAATAACAATAACAATGATGATGGTGATATAATGAGAGTGATAAAACACAATAACAATGATGATGGTGATATAATGAGAGTGATAAAACTAAATGGCAACAACTTTTAGTTTAACTCTTCCCGTCAATAAATTCCAAGGTACAGAGTTTTCACTGGTATTTTTCTTGTACATATTTTCAGCCGTAGATACAAAAATTGCCGGAACTTCAGCCATCTTTCGAAATACATTGACATGATATTTTCATGTCTTGTGAAGAACCGTTTATGTAATTGGTAAGAATTAGATTTTATTTTTCTCAGTGTTTGGACATTTCTATCTGCTTCATTTAAGTTGTTTCTGTTTGGAAAGGAGAGAAAGTTGTTCCACTTTACAACATTTCACTACATGTCTCTACATTTCACTACATGTGTCTACATTTCACTACATGTGACTACACCATTTCACTGCATGTGTATATACACCATTTCACTACATGTTATTACATCATTTGACTACATGTGTCCACATTTCACTACATGTTTCTACAACATTTCACTAAATGTGTCTACACCATTTCACTACATGTATTTACACCATTTCACTAAATGTGTCTACAACATTTCACTACATGTTTCTACAATATTTCACTATGTGTGATTACACCATTTCACTACATGTGACTACACCATTTCATTACATGTGCGTCTACACCATTTCCCTACATGTGACTACAATGTGTGTGTGTTTGTCTCATGCTGGACGGTCTCAAAAGTTGTCTGTGTAAACATGCATGAATGTGAAACAACAACAACGAAACTAACATTATCCATATAACTTGATCTACATGGTATGGTAATATAATAAAGAAGAGTGGTGCTCATTTACAGGCCTGTCTGAAGAACCACCTTGAGGGGCATGACTTGGTCATATGCTCCATCTTTGGCATGCTTTCTACAGCTGAATGTCCTCTGAATAACCACCTTGAGGGGCATGTCTTGGTCATATGCTCAATCTTTGGCATGCTTTCTACAGCCGAATGTCCTCTGAAGAACCACCTTGAGGGGCCTGTCTTGGTCATATGCTCCATCTTTGGCATGCTTTCTACAGCCGAATGTCCTCTGAAGAACCACCTTGAGGGGCCTGTCTTGATCATATGCTCCATCTTTGGCATGCTTTCTACAGCTGAATGTTCTCTGAAGAACCACCTTGAGGGGCATGTCTTGGTCATATGCTCCATCTTTGGCATGCTTTCTACAGCCGAATGTCCTCTGAAGAACCACCTTGAGGGGCCTGTCTTGATCATATGCTCCATCTTTGGCATGCTTTCTACAGCTGAATGTTCTCTGAAGAACCACCTTGAGGGGCATGTCTTGGTCATATGCTCCATCTTTGGCATGCTTTCTACAGCTGAATGTCCTCTGAGGAACCACCTTAAGGGGCATGTCTTGGTCATATGCTCCATCTTTGGCATGCTTTCTACAGCCGAATGTCCTCTGAAGAACCACCTTGAGGGGCCTGTCTTGGTCATATGCTCCATCTTTGGCATGCTTTCTACAGCTGAATGTCCTCTGAGGAACCACCTTGAGGGGCCTGTCTTGGTCATATGCTCCATCTTTGGCATGCTTTCTACAGCCGAATGTCCTCTGAAGAACCACCTTGAGGGGCATGTCTTGGTCATATGCTCCATCTTTGGCATGCTTTCTACAGCTGAATGTCCTCTGAGGAACCACCTTAAGGGGCATGTCTTGGTCATATGCTCCATCTTTGGCATGCTTTCTACAGCTGAATGTCCTCTGAAGAACCACCTTGAGGGGCATGTCTTGGTCATATGCTCCACCTTTGGCATGCTTTCTACAGCTGAATGTCCTCTGAAGAACCACCTTGAGGGGCATGTCTTGGTCATATGCTCCATCTTTGGCATGCTTTCTACAGCTGAATGTCCTCTGAGGAACCACCTTAAGGGGCATGTCTTGGTCATATGCTCCATCTTTGGCATGCTTTCTACAGCCGAATGTCCTCTGAAGAACCACCTTGAGGGGCCTGTCTTGGTCATATGCTCCATCTTTGGCATGCTTTCTACAGCTGAATGTCCTCTGAGGAACCACCTTGAGGGGCCTGTCTTGGTCATATGCTCCATCTTTGGCATGCTTTCTACAGCCGAATGTCCTCTGAAGAACCACCTTGAGGGGCATGTCTTGGTCATATGCTCCATCTTTGGCATGCTTTCTACAGCTGAATGTCCTCTGAGGAACCACCTTAAGGGGCATGTCTTGGTCATATGCTCCATCTTTGGCATGCTTTCTACAGCTGAATGTCCTCTGAAGAACCACCTTGAGGGGCATGTCTTGGTCATATGCTCCACCTTTGGCATGCTTTCTACAGCTGAATGTCCTCTGAAGAACCACCTTGAGGGGCATGTCTTGGTCATATGCTCCATCTTTGGCATGCTTTCTACAGCTGAATGTCCATCATAGTAACTGGCACTTCGTCAGTTATGACAACGAGTGTTCCAGTTGATCCGATCAATGGAACAGCCTGCTAGTGAAATTAACGTGCAAGTGACTGAGCATTCCACAAACACGCGTAACCTTAGTGTAGTTCTCAGGGAGATTCAGCATGACACAGAATATGACAAAGCTGGCCCTTCGAATTACAGGCACAACTCATTTTTGCCATCTGAGTGGACTGGAGCAATGTGAAATAAAGTGTCTTGCTCAAGGACACAACACACCACCGGGAATCGAACTTACAACCTTATAATCTTTAGCCGAATACCCTAACCACAAAACTGCACACCTTCACCCATCATAGTGCTAACTTACTGTCTCCTGGGTGTATTTTATCATGATACCTGTAGTGCCACTACCATATATTTCTCATATATTTCTATATGTGGGGAACAGATTTTCTTCATGTTCAACTTTTAACTTCTTTATGAGAGTGTTTTTATCATACTTCTTTGAGTCTTGTTTGAAACAACAAAGTTCTGAAATACTTAATCAATGTTTCTTGACTTTCACAGTTTCATTATCAGACATTATTTTACTTTCTATGTTATCTTGACTTTCACAGTCCCATCATCAGGCATTGTTTTACTTCCTATGTTATCTTGCCTTTCACAGTCCCATTATCAAACATTGTTTTACTTTCTATGTTATCTTGACTTTCACAGTCCCATCATCAGACATTACTTTCTATGTTGTCTTGACTTTCACAGTCCCATCATCAGATATTGCTTTACTTTCTATGTTTCCCTTAGGAAATGGAAGCAATATGTTCCTCCTGACAACCTGCTCCGTCTCTTAGTTTCATTACGTATTATAATGAGAGATAAGACGTACCAGACACTCTTTTTTAAATTAAATGGAATTAAAAGTTCAGCTGAGGTATGAAAACTTTTGATTATTTTTTATTGTTGTTGTTAACTTTTAACCTCCTGTACCACATAAATCACATTAAAAAGGCATCTCTGGAAAGGACAAAACAGTACTATGGCTAATTTACATGAAATAGTATTGTCTTCATTCTAATATTGTAAATATTTGCAATGATATGTCCTCTAGTAAGAATAATATAAATATTTCAACTAACAAACACATATGTTGTTAGATATTTTCTGTTAATCATTCCAGGATGTTAAGGATTAAACTAAAACCTGGTGTAGCCATGTTGTGTAGTGTGTTGTATAATGTGTAGTTATGGTGTGAGAGTTGTATAACTGTGTAGTTATGATGTGTAGTGTGTTGTATAACTGTGTAATGTGTAGTGTGTTGTATAACTGTGTAATGTTGTGTAGTGTGTTGTATAACTGTAGTTATGTTGTATAATGTGTACCTGTGTTGTGTAGTGTGTTGTATAGCAGTGTAGTGTGTTGTATCACTGTGTAGTGTGTTGTATAACTGTATAGTGTGTTGTATCACTATGTAGTGTGTTGTATAACTGTGTAGTGTGTTGTATAACTGTGTAGTGTGTTTTATCACTGTGTAGCTATGTTGTATAACTGTGTAGTCATGTTGTGATAGTGTAGTGTGTTGTATAACAGTGTAGTGTGTTGTATAACTGTGTAGTGTGTTGTGAAGTGTGTTGTATAACTGTGTAGCTATGTTATATTTAAGATGTATTCTTATACACTAAATAAACTTAGTACATAAGATTTAATTAAATTAGAAATACTCTCTTAATATCTGTCTATATTTCACTGATATTTTCCTTTCTATTTTGTTCTATTTTCTATTTTGTCTAGATCCTCAAGACCAACATTAGCAGTTATTTACAATATGGAGAAACTCCTTATGTGAGAGAAATTTTAAAGGAAGTTACTAGTGAGATATCAATTCATTTAATATTCTATTTATTCTCATGAAATGGCAATGGGATATTGATACAAAAGAGTGCTGGAATAAAATGTTACATGGTGTTTTGATTTCTGCTTCTACTCTCAGGTCCCAATAGTGGGGTGGAAAGGGATCTCGCAGAATATTACAACGCTTGAAGATCACATACCATAGACAACAACATGTTGGTGTGTGTATATATATGCAGGCATGTAATACAGCAAAGAAAATGTGTGCGTGCGGTCACATATACAATGATAGCGAGAAATAAATTTTCATATAATACAGTTTAAAAAAAAAAATAAATGTCCAAAATAAATGCCTGAAAAAAAAAAAGGAAGAAAGAAAGAATTGTTTCTTTTCTTTTAACAAAAAGTTCGCTTCTTTTTTCTTTGGGAACGCTCTTACTAGGGAGCTAGTAGAGTTGTTGTTGTTGTTAAAGCAAAGTCACAATGAATCTTCTGTAGAGTCGAAGTCTAGCGTTGAAGAACCCAGAGTCACCAATATGGCAGCCACGTCTGACGCCATAATGGTGAGAAAACTAATGTCTTAATTTCTCGAGTCCTTGTGGTAACGAGACAGAAGGTATGGTGGTTGCGTCGGTAAAGTTTCAAGCCGTTCCCTGGTGTTGGTTAATAGTTAGCCATGTGTTGCTGCTGATGGCTGGTACTTGGTGGTAGCCGTTTTGAAATATCCTCGTGGCGTAAAGTTTTTGAAATACTGCTAATTTTTTTTCTAAAAATATTCTAAAGAAAATTTGAATTATAAAAAAAATTATTTTCCATGAAAATTATTCGGCAAGAAAATTCCAAGATGGCGGATCGAAAAATGTGTCCGTGATGAAGAAGCCGTCATGTGGCACGATGCAGCCAATCAGACTGTTGGGATTGCAGAAGACAAGCTGTACGCGGGAAACCAAAACCCCCGAGTCTCCATTTGCAACTTTAACAGAAGGCTGAAAGCAAAATTCCACACCCAAAGAAATCCTTTTTTTTTTTAATTTTGTTTTTTTTTGTTTTTAACAAACTATGCTTGCAAGGCAAGTTGTTCTTAGTCGGTGGTCACCGTACTCATTTTATCAACTAATTGAAATATACCAAACCACCTCAACCGGATAGAAGACATCGCATAATTTTCAATCCAAAAGAGAAATTTTTTGTTAGTCATCGAAAAAACTCTTTCTTTTGTGTTGTATTTTTGTGTTCGTCTGTATGCGTGAGTCACTAGTGTTACCATGAAAGTTATGACAGAAACATTGTGCAGGCGGCGTGCTTCAACAAATGGAATATTATGAATTTTATGGACTTACGCTAAGTGAGTCTAGCTACCCGATTCGAACATTCCAAATGTTAAGCCACTCCACATAGCCATTAAAACGAATGGTGAATTCAAATAGGCTGCGTTTTCATACTTAATCGTCGAGGGTCACCAATTTAGCAGAGAAGTATTTATGTTTAGAGAGTTGTAATGTTGCAACGAGGAACCAGGTTTGGTAGAAAGATATGATAGGAATATCGACAAGGACTTTTAGCTTGTTTTTACATTATTTATTAACAAAGGTTGAGCTGGCATGCCAAGAGAAATAAAACAAATCAATTAAGATTAGAAGAGAAAATACGGTCGACTGGCTGAGGCGTTTGGCCAGGCCCGTAGGAACGTTTTGTCGTTACATATTGTTTGTGCTTGCGGAGCAAAAGAATAAGTGGTCTTTACCTTGGCGTCAGCAAGCTGCAAGTCTTAGATTTCTCAAATCTTCGCGGGCTATTTCTCCCTCAGAACGCGTAGGGATACATCCTCTTCTCCTGGCGCTGATTGGCTGAGCTGAGCCAAATCACGCACAGAGAATGTATGTGAGCCCACGGAATGTAGGTCACTACAAGACTATCAGATAAAACCACAATAACATTCCAAACACTCCTTCCAGCAGGTCCTGTCAGAAGCAACAGTGTCCAACTGATCTGGCTGGATCTCCAAGCGTGACCAACTTGCTCAGGGTCTACCCCTGGGGTCTCTTGTCAGTTAATTTTGCCCGTAAAATCTGTCCAGTGATTCTTTCCTGAGACATTCTAACCATATGCTCATAGTATCAGAGCTGTGATCTCTCAATGTGGAGAAGTAGCGGCTCTACCTGGAGTGACTCTTTGATCTCCCAGCTATGCACTCTACTGAGTAATGTAACGTCAAATACGCTTTGGAAGAACTTCATTTCAGCAACTTGTATTCGCGATTGTATTCTTTCTGTCATTACTCAAGATTCATAACCATAGGTAAGGGTTGGCACAAATACTGAATCGAAGATAGCAAGTTTGGCTTTTACACCTACCTCCCTTCTGGCTCTTACACCAATCTCCCTTCTGCCTTTTACACCTATCCACCTTCTTCTGATTACCGAATGCTGAAACTAGCGCATTACTGCACCAGCTCCTGCAATTCTTGCATTTAATTCAGTATCATACCTTCCATCACTCGTGAACAAGGTCCCAGATACTTGAACTTCTCCACCTGCTTCAGTGGAACTCCACTTACATGTAGCGTGCACTGCACAGGCTTCTTTGTTATACAAAAATATAAAGGGACTATCAGACATTACCATGGTAACATTCCAACATTTTTATTATCATTATTTTTAACTGTTAATGTCCAATTTGTCTTCTAGTAAGACACAATATTTTAT
This sequence comes from Eledone cirrhosa, assembly GCA_964016885.1. NCBI lineage: Eukaryota > Metazoa > Mollusca > Cephalopoda > Octopoda > Eledonidae > Eledone > Eledone cirrhosa. Next base: position 26,158,801 of record OZ024741.1, read on the forward strand.
ATGTGGTTTTAGGTTTTTATGTAATATACTTTATATAATGTTCTTTGTGAAGCATACTCCAGTTCCACAGTGTAAATGTAGTCGGTGTTAAGAAGGGTATCCAGCAGCCATAAAAATCTAACGAAAACATCATCCCAATATGTGCAAGATACGGTGCTGCCATCTGGCCAGACTTGTCTTATAACAGGACCACCCAGTTCCACTCTGTAAAAGTGGTTGGTGTTAGGAAGGGTATCCAACTGTAAAAATCCCAGCCAAAATACAGTTCCGTTCGAGCAAGACTTGTCTCATAACATGGACGACCTATCTAACCCATGCAAACGTGGAAAAATAGACATTAAAAAATGATGATGATGATGATGGGGTTTGGCTTAATCATTGTTTTTTGTTTTATCAAGGCACTTCATTTCACATTGTACCAGTCCACTTAGTTGAGGTTAAACTTTGTTTGACTGGTATCTCATCCAAGTGTAGAGGGTTTTGTATTCCTAATCATTGATGAGTCTCCAGGTCCATGATGGACTTTAACTAATGTAATACATATTCTATCACATTCATTATTTATGTAATATATACGAGGGATGCTGAGAAGATCTTGGCTTTGGGTAAAAGGAAATACAGGAGGATCAGTTAATAATGATTTTATTAAACATATTCCCCTCTAAGATTCACACACATATTGCAGCGTTACGTATATAACTGTTGTTGTTGTTGCTGTTGTAAACATAGTTTCTACCTTTCTGCCAGATATATTCCACAAATTATCTGCTTGTGCAGATCAAAGGAAATGGCTTCTTGCAGCTAATGTACAACAGGTAAATTTCATATTACACTTTTTTAAAAGTTACTTAGTCAGGTGGAAGCACCGTGCCCACAGACCATTTAAAAGGCCTCCAAAGCTGGTGGGAGGAACGGAGGAAGATATCCTCAAACTGGGGGCCAAGCTGAAATGCTTGCAATAGTGTGGACTCTGTTAAAGGCATCCAAGGACCAGGGGTGGTATTAAACTGGGTGACATTACATTTACCACCCAAGGACCAGATGGTGGTGTTAAACTGGGTGACAGATAATATCTACCATGCAAGGAGCAGGTGGTGATGTTAAACTGGGTGACATTATATCTACCACCCACGAAGTAGGTGATATTGTTAAACTGGGTGACATGTTAAGTCTACTACCCAAGGACTAGGTGGTAGTGTTAAACTGCCACCAAAGGGCCAGGTAGGGGTGTTAAACTGGGTGACATATTAAGTCTACCACCCAAGGACCAAGTGGGGGTGTTAAACTGGGTGATAGATAATATCTACCACCCAAAGACCAGGTGTTAAACAAGGTGACATATTACGTCTATCACCCAAGGACCAGTCTACCCCCCTAGACAAGCATTTTGTTTGTTAACCCTGGAAGGCAGAGTTGACATCGGTAGGATTTGAACTCAGAATTCAAGGAGCTGGAACAAACACCACAAGATATTATTTCTGATGCTCTAACAACTCTATCAGTTTGCTGCCTACATAAAACAATGGATCACTGAAAAGTTTGTGTTTATCTAAGAATTTTAAAAGACAGCGTGCTGGAGAGATTTCCCTTAACCTAAGTCCTCCACTGTACCTCCATATGTTAACTAATTGAGTCTCACTTTGTAAAGTTTTTGTTTTTAATATTTACTGACACAAGGGTGGTGGATTGGCAGTATCGGTAGAGGGTTGGACGCCATGCTTTCTAGCACAGTTATGTCCCTTTAGGGTCTGAGTTCAAATCCCGTTGAGGTTAACTTTGCCTTTCATCCTTACGGGGTCGATAAAATAAAGTACCAGTAATGTACTGGGTAATTTCTGGCCTTGTTCCAAAAGTAGAAACAATTATTTACTGACACAAAGGTGGTGGATTGGCAGAATTGGTAAACCAATACCATTGCAGTATTTCTTCTGGTTGTGTACATTCTGAGTTCAAATCCCGCTGAGGTTAGCTTTGCCTTTCAACCTTCTGGAGTCAATAAAATAAAGCACCAGTCAAAATTTGTTGGCCTTGTGCTTAAATTAAAAATCAGTATTTACTGGCCCAAAGTGTTACTAGTTTCCTCAGATTTAACAGTTGATAAACTTTGATAGTTTATGTGTTGTATAATGATTTATGTTAATATTCAGTTGTTAATAATATGTTAATATTCAGTTATTTGTTTCTTACAGTCTTTGGTTTTGCTGATTTCATTCCCTGACCTCCTTCTTGTCCACTGTTCCCTGCATTGTTTGATGACTTTGACCAAATGGTAAATATTTTCTCTTATGAACCACAAAATACGGAGGATTTACAAAGATTACAAAAAGACTGAATCAAGCATTCTTTATTGGGTTTGAATAATGTTTGCATGTATAAACAATGACACAGATGAGTTGAAAGTTGAGAGGAAATCTGGGTAGAAGAGGGATCAGATGTAATGTGGAAACAAGGGATTACACTGGATGTTACTTGGGTACAGGAGTTCCAAATGGAAGAAAGATCAATATTAGGCACAGGTGGTGAAAGCTGTCCTTGGGATGTTGTACCTCACAAAACAGATGACAAAGGAATGTGACAAGTGGAAGGAAGCTGCATTGGACTGAATACATTCAACACATTCATACATGGATAAACAAACATAAAAATGAAGAATGTTTTTAGTCCATCGTGACAAAAAGCACCCAGTCCACACTGTACAGTGGTCATGTAAAACTCCATTATTAATAGAAAAAAAGAGGAAAAAATAACTGTTAATTTTCCTTCTCTTCTCATTGATTTTGACTACTTTTCTTATATCTAAATAATTATTGATATTATTATCAGTATCATTGTTAGTAATATCATCAGTATTATTATTTGTATCATTGTCAGTATTATTATAAATATTATTGTCAGTATTATTATCAGTATTATTATTAATATTATGGTGAATTGGCAGTAGGAGCGGTGGATTGGCAGTATCGGTGGAGGGTCGGACGCCATGTTAAGGTGGTGGATTGGCAGTATCGGTGGAGGGTCGGACGCCATGTTAAGGTGGTGGATTGGCAGTATCGGTGGAGGGTCGGACGCCATGTTAGGGTGGTGGATTGGCAGTATCGGTAGAGGGTCGGACGCCATGGTAGGGTGGTGGATTGGTAGAGGGTCGGACGCCATGGTAGGGTGGTGGATTGGTAGAGGGTCGGACGCCATGTTAGGGCGGTGGATTGGCAGTATCGGTGGAGGGTCGGACGCCATGTTAGGGTGGTGGATTGGCAGTATCGGTAGAGGGTCGGACGCCATGGTAGGGTGGTGGATTGGTAGAGGGTCGGACGCCATGGTAGGGTGGTGGATTGGTAGAGGGTCGGACGCCATGGTAGGGTGGTGGATTGGTAGAGGGTCGGACGCCATGTTAGGGCGGTGGATTGGCAGTATTGGTAGAGGGTCGGACGCCATGTTAGGGCGGTGGATTGGCAGTATCGGTGGAGGGTCGGACGCCATGTTAGGGTGGTGGATTGGCAGTATCGGTAGAGGGTCGGACGCCATGGTAGGGTGGTGGATTGGTAGAGGGTCGGACGCCATGGTAGGGTGGTGGATTGGTAGAGGGTCGGACGCCATGTTAGGGCGGTGGATTGGCAGTATCGGTGGAGGGTCGGACGCCATGTTAGGGCGGTGGATTGGCAGTATCGGTGGAGGGTCGGACGCCATGTTAGGGTGGTGGATTGGCAGTATCGGTAGAGGGTCGGACGCCATGGTAGGGTGGTGGATTGGTAGAGGGTCGGACGCCATGGTAGGGTGGTGGATTGGTAGAGGGTCGGACGCCATGTTAGGGTGGTGGATTGGCAGTATTGGTAGAGGGTCGGACGCCATGTTAGGGCAGTGGATTGGCAGTATCGGTAGAGGGTCGGACGCCATGCTTTCCAGCATAGTTACGTCCCTTTACGATCTGAGTTCAAATCCCGCCGAGGTTGACTTTGCCTTTCATCCTTACGGGGGTCGATAAAATAAAGTACCAGTAATGCACTGGGTAATTGCTGGCCTTGTGCCAAAAGTAGAAACAATATTATGGTGAATTGGCAGTATCGTTAGAGGGTTGGACTCCATGCTTTGCAGCATGGAGTTACAGGCCTTTATGATCTGAGTTCAAATCCCACCAAGGTTAACTTTACCTTTCATCCTTCGGGGGTCGATAAAATAAAGTACCAGTACACTGTGATAATTGATGGCCTTGTGCCAAAAGTAGAAACAATTATTGTCAGTATTATTATCAGTATTATTATTATGTTTTTGTTTCAGTTCCAAAGCTTGCAAGCTTGTTGGACAACTGAATGTTGTTGAGATTTTACTGAAAATTATCCATGAATATGATGACACATCTAAAAAGTAAGAAATTATCATCATCACCATCATCATCATCACCACAACCACCATCATCATCACCATCGTTTACTGTCCATTTTTCCTGCTAGCAGGAGTTGGATGTGTTGTCATATGAGGATCAGCTGAAAATTTCATAAGCTGACCAAGATACTCTCATGGAATTAACAAATGAGATTTATTTTTCAACATGTGCTGTGTATGACTAATGTTGTATGGTGTAGTGTATACATTAAGTTCCAAACACCATTTGTTGTTTTGGTCAATTTAGCCCTTTAGCATTTGCATTACTCTATATTTACTATTGTATTTTCACAGTAAAGGCTTTATCTTACATAATTATCTCACATGATATTGAATCTACGAGATTTTGATGTTATTTATTTTGAGAACAATACCTTAATGTAGGTATGAGTGGCCAGTTACAGCCAGTTTGAACAGAAAGAGGTGAGAGAGTTCTGGCCGGATATGGCCGGTTTAAATGCTAAAGGGTTAAACATTTCTAGATCATGCATTTTATTATACCTGGGACTACTTGATAAATTCCGACCTCACACACTTACACCTCTCCAAGACAATGTCACTGGACCGAGATCTTTGTCGCTACACAGTAATACAGAAGACCCACCTTGCCTAAGTACAAAGCGAAACCTACAGTCAGTAGGCACCTCTTAACAAAAATACACCCCGTCCCACTACCCCCACCTCAACCACACCACCCCCTTCAATGTGAAGTTATGTTGGTACCACAACATCCAGTCCGAAACAAATGAGGTTGTGTAGGTGTCACGACAAAAACACACACAGTCCACGCTGTAATGTGGCCGTGTAGGTAACACGGTAAAAACCTCCCAGTCCACACTGTAAATGTGGTTAGTGTTAGGAAGGGCATCCAGTGGTAGAAAACCCGCCAGACAGTCCTATATGAGCAAGACAACCAATCTTGCCTCAAGTGGGAAAATTCCCGTCCAAACCCATGCAAGCGTGGAAGATGGACGTTAAACGATGATGATGATGATGATGGTCATAAAACAAAGTAAAAACACATCCCCAAACTTGTTTTTTACCATCGCTATCTTCTGATAGTGTTACCTTGTGTGTTTCTTCAGATTGGCGTCCACTCTCCTACGTACACTACTGTGTGATGATCAACAGAGCAGAGAACTGGTCAAGAATTATGAAGGAATACCTGTCTTACTCAGGTATGTAATACACAGTAAAGGAATACCTGTCTTACTCAGGTATGTAAGACAACAGTAACTTGAGCAATAACAAATATATAATTGTTTCTACTTTTGGCACAAGGCCTGCAATTAACCCAGTGCAAAATATATAATAAAGGAATACCTGTCTTGTTCAGTGACTTGTACAATAACAGATATATAATGAAGGATACCTGTCTTACTCAGGTATGTAATACAACAGTAAAGGAATACCTGTATTGCCCAGGTGTGTATTACAACAGTAATTTTAACAATAACAGATATATAAGTGGTATTTCAGATCATTTGGCCTTGTGCCTAAAGTAGAAACAATTATTAGAATATGTAATGTTGTACTGTTGTATACTGGACAACAGTATGGAAGTACCCAGTATGAGACTCAGCTATGTTGACAGCAATGGGGTTGATTTAATAATCATTTCTACTTTTGGCACAAGACCAGCAATTACCCAGTGCATTACTGGTACTTTATTTTATCGACCCCGTAAGGATGAAAGACAAAGTTAACCTCGGCGGGATTTGAACTCAGAATGGCAAGGGCCGTAACTCTGCGTCAAAGCATGCGTCTGACCCTCTACCGATACTGCCAATCCACTGCCCTGGGTTGATTTAATAATAATAATGAAATTATTGTGTACAGTGCTCAGGTGCACTACAACTCGTCAAAGGGCCATGTATAGTACATAGAATAATATACAAATGTCAGGGAAGTTAATAGTGTTATGAGTCATGATATACATATGTGTATGTGTATGGAGGGGGAATATCAGGTGTAGTGTTGGCGAATCTCAGGAAGGATGGGGGTTTTAAAGGATGCAGTGTCTCGACAGCTAACAACTGATGCAGCTAGTTTGTTCCATATCAGCCTATCATTATTCTTGAGTCTCAAATAATTATTTCCCTACCCTCGCCCCTGTTGGAATACGTAATAGAGTAATATATATATATATCACCATCATCATCATCATGGTTTAACGTCTATCTTCCACACTAACATGGTTTGGACGGGTTTGTTCCACTTGAGGCAAGTTTGGTTGGGTGACCATGTCTCGCTCATATATAAGCTGTCAAAAAATCAGAGATCTACATGGTGTGCATGTATATGTTTTCAAGAAACATCTCAAGATTCTACTGATCAAGATTCCAGATGAACCCACAGCACGAGGTGAAGCACAAATAAGAGCAGCAACAACAAACTACCTTTTGCATCAATGGCCAACCAGGGAAGGCTGGCTATAGAATGTGTAGCATCGGTGGCAGTGCCCCAGCATGGCCTCAACCTGTCGGCTGGAACATGTAATAGAGTAATATATATATAGAGAGATAGAACAAGTTTAATATAGCAATGGCTTCTACAGGACTAGAACTGTTTCATTTGAAGGAAATCATCAGGAAAGCCAACTGTTGTTGTAATATAGTGGTATATATATATATATATATATATTTAAACTGATTGAACCCGGGATAAACATATATATATATACACTCACACACTCACATATACATATGTGTATGTGTGTGTGTATGTGTGTATAAAATATTTTGTTTTATTGCAGCCAGCTACATAACAGCAACATGGAACTACAATGGCAGGTGGTCTGGTGTTTGGTGAACCTTAGTGAAGATTCTAATGCCAGACATGAGATCAAACAAATGGGTGGAATTCCTCTCCTACTCTCACTTTTGCAGTAAGTTTCTGGAATTTTCCATTTTTTTAATAGTTTTATATATCTTTAAAATATATTTAACCTTTTTGATACTAACCCTGCCAAAACCATCTGGTCCTATGAAACAACACCACCCATTTTAAAGGGTTCTTATTTAAATTAAAATCTTTGATAAGAACCATGTGTTAAGTTACTATCTCAGTGATAAAATAATTAAAAATTTTAGTAAGTCCCTCTAAATTTTTCATTAATTAATTCAAATACAGTTTATTTCATTAAAAATATGGTCACAAATAGGTTAAAGGAGTTTAACCCTTTAGCATTTACATTACTCTATATATACTATTGTATTTTTGCATTAAAAGCTTTATCTTACATAATATTGAATCTATGAGATTTTGATATTATTTATTTTGAGAACAATACCTTAACATGAGTATGAGCAGCCAGTTACAGCCAGTGTGAACAGAAAGAGGTGAGGAAATTCTGGCCGGTTACGACCGGTTTAAATGCTAAGGGGTTAAAACTACTCTTGGTATTGTGTATGTGTGTGTGCCTGTGTCTATGTGTGCGTGTGTCTATGTGTATGTGTGTGCCTGCGTATGTGTGTGTATGTCTGTGTCTATGTGTGTGCGTGTGTATGTCTGTGTCTATGTGTGTGTGTGTGTCAGTATGTGTCTGTGTATGTGTGTATGTATGTATTGACACTAGACAACTGTCACTAAACACCAGCTTACCACAACTAAATATCAATAAACAAATATTAAACACTAACTGAACAACTCTAAACATTTACTAGTAGATAACAGTAGTTATTAGACATTTAAACACAAACTGACAGAAACTTAAACATTTCACAACAAATACTTCCTATCTTCCTATCCTCGGGTTGTCCAGATGATGGAGATGATGATGATATACTATATCTGAAGACTATAAATGACAGGATGTGTTTTGATCATAAGTCTGATTTATACTACAGGGAAAAGATTACAGAAACCCCTAGTTTAGACAACTGCACAACACCGGGGAAGGATGCTGACACACAGGTGAGTGAAAGGAGTTTTTGATGTTCATTTATTATTGTTTTATACACACAGGTGTCTATGTCCCTTTTTTCCATCTCCAAGGGTACTTTACCAATTTTTCTCAACTATTACTCATACACGGACCTGTAATTTCTGAGGGGGTTGTTAGGGTGCCATATTGACATACAGCATTTCTAGGGTATTTTTAAATCTGACAGAACCCATCTCCTCTCCAGGTATTTATATCATTTATAGTAATTGACTATTGTTATTTTCTCCGTTTTTCTGTTCATAAGAGGTTTTGTTTAGCCCAACTCCTTGCTACAATTACTGTACCATCTGGCTGTTTTACAGCTATTTCCATGTTTAAAATTCCTACAATTTTATGAAATATTTACTCACTCATCACTCATATCATGTTATATTTTCTTCCTCTATTTCTACAGGACATAAGTACATTTGAACTCAGTTGTTCATTAAAATCAGGTAATTGTCTCCATTAATTTCTTTCACCATCATCATCATCATCACCGTTTAATGTCCATTTTTCATGCTAGCATGGGTTAGACAAGGTGTCATGTTGTGAGACAAGCCAGATCAGATGACCGTGTTGTGCTCAATTGTTGGCTTTGTGCTTAAATCAGAAACCATTATTATTATGTTTTGATGTTTGTGCACCAAGTGTAAAATTATATTTCAACTGTTGCATCATTTGTCTACAGCTTGTTGTGCAGCTCTGACAGAGCTAGTACTTGATGACACCAATGCACATCAGATAGTATTGGCCAATGGAATCTACATCTTGGGTCAGCTGATCTTGCCTCGACCAATGAATGACAAGAGAAAGAACTTAGCGATTGATATACTGCAGGTTTGTGACTCTCTATTTCTCTTTCATAACTTAGGTCTAACTTAGTAACTGTTACTATAAAGGAAAGGACACAAATACAGCCAATATTTCAGGCACAAAAAAAGCATATAAGCTAAAGCTTATTCTTGTCTTAGTGCCGAGTCAATAAATGTCTCTGGTGAAGGTTAAAAATCTAAAAAACACGTGTCTGACATTCTCACATAACTTTTGAGACAGCTGTGACATGATCACAACTTTAAATATTCATAGAAAGACTCTTGTATGTATATTATACATAAACATGTATATGTCTTCATATACACCTTTAGCTACTTCATTAATCCTAATCTGTCAAGTTCACACTATATGCAAATGAGCATCTCCAGCTGATGTTTATTTGTACTGTATGCAAATGAGCATCTTTTGCCAATGTTTCATATGCAAAAAAGTATATAAGCTATAGCTTATTCTTGCCTCAGCAACAAGTGAGTATATGTCACCGATGAATGATAAAAACCCAGAAACAGTTTTCTGATATTCTCACCACTACTACTGAAGTAGTGGTGACATTATCACAACTTTAAATATTTATAGCAAGACTCTTGTATGTCTGTTATACATAAATATATGGTATATGTCTTCAAATACACCTCTATTAAAATATCTTTTGTATTTGAACTTTCAGAAAAATTCCTTTCGAACTCTGCGCTTCTTGTTTAGTGTTGAGAGGAACCGGCGTCTGTTCAAGCGTTTGTTGCCTGCGGAACTCTATGAGATGTTTATTGATGTTGGCCATTACAATAAGAAACTGGACAACTATGAGTACCTAGGGAAACAAATAAACAACCTACCTGTAAGTTCAAGGTTACCACAGCTTTTTGTGGGTTTTCTCCATGAGTAATCCTCGGAGGTATCCCCACTTTTGGGGAATTTGTTGTTTTTATTTTAAATGCTTATTATTTTGTCTTCTTTATAAACCTTTGATTCACACAATAAACCCCACAATATACTGTCCTTATTGTCCTCTTAATGTAAGCCCTGTGTGGCTAATAAAGAAGGCAGGGGATTGGCAGTATCAGTTGGGTATCAAACAACATGCTTTGTATCATAGAGTTACGACCCTTTATGTTCTGAGTTAAAATCTTGCCAAGATTAACTTTGCCTTTTATCCTTACAAGGTCGATAAAGTACCAGTAATGCATTGGAGTTGACTTAATCGACTTTCCCCTCCCCCAAATTTGTTGGCCTTGTGCCTAAAATAGAAACAATTATTATCATTTATTTGCTTACTATCTACTAGGTCATCCCATAAATAATGCAGTTTTTTTCAGTTGCATGTAATAAAGGTGAGAAGGGGCTGGGAATAAATACCTGTATCAACTTGTTATAGACACAGGTATTAGTGTAGATAATTGTTTCTACTATTGGCACAAGGCCAGCAATTACCCAGTACATTACTGGTACTTTATTTTATCGACCCCGTAAGGATGAAAGGCAATGTTAACCTGGGCGGGATTGATAATGAAGGAGAATATATTTTAGATTAAACATAGTTTTGTTTATCTTCTTCTTCACCCACTTATTCCTGAGAAGGTTGTGTGGAGGCAGAGTCCTCAAAGACTCCTTCCAGTAGATCTTGTTTAAAGCAACCATTTCCAAATAGTTCTGGCTGGATCCAAGTGAGACCAGCCAAGCTCATGGATGTTATCCAACCATATTGTTCTGGGTCTTCTGCTGGTTGGTTTTCCCCATAAAATCTCTCCAGCGATTCTTTCCTGAGACAGTCTTTATCTTCATTTTTTTAAATAAAACAACTATATAAAAAAAAATGCATTATTTCTTTCTGTGATGTCCGACTAGATAGATTTTTTTATTAATTTTCCAGCCTGAAACCATTGAAGACATCAAAACTAACTTACAAGAGACTGACCAGAACAAGAAACCCAACCATTATATTGGGGATTATGCTGTGTTTGAACTGCTGGGTAGCGGTGGTTTTGGTTCAGTTTATAAGGTGAAGAAAACCACCGGTCAGTCATTTTTGGCCCTGAAAGAAGTGAGTATTGCTTCTCTCTCTCTCTCTCTCTTATTTAGTTATGTTCTGAGATCAAATCCTGCTGTGATTCATTATGCTCCTCACCTTTCAATGCCCAATAAAATGAATAATTAAAGTCCTGGAAGGTTGATTCACAGAATTGTTAGAGCATAAGTCGGGGGTGCCTCACAATATTTATTCCACCTTTTAGCATTCTGAGTTTAAATCATACCTCCATGACACCAGAAAAATGCTGGGGCCCCAATCATGAAATTGCCTCTGAAGTGCAACTTATTTTTACCACAAAAATATTCTCTCATCTGTTGTTTTTCAGATAGATTTGCAGAACCCAGTATTTGGTAAGAATGAGACAGAAAGGTCCAGTAGTGTTGGTAAAATGATAAGTGAACTGAACATTATCAGGGAACAGCTTCGACACCAAAATATTGTACGATATTACAAGACATTTCAGTTGGGTAATTTTCTTTATACAATACTCACTGCTTTTCAACCCAGGAATATTGAAATGATAATAATAACCTTTTCTTTTAATTTAATTTTTTTGTTTTTATTATTATCTTTTTTTAATTAATTAAATATATATATACATTTTTAATAATTGTTTCTACGTTAGGCACAAGGCCAGGAATTACCCAGTGTATTACTGGTACTTTATTTTATCGACCCCGTAAGGATGAAAGGCAAAGTTAACCTCGGCGGGATTTGATATACATTTTTAATAATGAAATGTTAATTATAATTATAATAAAACAATATGACAACACCTGGCCTCATGCCCTGAATGAGTGGAGACAACCTGAGATAGTGAAATGTCCCTTAAGCATGCAAGATTCAAGTTAAGCCCCTTTAGTGCTGGTGCTATGATAAAATGCACTCAGTAGAGTCTGTAATATGGCTGGTGATCAAACAGACATAACCAACTTTCTTGTGCAGGTACCATGATAAAATGCACCCAGTACACCCTGTAAAGTGGCTGATATTACAAAGAGGCACATGGCTTAGTGGTTAGAGCGTTGGCCTTGCAATCGAAAGGTTGTGAGTTCAATTCTCAGACCGGGTGATGTGTTGTTTCCTTGAGCAAGAGACTTTATTTCACATTGCTCCAGTTTACTCAGCTGTAGAAATGAGATGATAGGAACTGGGATCCATATCATTCCACTGCAAAGTGGTCGTGGAGGTGCCGCGGCAAAAAAGCACCCAGCACTCACTGTAAATGCGGTTGGTGTTAGGAAGGGCATCCAGCTGTAGAAATCAAGCCAGAATCAGTTCCCGTCCCACCCTTGCAAGCAGGGAAAAAGCGGACGTAAAAGGAAATAAAATGAATGATGAAACCATGCCAAAAAACAGAGCATATGAACAAGATAATAATAATGAAAATATTGTGTAGTGTTCAGGTGCACTACAACTTATCAAAAGTGTATGTATAGTACATAGGGTAATGTACAAACGTCAGGAAAATGAACAGGGCATGAGTCATGATATACACATGTGTGCATGTGTATGGAAGGGGGACATCAGGTGTAGTTTTGGCGAATTTCGGGAAGCATGAGGGTTTTAAAGGATGCAGTGTCTCAGCAGCTAACAGTGGTTTTCCACTCCTGTCCAATCTCAGACCGAGATGTTCTGTTCATTCCATGCTATAATATAAACATTTAGATAATCTGGGAACAAGAGAAAAAATGAGAAAGTAAAAAAAATATTGTTTATATTGTGATGTAAATGATTTTGTTGTGTTAAAATTGTGATGTAATAGATCTTGTGTTAATATTGTGATGTAAATGATTTTGTTGTGTTAAATCTGTGATGTAATAGATTTTGTTATGTTAAATCTCTGATGTAATAGATTTTGTTATGTTAAATCTGTGATGTAATAGATTTTGTTGTGTTAAATCTCTGATGTAATATATTTTGTTGTTTTAAAACTGTTAGGTCAGAAGTTGTACATTGTAATGGAACTCATCGATGGTGCCCCTCTCAAGGAACATTTCAATTCATTGAAAGAGAAGCGATACCTGTTTGAAGAATCAAGAATCTGGAATATATTGATCCAGGTAAGAGATATACAGGAGTTGATAGAGTTGGACAGAATGTCATTCAATATTTGTTCCAACCCTCTACATTCTTAGTTCAAATCCTGTCACGGTCGACTTTGTTTTTCTTCCTTTGGGGTAGCAGTGGAGGTGTCACTAAGTACTAATCCAGGGAAAAGGATTGATTTTGAGGTGAGGTGTTGGTGGTGGTGAGGTGTCACTAAATAAAGTATCAATCTAAGGTAGAGGATTGATTTTGGAGTGGGGGTGGGGATGTTGCTAAATAACAATCGAGAATAGTAAGATTGATATGGTATCGAATAAATATCATCATCATCATTTAAAATCCAATTTCTTGGCTAATACATATATATATATATATATATATATATACACACACACACCACCACACTCACATATACATGTATGTATATTGCCAGACAAAGGCAGGAGAAATATGTTCTAAATACACAATAATATTGGGGTTAAATAGAGAAACAGTTTTTATGAATGAAATTTATAACCAAAAATGACTTTTTGTAAATTACTTGACTTACATGATGTAAGTTTAAGTTGTTCTTTGAACAGAACTATCTTGGTCACATATATAGCCTTATCCATCAAACAAGCCTGGTGGTAAGCTTCTGGGACCAAGGATGAGAACTGGGGAGATGGCCAACCACCAAGATAGAAAAGGGAGAGCTTTATGAACCTGACATAGTCTTCTCAGGGAAAGCAGTACAGTCAGTAGATATTCAAACATCTTCTTTTGCTTGTAAAAATCTTGCATGGGTTTATCATCGTCCAGGATAGTTTGATAATAAGACTTATTGATGGAGTCCCAATATTCCTGGAACTTTTTGAATATTGGGATACTGGGACCAGATGATTCGAAAAAGATGTCAAAGACTTTCTTCAAAGCCAGTTCAAAAATATGAAGCCGATAGTAATAATTCTCCATCCCAGTGAAAGACAAGCCAGAATCTGTCTTCAGGTGGAAAAGCAGATAACTCAATTTCCTGAGCCATCTTCTCACAGACACTGGTTCTTATTCAATAAACAGTTGAGGGGGAAATCAAAAGTTCAGACACATCATGACCAAGACCCTTCACAATTGTCATGTAAGAAGTCTATTAACAGATGCTGTAAATATTTACATTAACAGATGTAAATATTTGTCTACACTATAAACGTGGTTGGTGCTAGGAAGGGCATCCAGCTGTAGAAACCTGCCAGATAGTCCTATACGAGCGAGACGACCAATCTTGGCTCAAGTGGGACAATTCCCGTCTAAACCAATGCTAGCGTGGAAGATAGACGTTAAACGATGATGATGATGATTAACAAATGTTGTAAATATCTGTCTACATAAACAGATGTAAATGCCTGTCCATTAACAGATGTAGATATCTGTCTATTAACAGATGCTATAAATGTCTACATAAACAGATGTAAATATATGTCCATTAACAGATGTAAATATATGTCCATTAACAGATGTAAATATCTACATTAATAGATGCTGCTTGCATTGCGTTACTTACACAAAGAGAAAGGAATTGTTCATCGAGATTTAACCCCCAACAATATTATGATTGGTGAGCAGGATCGGGTTACTATCAGTGAGTTCACTTTTTATATATTTACTTACATTTGCTGTTGATTTAAATTTCTCTGGATATTGGCTTTATTATGGATTGTCCAGGATGGCCTGACACGGTCTTATAACTTGGTGTATTGACAGAACAGTATACTAGGGTTGGCTGAATAGGTCCAAACATTAATATGCTGACCAAGAGACTCTCATGGAATGACCAAATGAGGCATATTTTACAACATAGTTCCTGGAAAGAAACAATGCAGTTATTAATAAAAAAGAGTTGAAATTAATCCATGCAAGATTTCACAGCTCTAGCATCACTCTTTCACAGTTAGTCTAGCCTATGAACTTTTCAGCTGACTGTCATATGTCAGCCAATACTTGTTAGACTGAGGAATTTGTGGTCAGCTTTGGTCTAAACCAGTGTTTCCCAACATAGGCGCTAGCGTCCCCTTGTGAGAGGTGTTGTGTTGAAAGGGGGCGCTGGGAGTTTTTATTTCATTGGGGGGGGGGGGGGGGGGTTGAATATACTCAGATGGGCTGTGGGTATTTCTTCATTCTTTTTCTTTCAAATTAAAAAAAACACTTTGGCAACACCAAGTGAATTCCTGGCACCATGTGTAACGGAATGAACTCTATAGATAGTGAACACAACCACAAGGATATGGTCCGAACGTGGAAGAGCCGAACTTGAACTGTCATCGCCTCCATCTCTCTCGCTCTCCCCATCTCTCTGTATGGTGAGCAAATGGGGTCCCACATACTGGCCTTCCCACAGCTCCGGCGGACAGAATGGAGAAGGGGTTCCTCCGGGAGATGGTAAGGGCGATGCGCTAGAAGAGCCATTCCACCTCACGAGGCTCACACCTGCAGCTGGCCAACTCAGCGCCTATGGTGTGGAATAGGGAGGTAGCCCTAGGACCAAGGACACCAGAAGTCTCCACTGCCAAGGGCACAACCGCGAACCTGTCGGAGAGCAACCGGTACTTGGAGAGTTTGACCTTCTCAGCCCGACGTGCAGCAGAACCTGGGTTAGTCGCAGACTGCACCAGGTTGCGGCTGGAGAAAGTGTCGCTGCAAGTGGTATCCCAGACGAGGGGTTTGTCACCACAAAACGGAAAGATGGTCATACCGTCTGGCCTTTTGCCATCTCCTCGGTCCCGCCCCACCGGCTCGAGCTGGGAGGGGAAGCCTGCAGCATCCAAGCCATGCTTTATGACCTCACTGAGGGCAACATGGCGTGGAAGGCCGGCACTGTAGCAACAGGAAAGCGGGTGGAGGCCGAAAGTGTCCACGGTGGATCCACAGCAACATTTATGTGGCCCGCAGATCTGGAGGCCAAGCCTCAAGGAAACGCCGATGTGCAGGCTATCGTTATCCAGCTGCGTGCCAGTGGAGAAGGAGGGCAAGGCATGGAGCCAGGCAACACTGGGTTGGGAGGCCACGCAAAAACTGGCAAGGTGGTGCTGGTCAAGCTGGCGCGTGAGCCTGTCTGAGGCCAGGCTGCACTGGATGGCATCCCAAATGCTTTGGGAGGACTTGACGTCAGCAGGGGGAGAAGGAGTGACATCTACTGGGATAAGTCACAGCCGGTCCCACGTTTCACAGGCAGCCTCACGTTCCCCGATCACTGAGAGTTCCATTGTGTTTTGGAGAACCCTGCTGACAAGGATGCGGCATGAGGTTACCCTGTGTAACTGGTGTCGCTAAAGTGAAACGCCCAAAACAAAAATAGATGAATGGTGACAGACGACTAAAAGGAAAAAAAATAAAACAATGAATAAAAGTGAAAAGCTGAATGTGTGTATTTGTGTACAAAAGCCAGACCACCAAAGAATGGTGGTCTGGCTTTTGGGAGTGGCTGATATGTATGTGTTTGTATGTATGTGATTGCGTGTATGTGAGTGTGTTGCTGTTTTGAATTCCTTTCTGCAATTGAACTTAAATTGACCCCTGGCGATTAAAGACCTAACCACACACACACACACACACATTTGTTCTAGGTTTTGTACCCATTTGATGTAAGATGAACTTATAGCGAGGATACTGGGTTGTATGAATGTAACAAGGAATACATTGTTTGTGTGTATAATATTTAATTAATGATGGTATATAGTATAGTTGACATGTCAAAGATGAGGATGATAGAATGAAGCAAAGTTAGTAGTTACCGTTTTGATCGGCTGGCAGAGGACGCCTGGCTAAGGCCAGGCGCCTGTTGGCCAAATGAATGGCAGAGCCAAATGAGAGGCTCTTGGCCTGGTGCCGAAAAGGCAGTGAGAGAAAGAGAGCTTAAAGTTGTTAGTTTTATAGGGCTCTGACCGGAAGTTACAGAAAGGGCCCCACTTCCCGTCCAGACGTTAATCCAAACAAGGGAGACAACCGCTACAAACTCAGTATCTTATTTGAAATTTAATTTGACAAAAAATTTGCGCCCAAAGGGGTCACTGGTTAAAAAAGGTTGGGAAACCCTGGTCTAAACTAACAGATGAATATAAACTGGAAGAGGGTTGCCACCACGGTGGTCAAGTAGAGAATTAGCAGTTATTAGAACATAGAATAAAATGTCTTGTAGTATTTATTCTGGCTGTCTGCAGTCTGGGTTCAAATCTCACCAACTTTGTATATATACTAACTGTGTGTGTATACAGCTATGTATGTATACCAACCATGTATGTATATAGCTATGTATGTATACAACTATGCCTGTATGTATAAAACTATGTGTGTGTGCATGTATGTATACAGCTATGCATGTATACCAACCATGTATGTATACAGCTATGTATGTATACAACTATGCCTGTATGTATGTGTGCATGTATGTATACAGCTATGTAAGTATACCAACCATGTATGTATACAGCTATGTAAGTATACCAACCATGTATGTATACAGCTATGTATGTATACCAACCATGTATGTATACAGCTATACAGGGTGCGGACGATATTTGTTAGCAAGATTACTGTCTAGGAAAAAATAACACAGTAGTTTTATTTTTTAAGATTTATTTATCAAACTTGGGTCAGTTTGTCTTCATGACTTGTTCTTTCGATCTCACTCGATAAACCGACCATTGGCTTTGATGACAGCCTCAAGGCGGCCTCGGAACTGGCTACAGGCCTTCGTCACTGTCCCCCGACTTAGGCCCCTAAAGGCATTTGTGATCCTGGCCTTCAGATCGTCTTTCATATTGCAGCTAGATCTGTTGGTGTCTCGTTCCACTGCGCCCTACACAAAGAAGTCGAGGGGGTTGCAGTCAGGCGAGCTGGGAGGCCAGATGAAGTGTGGTCGACGAAGTTCTCTGACAGCCAGGCTTGGGTCTTTCGGCTGGTATGGCAGGGCGCTGAGTCTTGCTGCCACACATACGGCCTACCTGCAGCTACCTGGTCGATCCAGGGCTTTACTACCTCGCTCAGAACGTGGATGTAGCCATCGGTGTTCAGCTTGAGGCCCTCAGGGAAGAAGTGAGGTGGCATGATGTCACCTTGACTGCTGACAACACCTAAGACCAATGTTGTCGCTGGAAACTTTGTCTGCATGACTCTGGGCACATCTTTGGATGAGACACCATTCTCCTGCTGATGCTGAGAAAGTCTGAAATTTCCTTATTTGTCCTCCCGCCGCGGATTCCAAGAAGAACTCCGTGTCTCTTCCACAAATTTGGAGGTTCAAAATTATTCATAATCAATTATTCTGAAAATAGATAATGTAAATATAGTCACTGTTTTTATGAAGACAAGAGTGACAACAGAAGTAAAAAAAATTTGCATAAAATTAGCAGTTGAAAATTGCGAACAAATATCGTCCTCACCCTGTATATGCATTTATGGATGTATACAACTATGCCTGTATGTATGTAAGTGTGTATGTATAAAACTATGTGTGTGTACATGTATGTATATTAGAACAATAACTTCACCTAAGACCTTCTGTATCTCTCTTGCAGCTGACTTTGGTCTTGCAAAACACAATCAAGGGAAACATAGAGAGATGACATCTGTAGTTGGTACAATCCTTTATTCCTGGTAATACTACATTCTTTCTTTCTCTTCATATAGTGGACTGTAGCTCAGTGGTTAACTGACTGGGGCAGTGGCTTAGACTTCAACAGTTCGAGATTGTTGCTGTCATTACATCACATATCTAAAACAATACACCAATACCATATGTTGCCAACACCACATGTCACCAAGACCACATGTTGCCAACACCACATGTCATTAACACCATGCCACCAACTCCACATCACCAACACTACATGTTGCCAACACCACATGTCATCAACACCACAAGTCACCAACACCACATGTCATCAACATTACATGTCGTGAATACCAAATATCATCAACATTACATGTCGTGAATACCACATGTCACCAACACCACATGTCATCAACACCATATTCTACTTCTTCCTTTTGAAAACGAGGTCCTCACCTCAAAATATCATGAAATATCAGATAAAAATTTCAAATGTTGTTTTTCTTATTTTCCTCTAGTTGTCACTCCTGTATTTCTACCTTACATCATACAGGCTTTCCTGAATCATAACTACATGTCTTATCATAACTACATGTCTTATAATAACTACATGTCTTATAATAACTACATGTTTTATAATAACTACATGTCTTATAATGCTACATGTCTTATAATAACTACATGTCTTATAATGCTTCATATAAACTAGAATAATTCAAAAAAATTTATTTTTTGTTCTTACAGTCCTGAAGTTATTAAAAATGACCCATATGGTGAGAAGACGGACATCTGGGCTCTTGGATGTATTGTCTATGAAATGTGCACATTACAACCACCATTTTTCTCCACAAATATGTTGACCCTTGCCAAAAAGGTCAGTTGATATGTTAAGGACTTCATCATTTTCATTGTTGTTGTTGTTGTTGCTGAAGGGCCCTTCAGCCGTTTTGGTGATCTACATGATAAATGCACCCAGTAAACATACATGCTATAAAGTGGTTGGTGATAAGAAGGGCATCTAGCCATAGAAAGCTTGCCCAAAAAAGGGTTGGGAGGATACTTCACTCATGTCAAGGACTTGACAGCCTCCCTAGTGCTGGTGATCTACATGATAAACACACTCAGTATATGCTATAAATTGATTAGTGATAGGAAGGGCATTGCCAAACAAAGGGTTGGGAAGACCCTCAGTTGTATCAAAGACATGACAACCTCTCCTGTGCACTCAGTAGAACATGAGACCGTACATAAACGAGATGCAAATCCCTGGCCTGTCTGAGAGATCAGTAGCCCTGCTTCACTACTGACTTGGTCTATGTAGACCCAGCCATCCCTTGCTTGTAGGGAAAGTGGATATTAAAACAATGATGATGATGTTATTGTTTAGAAGCCCAAGTCAGTCTTAATAGGCCAGATATATGATCAAAGGTTCAAATATGACCATCCAATGTTTTTCACATGTGCAGAGAATATGTGATGTTAAACTGTGATGATGATGATGTCCTGTTTTAAAACCATAGACTGTGATTTGAAGGAGATTTGGCTGATATTTCTAGCAGATTGAGTAGCTACATAAAGACTCTCATTGGATGTTGCTTACATTTTTATAATATTGTCAGCCAGTCACGATTCCAATGGCCGACATCATATGTACATGACCAAATATTGGTTATGCAGGAGTGAGCTGTAGAAATAAATATGAGACAGGGTTGGTATGTTTTGGGGGTTGTTGTTGATTTTAGTAGCTTGTCGTGAGTGTGGACTGTCATGCTATGTATCAACTGGTCATGGTAGCGTGGCAATGTATTAGATTGGAAATCATTTTTTTTTTAAAGAGACCCATTTTCTAGTTGAATTCTATATTTCAGATTGTAGAAGCAGACTATAAACCTATTTCTGACAAACTATACTCAGCACAGTTGTTACAGGTGATATCAAGGTAGGCAAGAATTCCTTGGAGATTTCATAGTCTTTATTATAGACATCACATTGTATGTGTGTGTGTGTATGTATATATGTATGTGTGTGTATGCATGTATGTATGTATGTGTGTGTGTGTGTGTGTGTATGTGTGTATGTATGTATGCATGTTTATATATATAGTAAAACACACTTCTCATTGCTCTCCTCCCCTTCTTCCTCACCATCATCACCATTCTAAGATAGGTGTAATATGAAGGAGATTTGACTGCTATTTCTTGCAGGTCAAGCAATTACATATAAGCCTCTTTAATGGCTTGCAATAGTGCTGTATTATGTAGCAGCCACCACCACCACCCACATAAATGCGTGTTGTGTTATGTATGTATCTATTGTAATATTACTAACCAATACCACCATTACCCTCATAAATGTGTGTTATGTTAAGGTATGTATATATTTATTACTACTGTAATATAACCTAACTATTAACACCAACATAAATGTGTGTTATGTTATATTATGTATATATTTATTACTACTGGCCGACCAGGCCCGAAACCCAGGTTAATTAGACTGTCGTTTTCAAACTCAACTGAGGCACGTTCATACCTTGTAGCCTCTGATAAAGCTAGGCGTGAAAGTCGGATTGCTTTCCAAACACGTCCTGGTCTTCCACCTGATGTCCACCCAAAGTTGCATGCTGCAGCTTCCCTAAACCGCAGCTCGGCAGAACATGAAAGCTTCAGCCTACGAGATGATGGGCAGGTATGGAAGTTTGTTAAGGCTGGCGAATCATGGAAAAGAGACACCAGCTGGTCTGAAAACACTGTACCCACAACAACTGACAATAAAGAAACTGAAAAAACTCTGGGAAACTAAATCAGAACAACCTGCCATCCCCTGCACATAATCATAGACTGGAATCAAAGTACAAATTGTTGTCCTTGAATGCACGTAGTCTATGCAATAAGATTCATCTTTTTGACTCCTACGTCAAAAGTATCAACCCGGACTTCATTACAGTCACGGAAACTTGGGCACATCCCTTACTCTGTGATGGGGTTTTCAGCATGACTGGCTACAACCTGTTTCGTAAAGACGGTATTAATCGTCGTGGTGGTGGTGTAATGGTCTACGTTCGGTCAAATCTGTCGGCAATTCCTTGTGCTGATTTGAACCAATCACAGCAGGAAGTTTTTTTCTGCGATATACATATGACCATGTCAACACTGCTACTTGGAGTCGTTTACCGTCCCCCAAATTACCATCAGGACACTCAACTTTGTGATATCCTCAGAGCTGCTGCCAGGAAGACTACCACTTATGTTTTCATTGCAGGTGACTTCAATCACCCTGAGATTGACTGAGAGACCTTTCGTTGGCCGCCAAGTGCAAATGACTTCCTTGAGCTGGTGCTGGACTCGAGTTGGTCCCAGGTGGTCACCTCCCCAACGAGAGGTGACAACACTTTGAACCACAACATCTCCAAACTGCTCACTTTGACTGGAATAAAGCAGACTGGAACTGTTACTGCACCGAGTTGCAACGGCCAAACTGGCTTGAGTTCTACGACTCTGGAGATGTCAACACTGTACTCCAGTACATCCTGAGCTCAATATGGACAGCATGTGCAGCATCGGTGCCACGTAAGCGGAATAAACATCCCACAAGCGCAATTTGGGAGACTGCAGCAGTCCGTCTTGCCAGAAAAGAACGGCGCAATGCTGAACGTGAGTACAAACTTCACAAATCAGACATTAATAGGAAGAGGCGGAATAGATCGTCCAACCACCTCAAACAGGTGACAAAAAAGGCAGTGCTTCAATTTGAGCAGTGCATAGCAACCAGCCCTGACAGTAAGGTGTTCTGGAAGTATGTTCACTCAAAGCAGAGGCCTCACTCTCCAGTTGGTCCTCTTCGTAATCCCCACACAAGCCAGGTTACTGACGACCCCAAGGAATGCGCAGAGCTCATTGCTGAATGCTATGCAGGCATTTTCACTATTGAAGACCAGAGTGTGCCATCTCCACCACCTATGACACCGGACTCTATTACAACCATGGAATTTACACCTGCAATGCTGCGACGTCACCTAAAAAATAAACGCAACCATGCCTCTCCTGGTCTTGATGGTGTTACGTACCTGCTTCTTAAACGTGGTGAGTACTTCCTTCTACACCAGTTATCACGCTTCTTCCAATTCTGTCTGAACAACAGTGCTACTCCAGAACAGTGGAAAACTGCCAGTGTCATTCCTCTGTTCAAAAAGGGTGACTGTACATCACCTGTGAACTATCGTCCAGTCAGTCTTACTAGTTGCATCGCCAAACTGATGGAATCCTGTGTCAGAGAAACACTTTGGAACTTCTGGAGCTCTCACAGTCTTATCCGGTCCTCACAATTTGGATTTATCCCCAACTCCAGCTGCTGTGATCAACTTATAGAGTTTCTTGAGGACATCACCCGGATCACTGATGGCGGCTCATGGGTGGATGTTGTTTACCTTGACTTTGCGAAGGCCTTCAATTCTGTGCCACACAAAAGGCTTATGGCAAAACTCTCTGCAATGGGTGTGAAGGATGATCTTTTTAACTGGTTGAAGTCCTTCATTCTCAGTCGAAGAGAGGTAGTCACGGTTCTGGGACAGCATTCCTCACCATATGAGATGTCATCTGGTGTACCACAGGGATCTGTTCTTGGCCCCCTTTTGTTTGTGGCATATATTAATGACATAGATGCCAACTTAAAGAATGCCACAGTACTAAAGTACGCAGACGACATCAAGCTGTACCTTGAGATAAAAAGGACAGATCCTGAACACTATAGATCTTGCTTGCAGTCTGACCTGGACACAATGCAACAATGGATCTCAGACTGGCAACTCAAGCTAGCTGTGCACAAGTGCACCACCATGCATTTTGGGAGTAAAAACTCAGCGTCCACATACTCCTGCCACAGCACTAATATCAAGAAGTCTTCCTGTGAACGTGACCTGGGCATTACGGTCAGCAGCGATTTGCGTTGGACGAGGCACGTCTCTAAAATTGTCAAGAGGGCCGAGGGTGTCTTAGCATCACTCAGCAAGACCTTTGTCAGCCACTCTCCAGCTATCTATTTAAGGCTGTACATGGCTATGGTGCAACCACACTTAGAATTTGCATCACCAGTCTGGAACCCGGACATTGACCGCCTGGAAACTGTTCAGAGACGTGCAACCAAGCGAATACCCTCCATCAGGCATCTACCATACTCTGAGCGCCTTGCTTCCCTGGGCATGGATTCATTGAAGCTCCGACGCCTGGCAACTGACTTGGTAAACACCCACAAAATTGTTAACCATGTTGCCAACAACAACCCTGAGTACCTTTTCGATTTCCATGTGTCTAACACACATGGGCATGCCCACAAAGTAAGAAAACAGCACAGTTCCCATGACTCTCGGAAACATCTTTTCACGCTCAGAGTTGCTGAAGCATGGAACAAACTACCTGCATCAGTTGTTAGCTGTCGAGACACTGCATCCTTTAAGGCCTCCATGCTTCCCGAGATCCGCCAACACTACAGCTAACACATACACACATCTACTTCCCTGATATTTGTGTATTATTCTATGTACTATATTGACGAGTTGTAGTGCACCTGAGCACTTTACACAATAATTTCATTAATTAATTTCATAACCTAACTATTAACACCAACATAAATGTGTGTTATGTTATATTATGTATATATTTATTACTACTGTAATATAACCTAACTATTAACACCAACATAATGAGTGTTGTGTTATATTATGTATATATTTATTACTACTGTAATATAACCCAACTATTAACACCAACATAAATGTGTGTTATGTTAAGGTATGTATATATTTATTACTACTGTAATATAACCTAACTATTAACACCAACATAAATGTGTGTTGTGCTATTGACCAGTTGCCTCTCAGTAAAACCCAATAATCGACCTGATGTGTACCAACTGACAGCTCTTATATCAGACAAGATGTTGCTCCACATTGACTGCCTGCAGCTCCGTGAAAACAGTTTGAAGAAAAAACTGGAAAAGGAACGTTCTCGTACACAGAAGTAAGTAGTATAACATTTAACCCTTTAGCATTTAAACCAGCTATATCCAGCCAGAATTCTCTCACATCTTTCTGTTCAAACCGGCTGTAACCGGCCACTCATACTGATGTTAAGGTATTGTTCTCAAAATAAATAATATTAAAATCTCATAGATTCAATATTATGTGAGATAATTATGTGAGGTAAAGCCTTTAACATGAAAATGTAATTGTAAATATAGAGTAATGTAAATGTTAAAGGGATAAACTCTTAAAGTTTACCTTCATATGATTTCTTAACTTCATTTTTAAGGGAGCTTTGGTTTCACAAAAGGGTTTTAACTGATATTTCAATCATTGTTCTTAGTTGTAGTGGACTCTGTTAAATGCATCTAAGAGTCAAACAGTATTAAACTGAGTGACGGATTAAGTCTATCACCTAAGTATGCCATGATGGAGATTTGAACTCAGTAGATAGAGGAAACTATAGAGACATCAAGTTGATGGACCAGGTCAGGAAAGTAACAGAAAGAGTTATAGCACAGATGATTAGGGACTGGGTTAATCTAGATGAGATGCAGTTTGGATTTGTGCCTATCTCACAATAGGACAACTCATCTAACCCATGCTAGCATGGAAAAATGGACGTTAAATGTGAGGATGAATGCAAAGAGTAGGAATAAATCCCAAACATTTTGTCATATGCTTCCATTTTTCTTTCTAGATATTTCTTTGAAGCTGTTAGCAATAAACAGAATTATCAAAAACTCTTTGTTGCCTCTCAAGAACATTTGAACCATTTTAATGACTCTGCTTCCAGTTCTAGGGAAAAGGTAACTATTTTTGACATTATTTAAATGATGTCAACTTTCCACAAATTCCAAATAATATGTACCCTGATATAATACAGCACACATTTATGTGGTGGTGGCTACATAATATTTATATATGTATTTATTAAAATTATTATTTATTATTATTACTATATATACTATTCTCAAAATATTCTTGTAGTACCAGGAGGTGTCTTATATGAAGGGGCATCCAATAGGCCAGTAAATATGGTTACATGCTGTAGACTAGGGTTAGAGCTCTGTATAAAACTCCAAGAACTAGTAAAAGCATGTGAATCAAATCTCAAAACTTTGGTAGATTAAACTGAAATATGTGTATGAGTGACTGAATATTTTACTTCTGTGTGTGGAGTGAAGTGACTAAATGTTTTACCTGTGTGTTTAAAGATAAAAGTCTGTCTCAAAACCATCAAGCTCGTCAGGCCGCTGCTTATCCCAGTTTTGTGGTGTGAAGCGACTGAGAGTACAAGAATCCCTCTGGACAGGACACCAGTCCATTGCAATATTAAACTCGCAGTTATTGCTGGTACTCATTTTCAGCTGAGTATACTGGAGCAAGATGAAATGAAGTGTTTTGCCCAAGAACACAACACACAGCCTAGTCCAGGAGTCAAACCCGCAACATTATGTTTGTAAGTCAAACACCCTTACCACTAGGCCACGCACCTTTAACCTTTAAACTGGCTGTACCCAGCAAGAATTCCTTCACCTCTTTCTGTTCAAATTGATTTTAATTGGCCACTCATACTGATGTTAAGGTATAGTTCTCAAAATATATAATATCAAAATCTCAGAGATTTAATATTATATCAGATAATTATGTGAGGTGGTGTTTACCATGAAAATACAATAGTATATATAGAGTAATGTAAATGGTAAAGGGTTAAAGGTAATATAAGAATAAACTTTGACCTGGCTCGAATTTCATGTTGATTTTTACCTCATTACAGGAAGGTGAGTACGATTACTCTGTGGAACTTGATTATAATGACAGTAAAAGTGAAGACAAGAAGGAAGAACCACTTCTATTTGATAATGTCACAGACACACAGACAGAAGATCAAGGTGAGATCATTGTTGTTTGCTTTGTTATCATCATCATCATCATCATTATCATCATTACCATCATCAATGTTATCATCATGGTTATTGTTGTCATCATCATCATCATTATCACCATCATCTCCATCATCATCACCATCATTATTCCACTCCACTATCTTTTTTCCAGATGTTTGGACAATCGAAGAAGAGTTGTACTTGAGTTACCATGACAACAAGTCATCTCTAAAGAAAGAGACCAATGATGATATGAGCGAAGGTGGGGTGTCATCTTGCAATGGAATTGATAGTGTCAGCCTCACTTCTTCATCAACAGCATCTGAAGATATGGCTCAGACTCATGATTGTATCACAGTGGTGGAGGATAATAGTTTACAAGACAGACACTGGAATGACAACAGCATTGGTAATAACACATCACACAATAACTTTGGTAATAACACATCACACAATAACTTTGGTAATAACACATCACACAATAACTTTGGTAATAACACATCACACAATAACTTTGGTAATAACACATCACACAATAACGTTGCTAATAACACACATCACACAACAGCTCTCATAATAACACACACACTACAACAGCATTGATAATAACATACACACTACACAATGGCTTTGATAATAACATACACACTACAACAGCATTGGTAGTAACATACACACTGCAACAGCATTGGTAGTAACATACACACTGCAACAGCTCTGGTAATAATACACAGCATACAACATTGGTAATAACTCACCACACAACAGCTTTGGTAATAACACACACCACACAACAGCATTAGTAATAACACAGCAGTTCTGCTAATAACACAACAGCATTAGTAATAACACAGCAGTTCTGCTAATAACACAACCGCATTAGTAATAACACAGCAGTTCTGCTAATAACACAACAGCATTAGTAATAACACAGCAGTTCTGTTAATAACACAACAGCATTAGTAATAACACAGCAGTTCTGCTAATAACACAACAGCATTAGTAATAACACAACAGCATTAGTAATAACACAACAGTTCTGCTAATAACACAACAGCATTAGTAATAACACAGCAGTTCTGCTAATAACACAACAGCATTAGTAATAACACAGCAGTTCTGCTAATAACACAACCGCATTAGTAATAACACAGCAGTTCTGCTAATAACACAACAGCATTAGTAATAACACAACAGCATTAGTAATAACACAGCAGTTCTGCTAATAACACAACCGCATTAGTAATAACACAACAGCATTAGTAATAACACAGCAGTTCTGCTAATAACACACAACAGCTGTGGTAATAACACACGACAGCTTTGTTCATTTTTTTTAAATAGATAAAATCTGTGCCACAAGAAGATGGATATTTAGACAGCCAATGCCTTTTATCATCCAATGATAGATAAACTCAATTTGATTTTGTTGTTTCCAGAGAAAACTAATGTAGAGGTTTGTGCAATCAATGTATGTCAGAAAAATTACATAAATATGGAGAAATATAGAAAACAGTTAATGTATATACTTATGTATAAGTCACACAGGTAGATAAGTCACATCTTCATTTTACATACAGCATTCTTGGTTGTTTATGTATTTAGTTTAGACTAGGTACACCATATCCCTGTGTGTTGTAAGATGTAATATATATGTGTGTGTGTGTGTACATATATATATATATATTTTCACGCTCAGAGTTGCTGAAGCATGGAACAAATTACCTGCATCAGTTATTAGCTGGCGAGACACTGCATCCTTTAAAACCTCCATGCTTCCTGAGATTCGCAAACTCTACGCCTGATATTCCCCCTCCATACACATACACACATGTATATCATGACTCATACACTATTCACTTCCCTGACATTTGTGTATTGTTCTATGTGCTATACATGCACCTTTGACGAGTTGTAGTGCACCTGAGCACTGTACACAATAATTTCGTTATTATTATTATTATACAACAACTTTGGTAATAACACACACCACACAACAGCTCTGATAATATAACACACAACAGTTCTGATAATATAACACACACCACACAGCAGCTCTGCTAATAACACACACCACAACAATAATATTTCTTTAATGAAATCTTATATTTCAGACTCCAGCAGTTCAGGTTATCCTTCCCCAAATGGACCAATACCAAATTCCAGTTCTTCTGCAGAAAATGGACATTTTGGAATCTTGAAACTTGATGATTCCAAGCATAACCAGAATTATTCTCGTTCCTCTCCAAACAATCTTCGAGTACAGCGTTCTTGTAAGTTGAATGTTTCTGTACAGGTAAATCATAGATTTTTCAGTACCCTAGGTTTCTCACCTGTACTAGATTAACCATTTTGTTGGACTAGATAATAATACATTATCACCATCATCATTAACATATTATGAAGGTAGAAACACTCACTGTATTGCTCAACTATAATATTAATAATCCGTATTTCCTATTGTCGAAGAGGCTTCGCCCTCAAGGATGTACCCCAGTTTTGACAACCAAAACTTTGAAGAAAAAAAATAATAAACATAAAAATAAGTCTTGTTATTAATATTTGCTGGTAAATGGTAAACCATTTTAACATACCACAGTTTTACTTCTTTTGTCACTAGTGTTCCCTTAAAATTATTTGTTTGAAGAGAGTGAAAATACCAGCAATATTGATACACATGTAAAAATGTCACTCATCAGTTACCTCATCTACCAGACTCTGCCCATACAGGAATGAAATTTTGTGATTGTGTATATATTTTAAAATTTTAAACGATATCTTGTTTATTTACTACTTTAACTAAGTTTAATTTATACACTTCATTGAGAGGTCAGATTACTGTCTAGCAGAGATAATTTTCCTCTATGCCTGTGAGAAATGCAACCTTTAGCCTCCAAGACACATGGTAGATTTTCAAGGCTTATTTTAGGGGAAAAAAGCGTCTTCCACACCTGGAAATACAGTAATTAATATTTATGTCAGAGTACAACATATATTTGAAGGTAGTAGTCATAGAAAACTTTTCAAACAAAGGGTAGAGAGGACTGTGTAGTTGTGCCAAAGACAACAACCTTACTAGTGCTGGTGCCATTCTGTAAAGTGCGAGATCAGTGGTTCTGATTGAGTATTGACTTGGTTTGTGTCAACCCATCCAACCATTACTAGCAGGGAAAATAGACATTGAGAAATGGTGACAATGATGTCTGGTATGCTACTTATGGCAACCTTGTCCTCTTCTCTTCAGTGTAGCTGCCGTATAGAATGCTGTTCTTCATTAATGATTGTTGAGGGGCCAGTGACATCAAATCGGAGGAAACGTGACCCAAATCTCCCTCTTGGTCTCTGAGCCGTAATCAAATGTGAATGCTACGTATGACTTGTGCAAGTGAGTGTGTGAGTTTTGTTATGTTCTCTGGCCAAACACAAAGCAGGTGAACACCACGTAGGTAAATTCTGTCCGGATATGAGTGGAGACACAAAGATAATTCCCTTCACTTCTTACGAGATTATTTTAAGGGATTTATGATTGATAATACTCTTTAATGTCAGTATTTCACATTGTAGATATTGTTGGAATGTTACCATATAATTCTTTAAGTTGCACTGTTAACATGTCAGCCATAAACAGTTTTGTGTTAGGGATGTATTCTGGGGGTATAGTGTTGTGTTAAGTATGTGTTCTGGAGGTATAGTTTTGTGTTAGAGATGTGTTCTAGAGGTACAGTTTTGTATATGAAGACACAACTAACTCCCTAACAGGAATTAACAAGTCTGGTAGGTCACATGTTATTCAAGTGTCTCCCTATTATTATACCTGGATAAAAAGAAGTGCCAGATCACTAGGTGTGAGGAAATTGGTGGGAGGATGAGGCAGTTAAGTAGGGATTGAAGCACGACCCTTGCTTATTATTTAATGGTAAATGTTGCAGCTAACAGTCACTCAGTTTCCACATCAACAGCAACTGTTACAATTTCTCCGTCTCGAGTTCGACAAATAAGTGATCCAATACTTCAAATGTTACACCCACTGCATAAGATTATCTACATCACACAGGTAAGTACAGGTGTGCATGTATTTATATTATGTACAAAATGATGACTGTGTGGGAAAAGTGTGATGCTGAATGGTAGTGAGACATGGGCAGTGACTGCAGAGGACATGCATAGACTGGAGAGAAATGAATCAACCATGCTTCATTAGATGTGCAATGTAAGTGTGAGAGAAAGTGGCAATGAAAGGCAGAGCTTGGACGAACTGAGGGAGAAGCTGGGTTTAAGAGGAATCCAAGGTAGTGTGTAGGAGAGAAGACTGCGTTGGTATGGACATGTAATATGTATGGACAATGATCGTTGGGTGAAGAAGTGCCAGGAAATGCCAGTGGAAGGGACGGCTAAGAAAGTCCTGGGCAGAGGTTGTGAGAACTGACCTCAAATCTCTGAGACTCACTGAGGAGATGACGAAGGAGATGACGACAAGTGGAAAGATGTTGCACGGAAAAGGACCCATCCAACCCATGCAAGCATAAAAAAACGATGTTGATGATATGTGTGAATGTTGGTCTGTAGAATATGACAACATGTAGCACTTGTGTATGTGTATATATATCATCATTTAAAGTCTATTTTTCCATGCTTACATGGATTAGATGGGTTGTTCATGTTATGATACAAGTCTGGTCAGTTGGCCACACCATACCTTGCTCAAATGGAACTGTATTTTGGCTGGGATTTTTATAGCTGGATGCCTTTCCTAGCAGCAATACCACACTGTAAAGTGGACGTGTAGGTGCCATGGAAAAAAAGCACCCAGCACTCACTGTAAATGAGGTTGGTGTAGAAATCAAGCCAAAATCAGTTCCCGTATGAGCAAGACAAGGTCAGCCGACCTAACATTTCCCACAATAGGACAACCCGTCTAACCCATGCTAGCGTGGAAGAATCGACGTAAAACGGTGATGATGATGATATATATATATATGCCCCTTCAGTTGTGTAAAAACATGACAACCTCCTTGCTTGCAGCAGTTTTGTATTGTAGAACCAGGTGTGGTTTCAGAAGGTTTGGTAATGGAAGTGTTAATAATGTTGACAGTAACAATAATAATGTTTCTTTATTTCTGCCAGCTTCCACCACCTCTGCAACCAAATGGAAGACGACGGATTATTGAACAGTTTAAAAGAGCTCTGTTTTCTCCACAGAGTACATCCGACAGCCTGAAAAAGGAACTTAATAAGGTTGAATTAATTTCTTTTGTAAATGATTATATATATATATATATATATATATATAAGAGTGTGTTGTAGTTTGCTTGGAACATTGTGTTAGTGTATAAAGTAGTATGATATTTGAAGACTACGACAATGCAAAATAGATGGTAGATTTTAGAATAAATTGAAGGCAACAAAGATATTGGTGTGTTACCTATTATTTTATTTACCTGTCCTAATATTTTAGATCTAAAAACCCTTCGTCAAAAGACTATAATAAGAAACTGGCTCAAGTCCATGCTTTATTGTTATAGATTCACCATTCTTTATTTCATTTGTTTATAAGTGGTGGTCTATTTATAGCTGCCAGAAGTGACGTTGTCTGGAGATTGACATTTATAATGTTGTGTTTGCATGTTCAGTCAAATATTGTGTGCGTTTGTTTATGTTTTATGTCAAATATTTTTCACATCATATATTGTGTCAAGTTGCAATAGATTGTGTAGGTTAGCAATTCTGAATTGCGTTATGTGTAAGCATGTGTGTATATGTCGAATGTTGTGTGTCTAAATATAATTGTCTGTTAGAGTTGGTTATTATGCGTGTGTGTGTTATTGTATCAGAAGTTACATGTGTGCACTTTTATTTTAAGTATTGCATGCTGAGTTCTAATCTGTTGTTGATTTGTGGGTTGAGCTTAACTATTAGTATTCCTTCTTTAATTCTTAGGTTGCCCAAGTTCCCCTCTCTGGCTTCATTTGTAACTGTTATATCTTTGTTGTTGATTTTATCTAAGTGTTTCCTGAAGGAGGGTGCATGTGTATTGAGATGTTCCTTAATGCATTAAAAATGTTGACATAAAAACAAACAAAAGCACACAATATTTGACAGAAACACACACACACACCATATTATACACATCAGTCCACAGACGTCTCTCTCACATTACTTCCATCAGCTATAAATTTGCCACTGCTTACAAAGGAAGTAAAAAACGGTGAGTTTATAACAACAAAAGTATGAACTTCGAGGCAGTTTTCTTTTTTATTATAGTCTTCTGATGAAGCGTTTTTAGACCCAAAATATTAGGACAGGTAAATAAAATAACAGGTGACACACCAATATCTTTGTTGCTTTCAATGTATTCTAAAATCTACCATCCATTTTGTATTGTTGTAGCCTTCAAATAACACTGCTTTATATATATATAATATATGAGATAACGAAGTTTCACTTTAAAATGTTTTTATTCCATATCAAACATTACATATGTTTCACAGATGATTGGCTCCAGGTCTTTATTGATATGATAGACCTGACTCCAGTATCAATCTGTTCATTAGGTGTATGGATTCAATTCAAAACATTTCCAAGTCTATACCAGTATAGCATCCATAAAAAAATGACAGAATTTACAGTAAATCCTATTTAAGTTAATAATTCCTTGATTACAGCATTCAATGTAAAGATTCATGATATCTTGGTTTACCTTGACCATCTCTCTCTCTCTCTTGTCAGTCCAGCCATTGCTGTATTTTATTTGACATTCATCTCTATCAATTACAATAATTTTCTTGAATCATTATCAAATATATTTACACTAAATTACAATAACTTTGTTCTATCTGTCTTCCATTTCCTAGAAAAATGAAGCACAAACTGGTTGACCCATAATCAAGTGTTTTATTATAATGATACCATCATCATCATATATATATATATCATTATCATCATTTTTATGTCAACTTCCACATGGCTGCTTTGTTTCTCTCCAGTCTACAGCCCATGTTTCACTACTATGCAGCATTGCACTATGTATGTATATATACACACACAGTGCAATATACATTCATACTATGTATGTATAAAAAATCACTAATCCACATGTTCTGTTAATAAGGTTCTGTTTCTATTTATATCTAGCTACTGACTGGATCCCAAGAGGTCATTGACCTAGTCTATGGACTTAGTGACAATGGATTTCAAAGACCCAGCAGTTTAACTCTTTTAGAACCAGGTAACATGGATGATAATGATCCAAACAATGTGTCAGGTAAGATATCTGTATATAAACAAACATACAAACAAAACTTGGCTGGGTTTAATTAGCAGTACCACTAACATAGTGTGATTCATAATAGAGGTGTATATGAAGGTTGCGAAACCATTTTGCTGGTTTGAGAGTTGATGAGGGTGAAGATATGTGTGTAAACTTGTCTTCTACATTGCCTTTCTTTATTTCCTTCTTCCAGTCACTTCTGTGCACCAGCACACTTCTCTTTGTCCCCCTCCTCTTTCAATCTTTTCTATATTTTATCTTCCTGTCCCCCACCTTGTGGATTGCCTCTGCCAACCACTGGCTGCTGGTCTCTGTCTTGTGAGGCATCTTTGCCCATCTCTGTCATTGACAGCAATGTTTTTATATACAATATGTTTATGTATAATAAACATGGTACACACTATATGCAAATGAACTTTTCCTGCTGATGTTTTATATTCAAAACATATATAAGCTGTAGTATATTCTAATCTCAGTATCAAGTGATTATACTTCACTGCATGGAAGACGGGCATTAAACAATGATGATGATGGGTAAACATCCTGAAACACAAGTGTCTGCCAAGTGTCACATGGCTACTGAGATAGTTGTGTCATGATTACATTCATAGCAAGACTTCATAATCACCATTTAACGTCCATTTTTCTACACTAGCATGGGTTAGATGTGTTGTTCCACTGGGAGACAAGTCAGATCAGGTGACTGTTTCTTACTCATACAGAACTGTTTCTGGCTTGGTTTCTATGGCTGGATGCCCTTCCTAACAACACCAGCCACACTTACAGTGTGGACTGGCTGCTTTTTGTTATGACACCTACACAACCACTTTACAGTGTGGGTGGGTGCTGGAATGGGGACTGGTGAGGAAGATCTAGGGTGGGGAACTTATTTGGAGAAGGTTGGGGGTGTAAGGACATGGATGAAGGGTGGAGTGTTAGGGTATGAGAGGTAGATGAAGGGTGGAGTGTTAGGATATGAGAGGTGGATGAAGGGTGGGGCGTTAGGACATGAGTGACATATGGTTGCCTATATTTGTTTCTACAACTGTGTCTTTATTTATTGTTTTTTTCTTTCCCTTCCTTCAGGTAATTCTGACCTACTGGACAACAGGACAGGAGTGACCTATGAACAAATGCAAACACACATTGAAAATGTCTTAATGGACAGTGGTTATTACTGTATCCCTTCTTTTGGAAATAATAATGATACTACTGAACTTGTGTAACAGAAACTGCTAGAAACCTTTTAGAAACCTCCACCATATTGTCTTCATGTGCCTTTCTAGGTCACTGGACCTGTGTGTGTGTTTATGTGTGTTGACCTGTGTATGTGTATGTATGTGAGTGGACATGTGTATGTGTGTTGACCTGTGTATGTATTTATGTGTGTTGACCTGTGAATGTGTTTATGCGTGTGGACATGTATATATGTGTATATGTGTTAATGTATTTGTGTGTGTGAAAGAGTAACCAATGTTAGTTTATATTAGTAAAAGTGGGAAGATGAGAAATATCATAACGGAGTGGGGGGGGGGGTTGCTATTATTATGGCGGTGGATTGGCAGAATCGGTAGAGCGTCGAACAAAATGCTTTATAATATTTAGTTAGGGCCTTTTACGGTCTGAGTTCAAATCTCACCAAGGTTAACTTTGCCTTTCATCCTTACAGGGTTGATAAAGTACCAGTCATACACTGGGTCAATTTAATCAATTCCCCCAAAATTGCTGGCCTTGTGCCTAAATCAGAAACCATTATTATC
This sequence comes from Eledone cirrhosa, assembly GCA_964016885.1. NCBI lineage: Eukaryota > Metazoa > Mollusca > Cephalopoda > Octopoda > Eledonidae > Eledone > Eledone cirrhosa. The sequence continues at coordinate 26,194,528 of OZ024741.1, forward strand.
ATTATCAAGAGGTTCAGTGGTGGTATTTCTGCATCAAATTTAAACTATCCAATAACCACTACCAACATGTGTGTTTGTTTATTATTATTATTATTATAAGGGCGGTGGATTGGCAGTATCGGTAGAGAGTCGGACGCCATACTTTCCAGCATAGTTACGTCCCTTTACGATCTGAGTTCAAATCCCGCCGAGGTTGACTTTGCCTTTCATCCTTACGGGGTCGATAAAATAAAGTACCAGTATTGCACTGGGTAATTGCTGGCCTTGTGCCTAAAGTAGAAACAATTATTATTATTATTATAAAGTATTACATCATCATCATCATCATTTTACGTCCGCTTTTCCCAGCTTGCAAGGGTGGGACGGGTCTTATTCAGCACAGCATTTCTCCACTCGTCACGGTCCTTTGTCATCTCCACCGTGAGCTTCAATGATCTGAGGTCTGTTCTCACCACCTCCGCCCATGTTTTTCGTGGTCTAACTCTACATCTTCCTTCAACTGGCATTTCCTGGCACTTCTTCACCCATCGGTCATCCTCCATGCACATGACATGTCCATACCACCTCAGTCTCCTCTCCCGTACACTACATTCTATCCCTCTCAGACACAGTTTCTCTCTCAACACATTTATGCTGGGTCGTTCACGCACATCCAAAGGAGCATGCTTGCCTCATTTCTCTCCACCCGTTGCATATCCTCTGCAGTTGCTGCCCATGTCTCACTACCATGCAGCATCGCGCTCCTCACACAGGCATCATACAACCGGCCTTTCGTACGCAGGGAGAAACCCTTCTTCGTCAACAGAGGAAGCAGCTCCCTAAACTTCTTCCTACCCGTCCTTATTCTAGATACTATGGCCTCGGAACACCCTCCTCCCATGCTAATCTGATCTCCTAGGTACCGGAAGCTATCCACCACTTCTATAGCGCCCTCCTGCATTTGAAAAATGTGTCTATCAATGCGACTTCTACTGTCTAATTTCCCTGTACATCTACTGCATACATATTTCTCCCTACCTGTTAGTTTGCCTGCTATCCCGCTACATCTCTTGTGTACCCAGGATCTGCATTGTGTGCATTTTATAGAATTTATGCCAGTTCTTTTTCTGCATATCGAACATGGCCATTTCCCTGACGGAATCAGGGTTTTGTCCTCTTTTCTACTCATCAACACTTTTGTCTTAGCTAGATTCACTCTCAGTCCTCTTGCTTCCAACTGCTGTTTCCATAGCCCGAATTTATTCTCTAGCTCCTCTACTGATTCTGATATAAGAACCAGATCGTCAGCATAGAGAAGTTCCCATGGACAGCCAGTCTTAAACTCCTCTGTTATGGCTTGGAGGACTATAATGAACAAGAGCGGGCTGAGGACCAAACCCTGATGTACTCTTACTTGTATCTGGAATTCCTCACTAAACTCCATTCCTACCCTGACTTTACTGAGAGTACCTCTGTACAAAGTTTGCACTGTCCTCACAAGCCATTCCTCAACACCTAGTTTCCTTAGGGACCACCAGATGACAGATCGGGGTACCCTATCAAAGGCCTTCTCTAGGTCAACAAAGGCTAAGTATAGTGGCTCATTCTTCTCTAAGAACCTCTCTTGCAATTGTCTCACCAAGAAGAGGGCATCTGTTGTACTCTTCCCAGGCACAAAACCAAACTGCATCTCATCTAGTTTGACCCTTTCTCTAATTAGTTGTGCTAATATCCTTTCTGCCACTTTCATAACCTGATCTATCAGTTTTATATATATATATATATATATATATATTGGTGTGTGTGTATTTATGTATATAGATGTGTCAGGTATGTGTATTTATTTCTGTATGTATAGATGTGTGAGGTATGTGTATGTATATATAAATGTGTAAAGCAGGTCTGTGTATGATTGTTTATAATTATAGAAACGTATGTACATGTATGTGTGTGTATATATATATATATATATATATATATATATATATATATATATATATATATATATATATATATATATATATATATATATATATATATATATATATATATATATATATATATATATATATATATATATATATATATGTATGCATGTGTGTATGCATTGGTGGATTGGCAGTATCAGTAAAAGGTCGGATGCTATGCTTTGCAGCAAAGAGTTATGGCCCTTTATGATCTGAGTTCAAATCTAGCCGAGGCTAACTTTGCCTTTCATCCTTACGGGGTCGATAAAATAAAGTACCAGTAATGTACTGAGTAATTGCTGGCCTTGTGCCAAAAGTAGAAAATTATATATAGACAAATAGCACACTAGCCCAAGGGAGGACACCCAAGTGGACACAGTTACTAAGTGAACTTCTTAACTACACAGCTATATATGTGCTGGGTACATGTGTGTCTCAATATACTGAGAACACTTGAATAGTGGTGATACTTGTTTATGTCCTGTAGTTCAGCAGTTCAACACATGAAGGAAGATCAGTGGAATATCTTACTTAAAAACAAGGGCTGGTGTTAGGAAAGTTCAACTAAGCCATGTCAGTATAGAAAAGCAGATGTAAAAACAATGAGGAAGTATATCCTAAATACTATTTAAATATGTTACTCTGTAAATGATATTATAAGACACCCTTGAACTAAATATTTATAGTATATTTACAGTGTCAATGGTTTTATCAAACAAATACAATATATTTAGGTTCCAATTGTCAAGGTTTGCTCCCTCCCGAACCCTCTTTGGTGTCTCGAGATAAGCAATCTTTGTGCGTCCATCCCACGCCTCGCAGGACAGGTTGTAGGCCCATCGCCAGTCTTTGCGACATGAAATGGAGACTGCAATATATTTTTCAAACAAGCCACTCTACCTAAGGCCTGAATGCATCCCTTTGTTAACCCACGTGAAGGATGATGCGGATGGTTCTTTTTTGTTCCTCTCACCATATTCGCAGACTTATTTGAGGATCCTGCCCCCACGACCCTCTCAGAAATAAGTGGGTGAAGAAGAAAAAGAAGTATATTTACATTGTCAATGATTTTATCAAACAAATATACTATATCTAGTGAAGGCACATGGCTTAGTGGTTACAACGTTGGGCTTGCAATTGTGAGGTTGTGTTTCGATTCTCGGACCGAGTGATGCATTGTGTCCTTGAGCAAAACATTATTTCACGTTGCTCCAGTTTACTCAGCTGTAGAAACGAGTTGCAATGAACCTGGTGCCAAGTTGTATCGACCATTGCTTTTCCTTTGGACAACATCGGTGGTGTGGAGAGGGGAGACTGGTATACATGGGCAATTGCTAGTCTTCCACAAAAAAAACTTGCTCAGACTTGTGCCTTGGAGGGGAACTTTCTAGGTGCAAAACCATGGTCATTCGTGACCAATGGGAGCCTCTGAAAATATTTACATTATCAAACAAATCTGTCCTTAATGCTATATATAATGGCTCTTTTTTTTTTTAAAGATATTTTACAATATTCTCTATTTTTACTAGTTTGGGGATATTTTATTGCCGAGAATCATTACTATATATACTTACATACAAGTCACACCTACATTTTACATATAACATTGACAATGTACCACATTGTGTCTTTACGTATAATAGATAATTTACATGCTAGTCTTTTGTGTCAGTTTTGTGGAAAAAGGTGTGATATGCACAGATACATATGGTGTGTGAAATGGATATAAATTGTCTGCCTGCCTGCTTGTCTTTCTGCCTGTCTGGTTAATAAAGCAGTTGATTTCATTCACTCTTTTTTCTTTTGTTATTTTATTCCTTCCCTCATCATCATTAATTTTACATACATGTTTCCGTGTTTTTTTTTTTTTTTTTTTTATTAAAGAATGACAATAGAGTAGTGAGGACTCAGTTTTGTGGAGTACAAGGTAACTCCTCTAATGCTGTTGTCACAATAAAATGCACCCAGTACACTCTGTAGAGTGGTTGGCAAATACAATGCAACATAGGATTGAGAATACTCTTTAGTCTTTCTGAGAGCACAATAATCTCTCTAGTGCTGGTTCTTATGTCGTGGATAGGTGAAGTTGTGTGTGTCCTCTCTGTTAGCCATCATCATTGTAGGCTGTCTTAACTGTTAACACTCTCTAATGATTTACTATAAAATATCTAAAAAGAGATTTAATTCATATGTTTATAGCATCTTTACTAGTGGACAGGTTGCTGTGGAAATTTCAGTAAACTAAAGTAATGACTTTAAATTTTAATGTGATGCAGTCATACTGCTGATTTGTTCTTTACAAGAATATCTTGTTACTGTGGTTCCATGCAGTACAAGAGGTTAAGAGTCGAGTTGCAGGAGGGGCACATCAGTGGTACATCTAGAGTGGCACCCCAACGACTGGCTGCACCAGTGGTACATCTAGATGGCACCCCAATGACTGGCTGCACCAGTGGCACCCTAACAATTGGCTGCACCAGTAGCACCCTAATGACTGGTTGCACCAGTTATGAGAACATGAAGAAAATCATAGGATATCATTTGTTTGATGAAATTGTAATCAAATACTGTCACAGACAAACCAAAGACAGTATTGAAAAGGAGAAAATGAAAAAATAAGGTCATAATTTCTCAGGAAAGAATCGCTGGACAGATTTTACAGGCAAAACCAACTGGCAGGAGACCCTGAGCAAGATAGTTGGCTGGTCTCGCTTGGAGATCCAGCTGGATCAACTGGAGACGGTTGCTTCTGACAGGACCCCCAGGAAGGAGTGTTTGAGGACTCTGCCCCCATGACCCTCACATGAATAAATGGGCAAAGGAAGAGAAGAAGTTTAAAGATCCATCAAACAGTTATAGATTTAGAGACACACTATCTAAAACACAATTACTGGTAGGTTGTTGGATGTGGGGAATGAAGATCATTTCAAGTGACCCAACTGAGGGACCACCCATGTGGTAGATAAAGCAATTAAGGGTATAAAAGTAGGGAAGGCAGTTGGTTCATCAGGAATAGTTGCTGAGATGATTAAACTGTTTGGTGAAGTAGGACACAGGCTAGTCATGTATGTAGTTCTTGAGGTAGTATATCCAATAAGTTATATAGCAGCACCATTGTTGTACTTCCATGTTAAGATATCAGTTCATATGCTGTAATATATCATCTGGTGACTCTTTTCTGTTTGGTGCATGGTGTACCTAGAAGTATATGTTCAGAGAGTGCAGCCCAGTTTGAAGCTGCTAAATTATAAACATTTCTACTCTGTATGGTGGTAGTGCCGGAGTCACGATAAAATGCTCCCAGTCAGAGTCTCCAAGAGAAATTTTGCAAGGCTGTACAAGACCCCTTTGGGGCCTGAAGCAGGCAAATATTTTTCTCAAAATGGATGTTGCTGTGGGGCCTTCTTAGCTCTTGGGCTCCAGAACGAAGTACCGGCTGGACCCTGCCTCTCATAGGCCCTGCACCCAGTACATTCTGTAAAGTTGTTAGCACTGTATTCTCTTGTTATGGATAAGACTACAAATGATACTCTCAGTAGTTTTCACTGCAACAAACAAGATCTCTCATCATCATCCATTTTCCACGCTAGCATGGGTTAGACGGGTTGTCCCATTAGAGGCAAGTGGGTCAGGTGATCATATCTTGAGCAGATATCTACATGTTCTTGTTCACCAGTTTAAGGAATGTGTATTCTAAGATTTCTGTAGGAGGAAGGAAAAGGAATTCTATACAGGATGTATAGTTATGAAAAGAGGATCGTTTAGCGGAAAAAGTAACATTAATGGACACGTTGTGTCTGAGCAAAACACTATTTCATGTTGCTTCAGTCCCTTTGGTTAGCAAAAATAAGTTATACCCGTCAGCCTCGTCACGCAGAATCTCCCTGAGAACTATATTAACGATACACGTCTCTGTGGGATGCACAGTCACTTGCACGTTAATTTCTCGAACAGATTGTTTCGGTGTTCAAACAAATAGAACATTCTCCGTTAGAACTGACGGAGGTCCAACACTGTTAACTAAAGAAGAAAGATGAGGATGTGAAGAAGCTACATTATAGACCAATGACAGGAGGTAGAAGACAGCAGCCGAGAGAAGAAGCCAAAGACTTAAAGAAAATTCATAACAAATCTCCACAGAGAAAAAGAGGCAGACAGTCATATATATTACGTAGGTAGAAATAGCAACGTTCATTGACACGTCGTGATGTAGAGGAGTGAGCCAATAGATTTGTAAGTTACGAGTTCTTCACTGTCGGAATGAAGGTAGTATGGGGGAGGGGCAAGTTTCGTTAAACTGGCCAAGTACAGTTTTGGCAAAGTAGACCAGCGGAAGTGATATCATGTTGGTACTATGTAAAGTGGGTTGGAAACCACATTGAGTAGGAGTTAGTGAGAAAGGAAGAGATATATCTACTATTAAGAGTTATATATATATATATATATATATATACAGAGAGAGGGAGGGAGTTTGCAGATTGAGAAAAAAAAGTAGCTATTACCGTGGTTGTGTCACCGAAGACTTGGTCTTTGAATTTATGCGTAATTTCTGTTAATAAAATTTTTATCAATGTGAAAACGATGTTGCAAGTGAGAGGTGTAAACAGATTATGGAGGTGTGATATATGGAGTTTACAATATCATGCTCACTCACAGATACGAAGAGAGATGATAACAATATAAATATTAGAGAGAAGGGGGGGATGGATGAGTGAGAAAGACAAAAACAAGAAAATAAAACTGAAAAAGAAAGACAGAAATAGTTTGACATTCTAAAGCTGAAAGAGAGAGAGAAAAAGAAAGAAATAGACAAAAGTATAAATAAAGAGAGAAATAAAAAGAAAGAAACCGACAGAAGTATAAAGAGAGAGAGTGAGAAAAACAACAAGGTACTTTCTGACGTCGAGAAAGAGAGGGAGAGAGAGAAAGTATAGAAGTAGGGGAAGAGAGAGAGAGGGGAAATTTAGAAGCAGTGAGAGAGAGGAAGGTGTAGAAACAGTAAAAGAAAAATAGAGAGAAAGGTGTAGAACTAGGGAAAAAGAGAGAGAGGGAGTAGAAAAGAGAGAGAAAGGGGAAGGTGTAGAATCAGTGAAAGAGAGAGGGGTGTAGAAAGAGAGAGAGAGGGTGTGTGTGGAAAGAGTAAGAGAGAGAGAAGGGGGTGTAGAAAGAGTAAGAGAGAGAGAAAGGGGGGTAAGAGGCACTCTCTCACGTCGGCCGGTCTTCCGTAAGTTTAATGTCAGCAACGGGATAGTTTTATATTCAACAAGCATCTAGTGGATTGTTTTTTTTTTTACAGCAGTGAATATTTCTTGTTAACGGTAAGTACAGACAAAACCAATTATATATATATATACACATAAGTCTATCTGATTCAATAACCATCTACTAAAACTGTAATTTAGTGTGTTAATTCGCGCCAAACTCTCTTTAGACACCAAATCTGTCTGAGACAGTATTTACTATATATATATATTTATATGTTTGTATAATATTGCCATTTATGTACATTGACCTTACACTTCAGGCACTTCGACGTTTTCACAGAATGTTGGAATTTGTCTGAGATAATTACATTAGTTATATATTTACTTAGTATTTTTTATTTTCATTCAATATTGGAATTTTTCTGGGATTTTCTTCTTCGAATAATCGTTAAGGTTTGACAGGGAACCTAAACAGACATCGGTCAACAGGTTTAAGCAGAGATTCCAGAGCTTAATTTCACATGCTTTTCATAAACAGCGATTTAATTTTACAGAAGTAAATATATATTTACTGTCTTTTACTAGTATAGGAATGTGTGATTGCACCCTTACCCATCTTAGGAGGAAGGGTATATATATATATATATTTGTGTGTGTGTGTAGATCTTGTGTAAAATCGGGGGTATGAAACAGTTCTAGTCCTGTAGAAGCCATTTCTATATTAAATGTGTGTATATATATATATATATATATATGTGTGTGTGTATATATATATATATATATATATATATATATATATATATATATATATATGTGTGTGTATATATATATATATATATATGTGTGTGTATAAATATAAGGAACAATTTCACACTATATACACAGGAAAAATTGCCTTAATTTAATTTCGATGTAGTACCAGTAATATACGTGACATCTTCCAGTTGTCTATATTTCTTCAATCGAAAGCGAGGTACCTGTGTCTGGAAGTAAAACATTTAGGAGAATTTCTTTGAAAGTGGCAGAATTATTGGGACAAATTAATCAAAATTTAATAAATATAACGAAATTCAGTAGGCATAATCATGAGCTTTCCTACCCTTTTTTGTATATTTTAACTCTTGTGTTTTCGATGCCGTTTTGTCATGGGTTTTAATAAACCCTTACCTTTGATATTATTATTGTAACAAAAAATAATGCGATCTTCTTATTTCGAACGTGTAATAATTGTTTTTCTGTTAGGGAAACTTTAGTTTTGTATATTAGTTAGATTTCGTTTGTATTTCAAGTACATAAATATATTTTGTTTACATTATTATCATCATCATCATCAACAACAACACTGTTTAACGCCTGTTGAGACCAGATCCAGTCAGGTGATCACGTCTTGCTCATACGTTCCATATTTGGCATGGTTTCTAAGGCTGGATGCCCTCACTATCGCCAACAGCCCTACAGCATGTACTGGAGGAATTTTATGGTGGCACCTTACAAAGTGGACTAGGTGCTTTTTATTGTGGCACTATTACTACCATGACGGCTGGGTGCGTTTTATCGTGGAACCAGCACTACCATTTTAAAGTGTGGACTAGGAACATTTTATCATGGCACCATCACTACCATGTGGACTTGATGTGTTGTTTTTTTACCGTGACACCAGCACTAACACTTTACAACGTGTACTGGGAGCATTTTATCGTGGCACGTTTAAAGCAAAACATTTAAAATTTTGTGGAATAATTTTAGTAAATCGCTCCTTGTTCTTCATTAACTAATTCAAATACAGTGTATTTCGTTAGAAATACTGTAAAGAAAGTATTAAAACACGGAAGGAACCTCCTATAGGAATCTGTTTAAACATACACAGGTATAAGCTGTAACATAATATGCTTTATGACAAGAAAAGTTTAAAGAATTTCATGTGACATGATGGGGCTGACGTATTGTGATGGGCCTAGGAATGGAAAAATGACTTCCATTGCTTTTAGATGGTTGACATTTCTCTCTAGCAATGTCATCAGTCTGACAGAATTAGTCAGCTGACAATTAAAGAAAATCCTAAAGGGGAGTTTATTATTTTCAGAAGTTTAGCATGAGAAAATGTTAAAGACCCAATCTTAAGTGATATTATGGGTGTATGCACAGGACCATTGTGTATTATAGTTTCTTATTTAGGCAAAAGGCCAAACATTTGTGGGCAGTGGAAAGTTGACTAAATCAACCTCAGTAGTTGACTGGTACTTTATTTTATCAACCTCGGTAGGATGAAGACAAAGATAACTCAGAAAATAAAGAGCCAGAAGAAATACTTTTGTGAATTTGTCTTACACTCATTTTTGTTTGTTAATAATGAAAATAGGATAACAGTATATTAGCCATGGTTGTTCTATGAAACAAACTGATATTTTAAAGGGTTCCTCCGATAAGTTAACTCTTCCAGCATAATTTTATATAGGAACCATATTTTAAGTTACTATTTTAATAGCACAGTAAGGTGTGTTTTTTTTTTTTTACTGTGGCATCAGCACTACCACTTTACAGAGTGTACGAGAAGCATCTTATTGTGACACCTAAATAAATTGAAAGCAAAACGTTTAAAATTTTCTAATAATTTTAGTAAATCTCTACAAGTTCTTTATTAACTAATTCAAATGCTGTGTATTTCAATAGAAATATGGCAACAGAAGGTTTAAAACACTAAAGAAACCTGCCTATAGGAGGCTGGCTAAACATATACCATAAAGCATATTGTTGTTACAGCTCTGGTCAAGCAGGCCTATGATTATAGGCTTTCCAGTCTATTTTTTCTATGTCTAGGGAACCTAAGATGATATCCACCAACCTGCTAGAAGTAACTTTCAAATTCCTTAGACTCCTCATTCAAACATCACTTCTACAACTAAAGTATATTTACATTTATACAAGACAGACAATTATTTTAACTCTCCTCTATTCTACAAAACTTCTAACAGTTGCTAGACTTATTCCATGTTGCAACCCAACTTAGCTTCAAAGGGGTGTCATATTTTAGAGTATGTAATCATTTGGACAATATGTCCCCAGTCCCACCTACAATAAAGATAGGATGGTTATCTATGGAATGCATATCAAACAATGTAGTGGTCTCTATATTTGTATAAATGCATATGAATGACACTTGACAATTTTGTTTATGTAATCTAGTTGTCAAAGCCAACACTACATGTTAATGTGTGGGGGTGTTAGCAGCTGTCTGTGATTATTACATCTATAAATTAGTATCAATTTGGTTAATGAGAAATTTGAGGAATTGCTGTGACAGGAACACAAGAAAGGGGCTTTCATAGAAGCTCCCTTGGAAGGTTGAAGTTCTTCATATATTTTTACGTCCATTTTTTCCATGCCTGCCTTGGTTGGACTCTTAAATTTTGGGAAGGTTTTACTGGCTGGATGTCCTTCCTATAACCAATTACTTTACATCATGAACTGGTTGCATTTTATTGTACCACCATCACTAGAGAGGTTGTCTGACTGATTTTATTCAAAGTAACTACCCTCCTAGATGGGTTGCCTTTGCTACGGCTTACAGAGCCCACGTCTACCATGTGCTGGCTTACAAAGCCCACGTCTACCATGTGCTGGCTTACAGAGCCCATGTCTACCATGTGCTGGCTTACAGAGCCCACGTCTACCTCGTGCTGGCTTACAGAGCCCACGTCTACCTCGTGCTGGCTTACAGAGCCCACGTCTACCTCGTGCTGGCTTACAGAGCCCACGTCTACCATGTGCTGGCTTACAGAGCCCACGTCTACCACGTGCTGGCTTACAGAACCCATGTCTACCACGTGCTGGCTTACAGAACCCATGTCTACCACGTGCTGGCTTACAGAACCCACGTCTACCATGTGCTGGCCTACAGAGCCCATGTCTACCATGTGCTGGCCTACAGAGCCCATGTTTACATGCAGCCTTATTTATTCACAGTAACTGTCCTCCTAGATGGGTTACTGCCTTCTCTGCAGCTTACAGGGCCATTGTTGAGGTTGAACATCCTCTTGTATCCACCAGATATCAATAAAATAAGTCCTAATGACTGAGGTTATAGATGACTGAACAAAATCGAGTATTCCTCAAGCAGCTCAGTCTACCTAGGCTGTAAACAGGTACCACAAGGTAAGACTAACACATGACTGTAACAATCATTGGTCTGTTGGTGTTGATTTCAATCCTTGTGGATCTTTTAGTATAATGGGCTCTACTAACCACACTTACATTGTGTCCATAGGATCTGTGTGGACCAGCTTTCAATAGATATTTTTATTTATCCCCAGGTCAGTCATGATTGAGCAGGTCTATTATTGATGTTCCATCTTGTATTTTGTATATTTATTTTGTAATCTGTCCTGCTTTTCTTTTTTTAAGATGACAGGATGTAATTTAACAGAGGTTTTGCTGCTATTGGTTACTCGGTGACCTTACAGTCCTCTGAATTATGATACTTACCTGTATATACTAGAAGTGGTGACCCTTGTACTTTGTCCATTGTTTTTGTCTGTCTGCCTTTCATAGTATTGAAGGTTGGACAGTTGTTACAACTTGAGTCAGTTCTTATTCAGAGTTATTTGCTTTTCTAGATCAATTGGTCAACCATGTCTTGCTTGTAGATTTTATATTTTCTCTATTTAAATCTTTTAACATCTTGGACCAAATTTCACCCACCCAGATTCTTTGCAAAGAGGTTAGTCCTTTGCTCTAGATGCACCTCATATACAGGGTTATTCAAAGACAATGAACCGATTTCATGACGCATTGCTTCAGTTCTCAAGCATCGTCATGGAATGAGTCAGTGACCATTTGAAAGAGGAGTTTTCTAAGTTTTGAATGGCTGCCACAGGAGCGCTGTAGTTGCGTCGTTCCTCCGGCAACGTTCAGTTGTTTGTTTACCCTCAGAATGGCGAGTCCTCAGCAAAAGGCGTTCTTTGTGCTTGGCCTGCGAGATCCCCAGACCTCACCATGTGTGATTTTTTTCTTGTGGGGTATGTAAAAGATCGCGTTTATGATCCCCCGCTACCCACTAACCTCGATAACCTTAAACATCGAATAACAACAGCAATCAACTCAGTGGATCGTGATATGCTGATGTGCATCTGGGAGGAATTCTCTTATCGCATTGATGTTGCCCGTGTTGCAGGTAGTGACCACATTGAACACTTGTAAGACAGAAAATAAAAGTTGATTGTGAGTAGAATACTTGTGACTTAGCTGGAGTTTTCTATTGCTTTTGCTTATTAAAATATTGCGTTATGAAATATTATTGGGACTGGATTTAAAAGATCAGCAAAATATTCTCGCCACCGTGTGAGAATGCATCTCTCTTCAGAGAGAAGAACCTGAGACGAGTTCCTTAAAGTAGGTGTGGAGGAAGGCTTCTTATTTTTGAAGTCGGTGGATGGTCTGCCAGAATACTTTATTTGCTGATCTGAAATCAGATTCCAGCTTAACCCCAAAGTCCCTCCCACCCATGTCTTAATCTTAAATGCCTTTACTGTCTCTATATAATTTTTCACACCTGCTTCTACCGCAAGTACAAGAAGAGGGACTTATTTCCAAGCCAAGCTTTGTAAACCTTCTTTGTTTGGTGGGGCTTGATTTCTATGGCTGGATGCCCTTCCTAGCACTAATCACTTTACAGTGTGTACTGAGTGTGTTAATCCTGGCACCAACACTAGAGAGGTTACTTAAGTATTCTGTACTCTATAAAAGGTTACTTAAGGGCATGGTTAAAAGAAGCAGGAAGTATTGACCAGGGTGAAAGAGAAGTCAGGATAAATGTAAGTGGGGCAGTGGAAATAATGGCTTAGGGTTTAGGGAGAGGAACTGTCAGTGGGAGGACCAAAGAATAGATGTTCTTAATGTTGAGGCCAATCTTAAACAAAACTATGATTAAAGGTGTTCCATTTGTGACCAACCTGCCTCATGTATTTTTTTCTAGATAAAATACATCTTGGATTTCATTATCCAATGTTTCCTTCCTTTTTTTTTTTTTTAGAAAAAGGAGATTTTGCTGTGATTTCCAACATGTCGCTACCCTCATTGGTTCATATAAAGTTGAAAATCTAGGAAGTGTATGAGGGGGAAGTATTAATAGAGATGGATGGGAATATATTGATGAAGAAGTGGGAAGATAATCAAAGACAAGGCACTAATAACACAGGTTGTGATACCAGTTGTTGTTGTTTAGCTCCAGGCCATTCCTGATCCAGCAGACATATGATGAAAGGTGTTCTAGTTGTCATCATGTTATCTTATTTTGTGTTTGTATTACTGTGTATCTGGTTAAGAATAGGTGCATCATATCTCTCCATGTCATAGAATAGGTGCATCATATCTCTCCATGTCATAGAATAGGTGCATCATATCTCTCCATGTCATAGAATAGGTGCATCATATCTCTCCATGTCATAGAATAGGTGCATCATATCTCTCCATGTCATAGAATAGGTGCATCATATCTCTCCATGTCATAGAATAGGTGCATCATATCTCTCCATGTCATAGAATAGGTGCATCATATCTCTCCATGTCATAGAATAGGTGCATCATATCTCTCCATGTCATAGAATAGGTGCATCATATCTCTCCATGTCATAGAATAGGTGCATCATATCTCTCCATGTCATAGAATAGGTGCATCATATCTCTCCATGTCATAGAATAGGTGCATCATATCTCTCCATGTCATAGAATAGGTGCATCATATCTCTCCATGTCATAGAATAGGTGCATCATATCTCTCCATGTCATAAGAATAGGTGCATCATATCTCTCCATGTCATAGAATAGGTGCATCATATCTTTCCATGTCATAGAATAGCTGCATCATATCTCTCCATGTCATAAGAATAGGTGCATCATATCTCTCCATGTCATAAGAATAGGTGCATCATATCTCTCCATGTCATAGAATAGGTGCATCATATCTCTCCATGTCATAAGAATAGGTGCATCATATCTCTCCATGTCATAAGAATAGGTGCATCATATCTCTCCATGTCATAGAATAGGTGCATCATATCTCTCCATGTCATAGAATAGGTGCATCATATCTCTCCATGTCATAAGAATAGGTGCATCATATCTCTCCATGTCATAGAATAGGTGCATCATATCTCTCCATGTCATAGAATAGGTGCATCATATCTCTCCATGTCATAGAATAGGTGCATCATATCTCTCCATGTCATAAGAATAGGTGCATCATATCTCTCCATGTCATAGAATAGGTGCATCATATCTCTCCATGTCATAAGAATAGGTGCATCATATCACTACATGTCATAGAATAGGTGCATCATATCTCTCCATGTCATAAGAATAGGTGCATCATATCTCTCCATGTCATAAGAATAGGTGCATCATATCTCTCCATGTCATAAGAATAGGTGCATCATATCTCTCCATGTCATGAGTGGCAACTAAAAGGGTTGGTGCCACAAATGGCATCTAGCTGTAAAACATTGTCTCAAAAAGGATCTCATGATGAGTAAGAGGCCTGTTATGGGGCCCTGCAAGGCTGAACCCTGCTTTAACAGGGAAAATTACTTTAAAATACTTTTTTGTTTTCTCATGTAGTGTATCTGAGTGCTTCTTTATTTTATTATGAAAATTTGTAATTGGAGTGAAATTTGGCTGTTATTTCTAGCAGGTTGAGTGACTGCATAGAGGTTTCCCTTCAACTTGCCAGTTTAAGATCCAAGTATTTCTTCCAATAGGGAGAAAGTTTTGCCATATCAATTGCCATCATCATTGTTTTTACACATCTACTTTTCTATGCTGGCATGGGTAGGACAAGGCATCTTGAGGCAGTTTTCTGGGTGTCCTTCCTCACACTAGCCTATACAATCTCATATATTTCATCATCTTTGTTGAACTAAATTACAGGACAAATTGTTTATAAGGAATATAAACATCATCGCTTGCTTTAACTCTTTACATCCTGTATCACATGAAAGAGGCATTCTTGAAAAATACAAAACAGTAGTGATTGCATCACTTAAATAACTGCACTTTTTGGTTACTGCAAATTTTCACAATTTGTCCATTAGTAACATTAGTAGATATAATTAAACATTTGAATTAACCTGGTTTTAGATATTTTCTGTTAAATCAGGATATTAAGAGTTAAACATTGTCAAAACGAAGATACACACAGTAAACTGACACTCACACACATATATCTATCTATCTATCTAAGGCAGGTAAAATTCCCGAGATCCATGGACGAGTTCTCTCCAGCGGTCTCTGTCCCTCATTATCGCTGCCATGTCCTGCGTCTCCAACAGACCAGTGTCTGTCCTTAGGGCATCAACATACGTATATATATATACAATATATTAATAAATGGAAACTATATTTATAAAACCATAATTATTATATATATTTCAAGGGCTACCGAGGCAGTCTTGGTGCGCTTACATCAGATAAAATACAAGATTTGTTTTATAAATATTGACATAACCGTGGAAAAACAACCTTGACGGTTGAAAGTTCGCTTGTATTTTATCTGATGAAAGCTCACCAAGACTGCCTTGGTAGCCCTTGAAATATATATAATAAAATAACTATGGTTTTATAAATATAGTTTCCATTTATTAATATATTGAATATTTACTCCAGTAACTTGTTGAGTGCTTTATATCAGTTATAAACTTTTAAGCTTGTTGGAATCCCAACAAATTAAATATAACTTCTGCATATATATATATACTGTAAATATGGTTGGCATTTGGAAGGGCATCCAGCCATTCAAACTGGGCTAGAAGCAGTCTTGTATGAGCAAGACACTGTCACCTGACCCGACTTGCTTCAAGTAAGACAACCCGTCTAACCTATGGAAAAATGGACATTAAACGATGATGATATATATATATACACACACACACACATACAACAGGATTCTTTACAGTGTTTGTCTACCAAATTTACTGACAAGTCATTGGTCAGTTCAAAACTGTAGTAAAAGACACTTGTCCAAAGTGCCACACAATCTGTTGAAACTTCAAACCACAGCAAACATTACATGTATGAAACTAATTACAAGTAGGACACAGGTTAGTTATTTGCTTAATTAGGTAAGAAAAGAAACATACCCAGTGATTGGCATAACATTTCAACTGTTACAAAGGCAAAGGGGATGCACTGGAGACAGGTAGTTATAGGGACATCAAATTATTGGATCAGATTATGAAGGTTACTGAAAGAATAATAGCAAAACTGATTATTGACAGAATTAATCTTGATGAGATACAGTTTAACTTTATGTCAGGTAGAAACATTACTAATGCCATCTTCTTAGCAAAACAGCTGCAGAAGTACTTAGCTAAGAATAAGCCTGAAAAAAGCCTTTGACAAAATCCCATACTTTGTAATTTGGGGGTTGCTTAGGAAGCTAGGGATGTATAAATAGCTTGTGATGGCTGTACAAGTCATGTACAGCGGTGCAATCAGCAAGTTAAGAGTTAACAATGTGTACAGTGATGAATTTAGTGTGAAAGCTGGAGTCTACCGGGGCTTAGTTCATAGGCACCTCCTGTTTATTATAATCCCCCAGACTGTAACAGAATTCAAGAATGGCTGCCCATGGGAGCTCCTATATGCTGATGATCTAGCACTCATAGCAGAAAATGTAGAAGAATTATAGAAGAAATTACAGACATAGAAACAAAATATGGAAGTAAAAGAATTTAAAGTAAACTTAGCAAAGATTGAATTTCTAGTACGTAGGAAAAGGTTAGGACTCTGCTACCATAAGGAAAATGGTTGTGTTTAATAAGCAGAAGAGGTACATTAATATCACAGTCTGACAGAGAAGGTAGACTCCTGTATATGGCATTACACAGGAGTAGTCAACAGTAAGGTTACCCATGAAATAAAACTTCCCAAATGTGCAGAAGGCTCACTAAAAGTAGTAGAAAACTTTTGCTATCTAGGTAACTTCATTAACAATGGAGGTGGATGTACTGAAAATGTAGCCAGAGTAAGAACAGGGTGGAAGAAGTTTACTTCTGCTAACAACAATCAGCTTCTTTCTCAGAGTGAAAGTTAGACTGTATGATGTCTGTGTTGAAACTGCAATACTGCATGGTAACAAGACACTGGCTCTGAATGCAGAAGAGTTGCAACTGCTGGATGTGTAATGTGTGCAGAAACTGTTGAGCACAATTGAGCTGAATATTAGAGGAATCAGGTGTAGTGTGCAAGAGATGGCTGTGTTAGTATGGACTTGTGATGTGTATGGAGAATTATAACTATGAAGAAATGCTGAGCACTTGAAGTAGATTGGACATGTGGAAGGAGATTATAGAAAACATAGGACTGAGTGGTGAAGAATAACCTCAAGAAACTGAACCACACGAAGTAGATGACACAAGACTGTGCAGATCAGAGACTTACTATGTGTGAGGAGGTCCGTCCACCAGTACAAACACAGTAACATGGATTATTTGAAAAAATTAAAGGTGGTGGCAGCAGCATTTAACCCTTCATTACTGTATATATACTATTATATTTTCACAGTAAAGGCTTTACCTCACATGATATTGAATCTATGAGATTTTGATATTATTTATTTTCAGAACAATGCCTTAATGTCAGTATGAGTGGCCGGTTACAGCCGGTTTGAACAAAAAGAGTTGAGAAAATTCTGGCCAGATACAGCTGGTTTAAACACTAAAGGGTTAAGATGTATTCACAACTCTCTCTTCTGTGACCACACTATGATACCAACTAGACTATATTGATTAAAAGGAGTGGGGAGGGAAAATGATTGGCTGATTGGCACCTCTCCACATCATTTCACCAGTTCCCATCACCATTATTATCTCTATCACTCTTAGTAACACCATTATGCTCTCCCTCTTGTTTCCATTAACACTTCCACACACTTTGTCTCTCTTTCCTATTAACACTATCTCTCTCTCTCTCTCATTATCACTATCACTTTCTCTCTCTCTCCTATTAACACTATCACTTTATCTCTCTCACACCATCACCCCTTACCTTGACATTGGATCTAATATTTACATCATACTTTCTCTCCCTAATAAGTCCTCTTGTTGACATTTTCCACTCCAATTCACCATCATTTATAATATCCATTACTTTCACCCATATTCAATACTATCACACACACACCCTCTCTTCTGCATGAGATTCTCGACAGACATCTACCACTTTCTTCCCTCTGGTACTCATCATCCACTCTCTCATATCATGCTATTCTATCCTGTTGCTCATGTTGGTTTCCTACCCATCAAACCACTCTTGCTCTCCATTCTACCAAACCATCAGTCTGTTTTTTCCTATCTTCTACCAACTCTGACAATTCCATAGCTTAAAGAATTAGTATATATACATACATGCATATATATGTTTGTGTGTGTATACATACATCATCATCATCACCATCATTTAATGTCCATTTTCCACGCTAGTATGGGTAGAACGGGCTTTCCTTTTGTGAGAGATCAGGTCGGAGGACCTTGTTTCACTAACGCAGAAATATATATATATATATGTATGTATTGTTCAAATAAAGAAAGGTTGGTTGATCAAATAATCCACTGACTTTGGTTGTAAACAGACATAAAACACTCCACAACTTGTGTTCCTTAAAGTATTAACAATAAGGTAGCAACCGGAGTGTCAAAATACTAAAGAAGAGAGATGGTTTTAAATGTACATCTTCTTTATATATGTATATATATGTATGTGTGTGTGTGTGTGTGCCGGGTTCAATTCGGGGTAACCACAGTAAGGTACTCAATACATTAGGAGAGTGTAAACATCATGATGATTTCTTTTGAATGAAACAGTTTTAGTCCTGTAGAAGCCATTTCTATATTAAACATGATATATGAGAGTCCACTAGGGTGTGGTGGGGCTGATGTTGTTGTTAGAACTCAATGTATCCTTGGAAGGATAGTTACGGCAAGATTCAGCAGTGTGACCAGTTCTTGTGGTAGGTGGTCGCGGCCTAAGGTATCCTTGAAGACAATCTGTCTGGGTTACAGTCATTTACATATATGTGTTTGAAACAGAAGTCAGGTGTAGGTAGAGGGATAGTTCATTGTTTTATGATCGTTTCAGAGGATTGATTGATCAGTGGAGATCAATGTATTGACTGAAACGATCGTAAAACAATGAACTAACTCTCTACCTACATCTGACTTCTGATTTTATTGTTCAAACACACATATGTTAAACATGATATATATATACACACACACACACATACATATATTTATGTGTGTGGGTGTGTGTAGGGGTGGGGAATATAGGGAGTTTCATTGCCTGTCATTGGAATCAACAGTGAAACAACTGTTGACATGATGCTCTCTCTTGTCAGAATGATCTCAAGTACAAGATAGATTTATAATGGTGCCAATGTATATCTGGTCTGGTCGGGTGTGGTGGGGGTTGATACTAAGAATGTCTACTGGGAGGAGAGGGAGATTTGATGGCAGATAGAATATAGTTCAGGATTTAGAAGATATGAAAGATTTCTAAGCTTGTGAAAAGTCAGGCCATGCTGTGTGTGTGTCTTTAAAAATAAAGCTGTGTATGTGATTCTTAGCATTCTCTAAGGTTGTGTGTGTATATCTTTAAAGATAAAGCTCTGTATGTGTTTCTAAGCATTCTCTAATGTGTGTGTGTATCTACATGTTTAACATTTTCAACAATTTTGTGTGTGAATGTATATATTTAAAATATTCTGTATTGACTGGGTGTGTTTTTGCATGTGTATTAAATCCTGTGTCTCATATGTAACATTCACTATTAAAGGTCTCTATGTAAACATGTGTAGTGTTTTTCTGTGTGTGTACATATACATATGTATGTATACATTATTATTATATCCCATTGATGCATAGTTACGGCCCTTGCCATCCTGAGTTTAAATCCCGCCGAGGTTAACTTTGCCTTTCATCCTTACGGGGTCGATAAATTAAAGTACCAGTAATGCACTGGGTAATTACCGGCCTTGTGCCAAAAGTAGAAACAATTATTATTATTATATCCCATTGAATTGGCAGTATCGGTAGAGTCGGACGCCATGCTTTCCAGCATAGTTACGTCCCTTAACGATCTGAGTTCAAATCCCGCCGAGGTTAACTTTGCCTTTCATCCTTACGGGGGTCGATAAAATAAAGTACCAGTAATGTACTGGGTAATTGCTGGCCTTGTGCCAAAAGTAGAAACAATTATTATATCCCATCCTTAGATGAAAAATATTTCCACAACCCCATGTTTTATACATACACTTTTGATGAGTTGTAGTGCACCTGAGTACTGTACACAATAATTTCATTATTCATATTAGGCAGTGTTCTGGTTTAGTATAGATACATCATATGTCTGTATTGTAAGAAGCAACTAAAAGTGATGCCACTTGGAAGTGGATTTGTTTGTAAAACATGGCCTGGCGATTCACTTGTCCCAATAGCTTATTTTAGTTATTGCTTGCACCAACCTGAGGTATATGATTTTTAATGCGATGAAATACCAATGATGGTTGGCAAATCACTGATGAGGGACTAATTTTATAATATGTAACCCATGTGCAACCACGCAGTATTACTTTTTCTTCCCATGTTTTTTATATATATAATATATATATATATATATATACGAGCGAGACGACCAATCTTGCCTCAAGTGGGACAATTTCCGTCTAAACCCATGCTAGCATGGAGGATAGACGTTAAACGATGATGATGATCATCATTTCATCATCATTTCATTTTACGTCCGCTTTTTCCCTGCTTGCAAGGGTAGGAGGGGAACTGATTCTGGCTTGATTTCTACAGCTGGATGCCCTTCCTAACACCAACCTCATTTACAGTGAGTGCTGGGTGCTTTTTTGCCGTGGCCCCTACACGACCACTTTGCAGTGGAATGATAGGGACCCCAGTCCCCATCATCTCATTTCTACAGCTGAGTAAACTGGAGCAATGTGAAATAAAGTGTCTTGCTCAAGGAAACAACACATCACCTGGTCTGAGAATTGAACTCACAACCTTTCGATTGCAATATGTATATATATATACATATTGCAAGGCCAATGCTCTAACCACTAAGCCATGTGCCTCCATATATATATATATATATATATATCATCATCATCATCATTTAATGTCTATATATATATATATACACACACACACACACACATGTGTATCTGTATCAATTTGAGCATGTTTTAAGATTCTGTAAAGCCATATACATGAGTAACATATGTCCTGAATTATAGAAATGGTAACCAGTATTCCATATCATCTAATAATACATTTATATCTATTAATAACATATTACAGTTTCAATTAGGAGGCAGGGGTTCAATTCTCACTTGATGTCATTTTATTTATATTTTCTTTCATATGTCATCTTTCTCCTCATTTGATGTACAGATATATCTAGAGGGAACATACATAAACATGATATGTTTACATCTCTATATATTTATTGTTAGAATGTCAGATAGAATGTTTTGTGGTATTCTTTCTCACTCTGTTCCAAGTTCAAATCCTGCTACGGTCATCTTTTCCTTTCATCCTTTCAAGGGCAATAAATAAAGTACCAGCAAAGTACTGGGGTTGATTATCTGACATACCCCATCTCTCTGGAAGAAATAAGCTATGGTCATATCTGGAGAGGGATGGGTTCTGACAGGTTTAAATGTTCAGAACACTATATATTATTACCCCCCCCCCCCCCCCACACACACTATGAGTTAATCGGGAATTAAGGGCCTATAGATAGATAGATGGATGCATATATATATATGTATATATATTTATATATATATATACAGTATATATATTAAACTTATAACAAAATCGCAGTTTCCCAACCATGGTTTCTGGAACTCAAAAAACAACACCAATCATTCCAAGGCATTGGAAGACCCCCCCATTGAGATATTTGGCTTAAGTTTAATATATTTTATTACTTCCCTGGGTAGATAATTTATTAATATATCTTATCCTTTCATTGAGATGGCTATGTATTAGAGACAGTTAACTTTATAAGAAGCGACCCGAACCAACCAATGTCGTCAAGAATCAGCATACATAAGTTTTAACAAAAAGACAATTTAACTTAATAACAAATGTTTTGATAATCCAAAACGGAGAAAACGGGCTTTGCTAATATCAACTTTTGTACATGTTATTAAGATCCTTTCTATATATATACCAGGTATGCTGTCAAACCCCCTTTTTTTAAAAATCATTTTTACATTATTTGTATTGAGCATTTTCTAACATCCACACTTTTTTCACTATATATATAGGCAGAGGTATGGCTGTGTGGTTAAGAAGTTTACTTTACAACCATCTGGTTTTGTGTTCACTCCCATAGCACATTTTGAATAAGAGTTTTCTGCTCTTATAGCTTCAGGTTGATTAGGAAATTTGGTAAATAGAAACTGTAGAAGCCCCATTCTATATATGTGGGTGTGTTTATGTCCTGTAACTTAGTGGTTCGACAAAAGGAGATCAATAAAATATGTATCAGGCTTGAAAAAATAAGTACTGTGAGTTGATATTATCAAGTAAATCCTTTTAAGGAGCTGGTCCAGCTTGACTACAGTTAAATGACTATGACCATCATCATCATTGTTTAATGTCCATTTTCCATGCTAGTATGGGTTTGATGGGTTGTCCTATTTGAAGCAAGTCGAGGTCTGTTGACCATATCTTGCTCATACAGAACTGATTCTGGCTTGGTTTCTATGGCTAGATGCCCTTTGTAACGCCAAACCAGTAAAAGAATATCTGTATGTATGTAAAATAATGGTTTATTTTATTGTTCTCTAAGATTAAGGTCCAAGAGGTTTGGGATAGTACCAAGGTGAAATAAGGTTTCTGATTTAGGCACATGACCAACAATTTTGCAGGGAGAGGAAGTCAATTAAATCGACCTCAGTGCATTACTGGTACTTTATTTTATTGACCCTGTAAAGATGAAAGGCAAAGCTAACCTCAGTGGTATTTGAGCTCAGAATGTAAAGAGCTGTGTAAAATAACAATCAACAACAATAGTTGTAAATATTTAATTTTATCAGTAGAACTACAGCTAAGGGACAGTAATATCGACCCCAGTGAATTACTGGTACTTTATTTTAGCAACAGTAGTAGTAAATATTTAAGTAATTTTATCAGTAAAACTACAGCTGACATTTGAAACATTTCCTGTATTTCTTCTCCACACTTGAGACAACATTATTGTAATTGTTTAGTCTCTTATCACTTCCCATATCTCTCACTGTTTACTGTGTGGTCTTTCTGTATAGCTTTCTATATAGCTTTCTATAACAACACAACACTCTACTGGCCACTGGTCAGTTATGGTGTTGGTTGGTCTTCTATATATCTTCCTGTAACAACACTCTGCTGGCCACTGGTCAGTAGGGTGTTGCTGATGAGATGTGTGATCTTTCTGTCTTCCTGTAACAATGCAACACTACCAACACTATTGGCCACTGGTCAGTTATGGTGTTGGTGGTGAGGGATGTGGTCTTTCTATATATCTTCCTGTAACAACGCAACACCCTACTGGTCACTGGTCAGTTACGGTTGATCATGCAGCCTGTGAACAATAGCAACACTGGCTCACTGTTGCTGATACATGTATACATTTATATTACCATCATCCTCACATGTGTTTGTTCCATGCTTGCATGGGTTAGACAGGTCATCTTGTATTTTGTCTTACTGTTGTTTCATCAACACAACCACTTTACATTGTGGACTGAGCACTTTTTGTTGTGGCACCAAATATATTTTAAGCGTTGACCTAATATATTCCTTCCATATACTGTACCGATTGTGCTGTTATTTCTGTTTACCTTTTACATACATTTATATATATATATCTAGTGTGCACCAGCTTCACATTCACCCACTCCCTTCCATTTACCTCCCACGTCCTAACACTCCACCCCTCACACACACTCAAATACCCACTTCCCCGAATCCTCACACCTCTCCCACCAAAGTCCCCAACCATCATGTCTTTGATACAACCCTTTGTTTGGCAAGCTTTCTATGGCTGGATGTCCTTCCTACCACCAACCACTTTACAGCATGTACTGAGTGTGTTTATCGTGTAGATTACCAACAATAGGGAGGCTGTCAAGTCCTTGACATGATGGAAGGGTCCTACCGACTCTTTGTTTGGCAAGACTTCTATGGCTGGATGCCCTTCATATATATATGTATCCAACCTGTGCAAGCATGGAAAAGTGGACGTAAAAACGATGATGATGTGTGTGTGTGTGTGTGTAGGCTGATTGATTGATATGCATGTGTACATATGTATATTAGCTTTCACTTTGAAGGATATGCTTTTGCAATCCAAGAAGAAGAAATAACAATGAAAATACCTGATATACAAAAGAGATAGGGATGCAAGCAACTCACCTAGATGTGACAACAGATGCAGTGTCTGGAATTAACATTGAGGAAGTCACCCATGTCATAAGCAGCTGTGTGAAGATATCAGAATACAATCTACCTATGAGGCGTGATGTAGTGGCCAAATCACATCACTACACAATGCATCCACAGAAATAATAATCTTGAAGATAAACATATAAAAAGTTCCAGCAATGTGGAGGATATATACATATATAATATGAAAGAGTACTGGTGGAATGTTCCGGTCAAAACTCCACTAAAATATAAACATAACAGACCAGGCATAATATGAGACAGAAACGAAGTCATGTACAGTTGTGGAAATCAGATACCCAACAGATCTCAAAATAATGCTTAAGATTAATGAAAAGGAGAACATTTATGCTGAACTAATGAGGAATCTGCAGATACTCCACCCTAACTATACCTTTAGATTTGTACCTGTGATCATTGGGGCTCTGGGATATGTTACTGCCTACGTACAAATCTTGAGAATCTGGGCTTCACAGAATCAGAAAGGGCACAGATAATTAGGAAATTGCAAATACAGACCATTGACGGAACTGTAAAAATATGTAAAACATTCCAGAAATTTAGTATGTAATAACTATGTACACATGTATAGATATACACACACACATATATATATAGAGAGAGAGATCCACACATGCAATGGCATACATACTTGCACATAAACATACATAGACATATATACACATACAGGCATACATAATTACTTAGTTAATGTCTAAATTCCAATGTTCGTTTCCAGTCTTGTTTCCGTGTTAGAAACTGGCTCTTTTTTTGGTGAGAAATTTAAAAAAATGATAATATAATCAGAAAAACATGTGTGCAGCCATCCATCTGTCCGTCTGTCTATCTGTTTCAACAATGGTATGTTTATTTTTGTCAGCAATAACCCAGAAATGAAAATGACCAATTCTTCAAAATCCTTCATACGAGGCAAGAATTTACAAAGGAAAACGGAGGAATGTTTTATGCCTGCTAAAAACACACTTTGTTTATTGAAATAGTTTGCTGGCAATGTTAGCGGATTTTGGTTAATAGCTTCTATCTTTGACACAATTATAAACAGTGCTGCTAGTTTTCATCTGTAGAATTGTTATAAACAAGAGGGAAATATCGGCTGACTGAAGTAATATTCACAGTTAAAACTGATTGTTATAAACAAGAGGAAAATATCGTCTGACTGAAATAATATTCATAGCTAAAACTGATTGAGGTTTACAGAAATGGTAGCAGAATGATTTTTTTAATTTAGATTGATTAAATAGCAAGTTGTTATGAAAGAGTTTTTATTGAACCAAATGTGACTATGGTATATAGTAGGATAAGAATGAGTTCAGCAAAATACCACATTGTATCATTTTACCCTGGCTATCCTATCTTTTACTCCTTCAGCGTTATATAACTTATTCAGCCACCATAAACTAAGAAGGGAGTCATCTATGTAGTTGCTTGACCTCCTAGAAACAGCAACCAAATCTCCTTCAAATCATATTTCCACCATCATCTTAGCAAATGATATGTTTGACAATGTGGTCTTGGGTGGAATGCTTTTGATCATAGGTCTGACAGGTGATGGGTGGGAGGCTAAACAACAACAACACTAACACCAACAACAAAGTATCCAGCTATCAAAAAAATAAGTGCCTCTGTTTTACTCCAGTTTCTTTGCTTCAGTGTATATTCTGGTATCTCAGAAACTACTGCAACCACGCAGTCAACATTTCCTTATGATTACTAACTAAACTTGTTTTAAAGAAAATATTTAAAAACTTTACTTATATAAATGTTGTCTGGCTAAACTACAGATTATACAAGCATTTTAAGTTTGGCCGGTTTGAACACTAAAGGGTAAAGGTGGTATTTTATGGCTAGTTGCTCTTTCTGGCATCAACCCTTTTAGACATAAGTTCCTGCAGTGGTAAGAAACTTTCAGGAGAACTCGACAGCATGTCTTCAGAGAAGTCCCCCCCCCCCCCCCCCCCAAAAAAAAACCTTTTGAAACATGTAGTCCGATGCTCTAACGATTCTGCCAATCTACCACCCTATTGAGGAATAATGTAAAGATTGACGAGAAAATTTTTTTAAAAGGTGTGATTATCACGTACAAAATTCTGATGTAAAGAATCTTCAGAGTTTGTCCAAATATGGAATTTTGTCATATTTTGTTTTCTTTTCATCAGAACAACATAGTACTTAACTCTTTCACTATCATATTTCTAATGCTTATGCTTTTAAAATTATTTTGAAAATATTCAAGAATTTGGAAGGATTTAGTAATATCATTAACCTATTATTAAGCTGTTGTTTGGAACATAACTTAGCAAAGGATCATATATAAAATAATTGTTTCTACTTTTGGCACAAGGCCAGCAAATACCCAGTACATTACTGGTACTTTATTTTATCAACCCCGTAAGGATGAAAAGCAAAGTTAACCTCAACGGGATTTGAACTCAGACCATAAAGGGACGTAACTATGCTGGAAAGCATGGCGTCCGACCCGCCAGCGATACTCCCAATTCACCGCCCTTTGCCAAATGATGGGAGGTTTTAAATAATTATAAACACTTAAAACAAACAATTCTTACATTGTAGAACCAAAAGCAGTTTCATGTAGGTTGGTGCCTTCTTCTTTGCCCACTTATTCTTGAGAGGGTCGTGGGGGCAGAGTCCTCAAACACTCCTTTTACTGGGTTCTGTCAAGCAACCGTCTCCAACTGATTTAACTGGATCCCCAAGTGAGACCAGCCAAGCTCATGGATGTTATCCAATCATCTTGCTCGGGGTCTACCGGTTGGTTTTTGCCCATAAATCTATCCAGCAATTCTTTCCTGAGACATTCTAACCACATACCCATAGTACTGGAGCTGTGATCTCTCAATTTGGAGAAGTAGCATCTCTACCTGGAATGACTCTCTCAGCTACACACTCTATTGAGTAACATTACTCCTAAGACCCTTTAGAGGAATCCCCCATTTTGGCTGCTTGTATTTGCAATTATATTCTTTCGGTCATTACTCAAGATTCATGATTATAGGTTGGTGCCAAAAGGGTTAAAGTGTGAAATATTATAAACCATTATAAGGGTAAACACAATAGAGAAGAGTGGACATTTTATTGTAGGTTTATAATCCTGTTTCTTCTTTCAACAGATTCTGTTTGCTGAACCATTGTTAACAGGGGTTTGCATATCTGTAAAGCACACTTTTACAAATAGTGAAATGTCTACAAATCTAGTTTGGCAACTTTCCCATCTACTAGCCTAGATTCTATATAACCACTAGGGAGGAGTTCAGTTCCTGTTATATGAATGTATAAATAACATAGTTGTATATTTATTTTACCATCTTCATAATGAAATAGCTGATGCCATGTTTAGTAACTGTGATTTCTCAACCCTTTTCTGTCATTCACCCCCCTCCCTTCGTCATATCTTTTATCATTTACCTTCAATCACTCCCATGTATTACAAACAAGGTCAACTAACTTTATTATTAAAGGTTTACAAGGGCGGTGAATTGGCAGTATCGGTAGAGCATCAGACTCCATGCTTTGTGGCCCTTTACATTTTTGAGTTCAAATCCTGCCAAGATTAGCTTTGCATTTTATCCTTACGGAGTCGATAAAATAAAGTACCAGTAATGCACTGGGGTCGATTTCATCGATGTTCCCCTCCCCTAGAATTGCTGGCCTTGTGCCTAAATCAGAAACCATTATTATTATTATAGGGCATTGGATTGGCAGTATCAGTAGAGTGTCGGACATCATGCTTCGCGGCATAGAGTTACATCCCTTTACATCCCGAGTTCAAATCCCGCCGAAGTTAGCTTTGCCTTTCATCCTTACGGGGTTGATAAAATAAAGTACCAGTAATGCACCCCTCTCCTAGAATTGCTGCCTTGTGTCTAAATCAGAAACCATTATTAAAGATTCACAATACAGACTTGCAGAATTAATTCTTCATTATCATATAATATAGTTTCTACTTTTGGCACAAGGCCAGCGATTACTCCAAGTGCATTACTGGTACCTTATTTTATCGACCTCGTAAGGATGAAAAGCAAAGTTAACCTCGGTGGATTTGAACTCAGAATGTAAAGGGCCATAACTATGCTGCAAAGCATGGTGTCTGACGCTCTACCGATACTGCCAAACCACCGCCCTATACATCATATAATATATGAATATTTCTATGATATATTTACCCCTAGGCAGCAAATGGAGTAGAGTCATTAAAATGTCAGATAGAATAATTTGCAGTATTTCTTCTGACACTGTCAGTACAAATCCCACCAAGGTCAACTTTGCCTTTCATCCTTTCAGGGTCAATAAAAAAAAGTACTACCTCAGTATTGGGGTCAATTCTTCCTTAACCCTTTACAATTTATATTTACTATTGTATTTTCACAGGTAAAGGCTTTATCTCACAATATCCCACATAATATCAAATCTATGTGATTTTGATATTATCTATTTTGAGAACAATACCTTAACATCAGTATGAGTAGCAAGTTACAGCCAGTTTGAGCAGAGAGAGGTGAGCGAATTCTAGCCAGATATAGTCAGTTTAAATGGTTAATGTCTCTTTCTCACTTCCTCTTGACCACTCTCACTTCCTCTCGAACACTCTCACTTCCTCTAGAAGCAATCAGTTGTATTTAGACCTACAGATGGATATACTCTACCAGCCCAAGACATGCTACATGTCATTATAATGTCTCTAAGACTCCACCATACATATTTACCCTTGCCACATAACATTTTTACCTCCAGGAGGTAAATTTACCACTGGCTGAGTATCACTGAATTAGAGGATTACGTGACAGGATTAATGTATCTTCATCATTTTTACATTTACTTTTCCCTGCTGGCATGGGCTGGACAGGTTATTTTGAGGCAGTTTTACCGTCAGATGCTCTTCCTGAAAATGAAAGAAATTCCTTGGTACAGTAAGATATATTTTAAAAAAAAGAGAAGAATGACCTCACTTGTGGTTGGTGTTCTTTAATAGTTCAAATATTTACAGTAAATCGTTATTGATATTAGTTCTGGTAAGTCCTTGTTAACTTCTGTGGAGAACTTTAACTCCTTGTTATGTTAACTTTCTGGTGATCTTTCTCATGTTCGGTGGCGATTGTCAAACTGGTCTGTTGTGGTATGTTGATGATGTGTGTAAATATATATATATATGTGTGTGTATGTGTATATAAAAGTTAAAACATTAGAGAAAACAATACCACATTCTTGAACAAATATATTTAATGGCTGACAATTGTTTCGAGAACCATATCAATATTCTTCATATACAGATGATAATTATTGATTATAATATCGATAATAGTGAGTGATATTGAAAAGAAAAGATTGATATGGTCTCCTCATCAGAGCCAAAAGTAAAAAAATAAAATAACTACTGGCATATAATTCTCATAACTAATCACTTATTTCTCCTCTTCGATTAGTTAGTATACATACTTTTGATGTATATCATCATCATCATCATCAAGGTTTAGCGTCCGTGTTCCACGCTTGCATGGGTTTGGACGGGGGTTTTCCCACTTGAGGCAAGAGTGGTTGTCTTGCTCGCATAGGACTGTCTGGCGGGTTTTCTACAGCTGGATGCCCTTCCTAACACCAACCACATTTACAGTGTGGGGCTGGGAGGTTTTTACCGTGTTGCCTACACGGCCACATTACAGCGTGGACTGTCTGGCGGGTTTTCTACAGCTGGATGCCCTTCCTAACACCAACCACATTTACAGTGTGGGGCTGGGAGGTTTTTACCGTGTTGCCTACATGGCCACATTTACAGCGTGGACTGTGTGTTTTTTTGTCGTGACACCTACACGATCTCATTTGTTTCGGCCTGGATGTTGTGGCACCAACATAACTTTACATTGAAAGGGGCGGTGTGGATGGGGTCGGGGTGGTGGGACGGGGGTGTGTTTTGATAGAGATGCCTACTGACTGTAGTAGGTTTTACTTTGTATTTAGGTAAGGTGGGTCTTCTCTATTACTGAGTACCGCCAAAGGTCTCGGTCCAGTGACATTGTCTTGGAGAGGTGTAAGCGTGTGAGGTCGGAATTTATCATGTCGTCCCAGGTTTTTCTGGGTCTGCCTACTCCGTGGCTACCGTCTATCTTTATTGCCCTGTACTTTGTTATACAGCTGTCGTCTTTCATGCGTATCATGTGACCATACCAACGTAGCCTTCTCTCGAGTAAACAACATCTGATCCCTCTTATTTCTAATTTTTTCTTTAGTTCGTTTATGCTTAGCCGTTCACGTATATTACTATTGCACATCCAGCGGAGCATGCAAGCTTCGTTCCTCTCTAGTCTGCGTATATCCTCTGCACACAATGCCTAGGTCTCACTGCCATGCAGCATTGCTGTTCGTATGCAGGCATCGTATAACCTGCCTTTCATTTTTAGGGAGAACCCTTTAGCGGCTAATAGTGGTATAAGCTCTCTGAACTTTTTCCATCCAGTTCTGACTCTAGCTACTGTACTTTCAGAGCACCCTCCCCCACTGCTGATTTTGTCACCCAGGTAACGGAAGCTGTCCACTATTTCTATAGAACCCTCTGCGCAATTGAAAGAGCTAGTATTTTGTGGGCACTTGCTGCTACTTATTGCACCAGAGCACCGGCCACTTGTAAAATCTATGTTCTTAGTTAGCTTACCTGTGATCCCACTACATCTTTTATGCACCCATACTTTGGATTTGGGACATAAAATGGAGTTTCTACCTACGCCTTTCCTACACACTGAGCATGGCCATTTCCCGGAAGGGACCGCCGCCTTATTTTCTTTCCTACAAACTAGAACTTTAGTCTTAGCCAGGTTAATTTTAAGGCCTTTTGATTCTAGGCTGTGCTTCCATGTTTGGAATTTCTTCTCTAGTTCGGTCATTGATTCAGCTATGAGCGTTAGATCATCTGCGTATAGGAGTTCCCATGGGCAGCCGGTCTTGAACTCCTCTGTTATAGCCTGAAGGGCAATAATAAATAGTAGGGGGCTAAGAACAGAGCCCTGATGGACACCAACTTTTACGCTAAACTCTTCACTATATTCGTTGTTAATTCTAACCCTGACTGTTTCTTTATACATGGCTTGTATAGCTCTCACAAGCCATTCGTCAACACCTAGTTTTCTAAGAGCCCACCAGATAATGGAATGGGGGACTCTGTCGAAGGCTTTCTCCAAGTCAACAAAAGCTAAGTATAGGGGTTTACTTTTAGCTAGGTACTTCTCCTGTAGTTGTCGTACAATGAAAAGAGCGTCTGTGGTACTTTTGCCTGACACAAACCCGAACTGCATTTCATCTAGATCAATTCTCTCTCTGATTAGTTGCGCTATTACTTTTTCCGTGACCTTCATGACCTGGTCGATTAATTTAATGCCTCTATAGTTACACCTATCTAGGGCATCTCCTTTACCCTTGTAACAGTTAATGATGATGCTGCTATGCCAGTCCTTCGGAACAACCCCATTCTGTATGACTTGGTTTACTATCCGGGTGACCATGGTGTGTCCCACCGTTCCAGAGGCTTTCAGCATTTCAGCAACTATTTCTGAAGGCCCAGCCGCCTTACCGGTCTTCATATCTTTGATTGCCTTACTTATTATACTACCTTCGACTAACACTGCTGGTCCCTCTATTGGGTCGATGTGGGGGAGACTGTCTTTCTCCCATTTGTTCTCCTCATTTAGAAGCCTTTCGTAGCTGAATTGCAGTAATGCAGTTGCAATCAGCCATTCAGGGTGCACACATTTAGTTAATAACAGATGCGGTGGCGGTGTTGAGATAGAGAGAAAGGTATATTTATAATCTCCAAAATGGCAGACTGAATACACGTTTTTCCTCCTTTTTTCTCATTCATTCCTCTTCTCACTCTTTATCTTTCTATTTTATCCTCTATTTCTAACTCTAACTTATGATAAAGGACTAGTGTCCAAAACGTTAAGACTTTTTTTTTCCTACTATTTCAAGTGTTGAACTAATATATTTCTTCAATGTACAGTGTCATTTGTTTTGTTATTTTTTACTTTTTACACACACACACACACACACACACACACGCATATATATATATGAACACTGACCACTCCCCGAAAAAACCCAGAAACTTTCTTAAAGACTTATTTATTTATATATATATATATCATCATCATCATCATCATTATCATTTTACGTCCGCTTTTTCCCTGCTTGCAAGGGTGGGACGGGAACTGATTCTGGCTTGATTTCTACAGCTGGATGCCCTTCCTAACACCAACCTCATTTACAGTGAGTGCTGAGTGCTTCTTTGCCGTGGCACCTCCATGTCCACTTTGCAGTGGAATCTCATTTCTACAGCTGAGTAAACTGGAGCAATGTGAAATAAAGTGTCTTGCTCAAGAAAACAACACATCACCCAGTCTGAGAATTGAACTCGTAATCTTTCGATTGCAAGGCCAATGCTCTAACCACTAAGCCATATATATATATAAAGAGAGAGAGGGGGGGGGGGTCTATGGATAGAGTAGTGTAAGAGAGTATGTACAAATGAAGTGGTGTAAATCAAAATAGAGCACTTGTTATTTTTTGATAATGGGAAAGTGAAAACAGTGGAGTGAGAATGATATTGGAGATTTTGTTGTGATGGTCAGATAGGGTTGACCTAGATGTCATAGGGGAAGAAACAAAATATGATTAAAGTGATAAAGTTGGAAAAGCAATAAAATGTTGGTGTATTTTACAAATGAGTGTTTTATGAGACGAGAGGGTCATTAAGTGATGGTACCATATTGTGGTGGATACAAGTGATGGTACCTTATTGTGGTGGATACAAGTGATGGTACCTTATTGTGGTGGATAAAAGTGATGGTACCTTATTGTGGTGGATACAAGTGATGGTACCATATTGTGGTGGATACAAGTGATGGTACCATATTGTGGTGGATACAAGTGATGGTACCTTATTGTGGTGGATAAAAGTGATGGTACCATATTGTGGTGGATAAAAGTGATGGTACCTTATTGTGGTGGATACAAGTGATGGTACCATATTATGGTGGATAAAAGTGATGGTACCTTATTGTGCTGGATACAAGTGATGGTACCATATTGTGGTGGATAAAAGTGATGGTACCTTATTGTGGTGGATACAAGTGATGGTACCTTATTGTGGTGGATACAAGTGATGGTACCATATTGTGGTGGATACAAGTGATGGTACCTTATTGTGGTGGATACAAGTGATGGTACCTTATTGTGGTGGATAGAAGTGATGGTACCTTATTGTGGTGTATAAAAGTGATGGTACCATATTGTGGTGGATAAAAGTGATGGTACCTTATTGTGGTGTATAAAAGTGATGGTACCATATTGTGCTGGATAAAAGTGATGGTACCTTATTGTGGTGGATAAAAGTGATGGTACCTTATTGTGGTGGATACAAGTGATGGTACCTTATTGTGGTGGATACAAGTGATGGTACCTTATTGTGGTGGATACAAGTGATGGTACCTTATTGTGGTGGATACAAGTGATGGTACCTTATTGTGGTGGATACAAGTCATGGTACCTTATTGTGGTGGATAAAAGACCAAAGTAAAGTTAATGATTATAGTTAACAGTCATCATATGATTGTGATTGCTAGTAATTTGCCCTACATGAAAATGTCTGTACACTAGTATATATATACTGCAGCACTAAATGTTATCTTTATTTAATATACGCCGTCTATAAACCATTCCAGCCCCTCGACCACATTGTTCAAGGGTCGCCTGGTTCTTTAATATGCTGCCAAAAAACTCATGGGGTCTATATGGATTGGATTTAGATATTTTCAAGAAGCATCTTTACATTCTGCTATCTAAGACACCAGATGAACCCACAGCACCAGGCAAAATACAGATAAAGACAGCAGCAACAAACACCCTCTTACATCAATGGCCAACCAAGGAATGCTGGCTATAGAAAGTGTAGCAACAATGGCACTGCCCCAACAGGTGAAGGAGTATTTACTATCTCTTATATCCTTCCATACTTATGATTATTCCTGAACAGCAATTGTCAGTGTTTATTAGTTGTACCTTATGTTTGGTCAGTTTATTAAACAGAACAGCCAGCTGAGAGCAGCTAAGCTAAGAAAGCAGAGATAATTTTAGAATCACTATTTTTGTAACACAGATTCTCTTCTCTGCATCACTCCTACACTGTAGTACATTATGATAGATAGTGATAGTAGATGTGGTGGGGTTGATGATAAAGTATGGTATGATAGATGTGGTAGGGTTAATAGTAGTGGAGTGGTATGTGACAGTGATAGTAGGTGTGGAAGGATTAATGGTATAGTATGGTAGACAGTAGTGGTGGGTGTGGGAGGGTTAATGGTATAGTATGGTAGAGAGTGATAGTAGGTGTGGCAGGGTTAATGGTATAGTATGGTAGAGAGTGATAGTAGGTGTGGCAGGGTTAATGGTATAGTATGGTAGAGAGTGATAGTAGGTGTGGCAGGGTTAATGGTATAGTATGGTAGAGAGTGATAGTAGGTGTGGCAGGGTTAATGGTATAGTATGGTAGAGAGTGATAGTAGGTGTGGCAGGGTTAATGGTATAGTATGGTAGAGAGTGATAGTAGGTGTGGCAGGGTTAATGGTATAGTATGGTAGAGAGTGATAGTAGGTGTGGCAGGGTTAATGGTATAGTATGGTAGAGAGTGATAGTAGGTGTGGCAGGGTTAATGGTAGTGGGCATGGAATGGTTGATGTTATAGAATGCTATGATAGTGATGATGGGTGCAGAATGGTTGATGGTAGAGGAATGGTATGGCAGAGTGGTAGTGGGCGCAGATGAGTTAATGGTAGTGGGGTGTGGAAGGGTTAATGGTAGTGGGTGTGGAAGGGTTAATGGTAGTGGGGTGGTGTGGTAGTGGGTGTGGAAGGGTTAATGGTAGTGGGGTGGTATGGTAGTAGGTGTGGAAGGGTTAATAGTAGTGGGGTGGTATGGTAGTAGGTGTGGAAGGGTTAATAGTAGTGGGGTGGTATGGTAGTGGGTGTGGAAGGGTTAATGGTAGTGGGTGTGGAATGTTTAATAGTAGTGATATGATATAAGAGATTGTACATATGGAAGGGCTAGTGGATGCTATTTTCACAACAGCAAACTACTATTTTTTAAAGCCTTTACCATTTACATTACTCTATATATACTATTGTATTTTCATGGTAAACATTTTACCTCACATAATATCGAATCTATGAGATTTTGATATTATTTATTTTGAGAACAATACCTTAATGTTGGTATGAGTGGCCGGCTACAGCTGGTTTGAATAGAAAGAGGTGAGGGAATTATGGCCAGTTTAAATGCTAAAGGGTTAAATTTGGGCTTCTTGATACCTTAACCCTTTCAGTACCAATCTGCCTAAAAATATCTCTGGTTCTATGATACAAACCTGTTTATTTTAAAGCACCTATATTTAACTTAAAACCTTCCATCATACTTTTATATGGGAACCTTTAAGTCATAATTTAAACAGCAACTTAATAATTGTTTCTACTTTTGGCACAAGGCCAGCAATTACCCAGTGCATTACTGGTGCTTTATTTTATTGACCCCGTCAGGATGAAAGGCAACGTTAACCTCGACAGCATTTGAACTCAGACCGTAAAGGGCCGTACCTCTATACTGCAAAGCAATGGGAAGTTAATTATATTACTAAATTTTGCCAAATTCTTCAATTTTCAAAATTATTTGAAAAAATTATAGGCAGTGTCTTTTATGAGAAATATGGTAATGAAACAGTTAAAATTTGAATTTTTCAGACAAGATTACCAACCAAGTAAATCAGAACTACTCTACAGGCAACATATATAGAGATATGTGTATGTGTGTGTGTGTGTGTATATATATATATATATATATATATATATATATATATATATATATATACATGTAGACATGTAGAGGGGTTTACTTTTTGCTAGGTACTTCTCCTGCAATTGCCTCACAAGTGAGAGAGCATCTGTGATACTTTTACCTGAGACAAATCTGAACTGCATCTAATTTAAGTTAATTTTATTCCTATGTACAATCACTCTTTCTGTAAATTTCATGACCTGATCCATCAATTTGATGCCTTGGTAGTTTTCTCTGTCTAGGGCATCACCT
The DNA here is from genome assembly GCA_964016885.1 of Eledone cirrhosa. Lineage (NCBI taxonomy): Eukaryota > Metazoa > Mollusca > Cephalopoda > Octopoda > Eledonidae > Eledone > Eledone cirrhosa. The sequence goes on from OZ024741.1 coordinate 26,231,326, forward strand.
TTGTTCTTGTAGCAGTTGACAATGCTGCTGCTATGCCAGTCATTGGGCATTACTTGGTTAACAATATAGGGGTTTATGGTGTGGCCTACCATCCCAGCTGCTTTCAGTATCTCAGCAGCTATTCCCAATGGCCCAGCTGCTTTACCTGCTGTCATATCCTTAATTATCTTACTACACAGCTGCTTACTGTACAGCTGGTCCCTTTATTGGGTCTACTTAAGGCAGGCTATCTTCCTCCCAAACATTCTCCTCATTCATCAGTCTCTCTCAATGACACTTCCATGCTGTGGGCAAGTGCATCATTGTCATCTCAGACACACTGCCTCGCGATCCTGAACAATATATATATGCGTGTGTGTGTTTGTGTGTATATATATTTATATATACATATGTTTGTGTATATATGTATTTTATATATATATATGTGTATAATTTTTGTGCTTTTGGCACGGATCCAGCGACTGGTCCAGCGCATTACTGGTACTCTCTTTTGTTGACTCCGTGGGGATGAAGGACAAGGTTGACCTCGGCAGGATTTAAGCTCAGAGCGTGGAGAGCCATAACTCTATGCTGTAAAGCAATTATAATAATACTGGACTGTAATATGAACGGCTTCAACTATACAAACTCTTGAAAGTCAACTGTTGACATAATCTTGTAATCTTGTATCAGTAATGACGGTAATATATATATATATATATATATATATATATATATATGTGTGTGTGTGTGTGTAAGTGAGTAGCGTGTGTGTGTTTTTTTGTATGTATGTGTGTGCGCGTATGTATGCGTGTGTGCGCGCGCGTATGTATGCGTGTGTGTGCGCGCATATGTATGTGCATGTGTGTATGTCGTACGTATAAGTGTCAATAAGTGAGGTTTTTTTTGGGTTTTTTTTTGCGCGGGGACATAGAAATAATCGGGCTGGATGCCCGATCACGCAGTTAAACCACTGGGAGTGAAGAACCCCTAGCCCTTGTCAGGGCATTCTTCTAGGAGAAGGCATCTCAGGAAAGTGGGTTAACTCCGACATAAAACCTGCGGCTCAGTAGTTACCGATGATGTTGATCTTTTCTTCTTTTCGGGTTAGAGCTACTGTCGCTCAGAGAGTGGGATTGGCTCAGTGTACAGTCTTTCCTCACTTTAAAAATATTCGTCACACACAGGCATTGCACGAGTGCATTAATAATTATTAATAGTGTATTATTATTATTAAACGACAATAACACCGACAGCTTCAATGTAAACACGGATGGCGGTGGCAACAGCATCAACAAACAAAACAACAACAACAACACCAAGAATGACAACACCAACAATAAAAGCATCAGAAGCACCACATTTGCTGCAGCAACAGCAAAAACAAAGCACTTATTGAATATTGATATTAGCGATAAAGAAGAACAGTTGGCACAAGCGTGGAGGCTAATTAAACGGGAGAAGTCCTGGGCAAACCTGACCATCCCGGACGAGGCAATAGCGGCCATGCAAAGGAGGACGGTGTTTTTTTGATGCATTTCAGTGCAGACACGAAAAGTGGAACTTGCCAGCCAAGCAGAGGTCGAGGCTGCTTTGGAGTACATCGGAAGTAACATAGAGTACAAAGCAAGAGGCAAACAGTTCGGTACCATCTCGGTACTGTTCAAAACCGAGGCCCTCACTATTAAGCACTCCGTGACCTCCTGCAGAACGGAATGCATTATCATGCATCCGTCCTACATAGGTAAAAGGACAGTAAAGGTACGCATTCCCAGCATCCCACCAGCAATGAACATATGGTGGCTGCTGGGATGCGTAATTGAGGAGGGGACAGACACCACCCTCCTGGACATCAAAAGGACAGAGAGAGAGGACTGGTCCGGAATGGATTTGGAGATTCTTCTCCAAATGAAACCAGAGGACATGAATAACATCCCGGATTTTGCCCGCCTGCAGAACGGGACAACAATCCAACTAATCATTGACGGAAGAAGGCCACGCCCCTTCGTCTGCGTGGAAGCAACGCATCTGCAAGCCTTCTGCCCTCAGCGCAAAAATGCAGGGGGTCGCAAACCTTTGTTGCCAACGCCAGTGTCAGCACGGAAAGCTGCACCACCACCACCAACAAAAACACGGACACCAACATCAAAATCAGCCGGATCACCACCAACACCAAAACCAATCCAAGGGGAAAACGAGGAAAGCTCTCCCACTCCCCCTACCCCCCAATTATACACATAGACAAAACAATAAACACACACACAGACACAGAGACACTCACAGCCACAGACCCTTTGTCTTCCAGCAGCGAAGATGAAGGAAAACCCCAAAGTGCAAAAAAACAGAGAAAACTCACAAAAAAAAAGCCCCAACAAAACACAAAAACATACACAACAAAAAATACAGACACCACTAACACAAACACTTCCCCAATAACATCATCACCAACAGCAACACCGACACCACCTCCATAATCCCCGAAACGCAAACAACCTAAACAAACACAAGTACAAATCAACACACAAATACCTGAAATTGCAGACACCACACCTACAACAAACACAGACATACCCGAAACAACACCACCAAAACCATCACCACCACAGTCACCAAAACGAAAACAAATAAAACGACACCAACAAAATGTTAAAAACTTCGTGCTTGTCAGAAGAGCCAACGATAAACTGATGGCCCTCTTAGCACGAAGCGAGGACATTCAAACAGAGGGGGAGATTTTTGAAATGAGCACATTTTGCATGCCAGAAGATTTGCTTCTGGTCCGAATGTCACTCAATTCCTTCAAAGAAATTCGAGAGAGCTTTCCTCAAGACGTGGGAACCCTGAATGTGAAACCCACATCAAGACTTTTAAAGGGGTTCCCAAAAGAAACCCCACCAACCATGGAGGTTGAACAACCCGACCTTCACAAGACCCCGGAAGGTAAGTAAACCTTCCTTCTCCCTCTTAGCTTACCAATATGGCCATATTAAGAGTAGGAAGTTTAAATGTTCGCGGCCTGGGGTCACCCTGGAAGCAGGGTCACCTGCTCAACGATCTCAGGTCGCTGGAAATGGATGTGATTGCCGTCAGCGAGACCAGAATTTCCGACACGTGCGCACTAGCCCCCATTTTCGACGACTATCAAATCTTCGCATCTGTTAGCAGACCGGGAATGGGGGATGGGATGGCAGTGCTGTTTAGGAAAGGACTGGATTTCGAGGTAAGGTCGATCTTCCGGGACCCGGACGGTAAGTTGGTGGTCTTGGATGTGAGCAGTAGCGAAGGTGGTGCCTTTAGACTGCTGGCCGTCTACGCCTCTACAGGGGCCGGACGACCAGACTTTTTTAGGCGCCTGGAGACCTTTCTGGGTACGTCTCGCCCTTTACTGTTAGCGGGGGACTGGAATGGCATCTTAGACGCACACTGGGATTGTGTGGGAGTAGCCGATAAGGGGGGGGGGTGCAAAAGCCTCAAGCACCTACTCAGCCAGTTCCAACTGTCTGACAGGTATCGACTAGATTTCCCAAATGTGCCAATGTGGACATGGACCAACCGAATGGGGTCATCTAGATCGTATATAGACAGGATCTTCATTAAGAAAATAGAAATAGTGTGGACTGCCCACTTTTTAAAATGGTCGCCTATTCAGATCACAAATTTGTGATCTGTACGGTCGACCTAGATAAAACGCGTAGGTTAGGACCGGGTTACTGGAAGCTGAACATGTCATTTCCGGCACGTAAAGCTTACAGGGACCGAGTCAACAATTTAGTTAAGCAAAAGTTGACAGGGGGGATCATCAACAACAGATGGTGGGAGGCTCTCAAAAGAGAGATTAGAGTAACTTTGATAGAGTTCAGCAAAGAACTAGCGTTAGAGAAAAATAGAAAGGAGGGTGAGCTGGTAGATAAGTTAGACGAGGCTATTTGTAGTGGCATTGCAACTGATGTGCTAGCAGCGAGAATGGCATTAGACCATTTCTTCAATGCCAAACACGAAGGTTGCATTGTCAGAGCTAAGGCGCGTCCGCTGAGAAACAAGGGAACCAAAGCTGTTCGATGGGCCAGCGTGGCGGAGGCGCAGCATGGTAATAAAACCACAATTCGGTCTTTGGCGGACCGAGACGGACACAAGATAAGCGATTCCAAGCTGATGTGTGAGGCCTTTCGCCAGCACCTTGCTCGGTTGTTCGGGGAGAGTGGCGAGTCAGAGAGAATAGCGGATTTCAGTCCCTACCTTGACGGCTTGCCTTGCATCTCGACGGTCAATGCTGAGCACTGCGAAAGGCCGATTACTTCAGCCGAAATTCAGGACGCCCTTGTCAGCTGCATGAGGCGCAAGTCACCCGGTTTGGATGGCCTGCCCTACGAGCTTTACGTAAATATGCCAGACTTGTTCTCCGAACTCCTCGAAGCACTCTACTGCAACTGGCAGCAGAATGGGAGTATTCCCAGTTCTGTGAGCAGGGGAGTGGTGACGCTGATAAGGAAAGACGAGAACAAGAGGGATACATTAGACAACTTCAGGCCCATAACTCTGCTCAACACAGAGTTTAAGATTTTGGCCAAGGTGTTAGCAAAGAGATTGGCGCTTGTCGTCGAGGATTTGGTTGGGGAGGCGCAAACTTGCGCAATCCCAGCCAGGTCCATACACGACAATCTCCACCTCATGCGATACATCATAGAGAGGGTAGTGTATAAACCTGGCGTCGTTGGGGCACTGATCAATTTAGATCAATTGAAAGCATTCGATAGGGTCGACCATCGGTATCTGGAGTTTGTCCTCAAAGCAGCTGGCTTCGGCCCTGTCTTTAGAAGCTGGATCGCTGCAATGCACAGTGGCACACGCTCGGTGGTCAAGGTTAATGGCCACCTCTCGGAACCAATTCAGCTCTCCCGATCGGTTCGTCAAGGGTGCCATCTCTCTTCCCTTCTGTACGTATTGACTCTCGAGCCTTTACTGCGGAAGCTGGAGCTGTTGCAGGGCATCCCGCTCGAACCGGGACGTGGAAAGGCGGTGTCGGCTTATGCGGACGACATCACCGTGATGGTGTCGAACACCTCAGAAATCGAGGTGGTCGGCACCTTATTGAAGGAATATGAAAGGTTGACAGGAGCCAAACTTAACCCGGAAAAGTCGGTGGGCTTGCAGCTCGGAACCTGGAGAGGCAAGCCCATGCCGTCCAACAGCGTCGTGGGGCGCTGGACGGACGGACCGGTAAAGTTGCTCGGGGTTTGGTTCGGACCAGACCTCCAGGTGGAAAAGAATTGGGACGAGGTAACGAACAGAGTAGCCAGTCTCACCCAAAAATGTGCTGGGAGGAAGCTATCACTGAAAGGTCGCGCGGAGGTGGCGAATGCGTACATCGCGTCCGTCATCTACTACCGCCTGACCGTCGTGCCTTGCCTCCGTCTGCGCCTCGTCAAGTTGGAACGGCTCCTCTTCAAATTCTTGTGGAGGGGACAAGTTCCATTGGTGAGGCGGTCCATCTGCTGCCAGCACCCTCTATGCGGAGGGCTGGGCATGCCGTGGCTAATGATGCGCAGACATGCGTTGAGGCTGCAACAGATATTCTGCCTCAACGGTGAACAGGTGTGGTCGCCGTTTATCAGACAAGCCTTTCCGCAGCTCATTTCTTTGACTGAGCTGCAGTCCTGGGTCAAGAAGAGACCGAGACTGGGTGACTGGGACCTGGAATGTTGCCAGGCACTCACTGCCCTCTACCAAGCGGGCAATGCGATCAGTGGAACTTCCACTCTCGAGTTCTATAGAGGATTAGTGGTGGGCAAGTGCGATGACGCACTCGGAGAAGCTTTGGGCCTCGACGAAGTCGAACTGACCAGTCTGTACCGGAGGACTTTTGAGCCGGGGACGATGGACAATTTCCAGAAATCCCTCGCTTGGCAGTGCTACCGGGGGGCACTGCCGGTTCGGGATAAACTCTACAGGCATGGAAGTGCTGTCAGACGGACCTGCCCAAGATGCGCACAGCACGACGAAACCGTTCTGCACGCACTTGTCCAATGTCCGTGCATTACTGACTTGTGGAGTTATGTCGAACAGCTACTCTCGCGTGTGGAATGAATCCGGCTATCGGCCGAGTCCATAGTGAAGATCGATCCATCGCCTTCCTTAGGTCAGGAAGAGCAGGAAATTTTCCTCTGTCTGGTGGCAGTTGCAAAAGAGGTTGTATGGTGGACCAGGTTAAAAGGACTGAAGACAGACACTTTTCTCTTCGGCCAATCCCTCATCAACTTCTTCAAGTTTCACCTGGAAAGGAAGGTGAGGGTGGAGAGAGAAGTGCTGCCCCCCAGTACATTTGCTAAAAGGTGGGTGAATGTGGCGAGAATGGCTCGTGTGAATGGGCCTACTCTGACCATGCGCCTATAGGCTAGCTAACTTGAGGAGAGGGGTGCTCTCCCTGGGTGCCCTAGAAGCGCAGGGTGGTTCAGGATTGGTGGGGTACCCGAGTCACCCCAGGGTCGTCCACCCCCTATCGGGGAATTTATTTTGTTATATTTATGCATAGTTTATTTTATATTTTTATATTTTCATTGTTAAATTAGTCTTGCCATTGTGCACTTTTACTCGACCTTATTGTAAACCCCCACTGTCCCTGTCTTTGTATTGTCCCCTACATGTCGGCCCCTGTGGCTAATAAATGAAATCATTATTATTATTATTATTGTTACTATTATTATTACTTTTTTTTTTTTTTTTTTTTTTTTCCCCAATTCAATGATGTTCCAGAACAATATAAAAGAGATAATTGGCAATTTAGGTTCTGGAACAAAAAAGATAATTGGCAATAAGGGCAGGGGCCCCAGGTTATCACAGCCTGGGCCTGCTCGTCATCGTGCCATTGTAATAGAGCCAAACAAGGCTGCTGGAACGTACAGACGCTGCTTGACAGGGATTCCTTGGAGCGTCCTGAACGAATGACCGCTCTTGTTGCAAAGGAGCTTCGACGTTACAATCTTGACATCGTGGCTTTATCTGAGACGAGGTTAGCTGGAGATGGTCATCTTATGGAATTTTGTGGGGAATATACATTCTTCTGAAAAGGAAGAGATGAAGAAACCAGAAGAGAGGCTGGGGTAGGATTTTCTGTTAAGACTGTTCTTGTGAATAAATTAGAAGAATTCCCAGTAGGGATTAGTGAGCATCTTATGTCCATGAGAATTCCGCTGGACAAAGGAAGATATGCGACCCTGGTGAGTGTGTATGCTCCAACTATGAATTCTGTCGATGAAGAAAAAGTGTCCTTTTACCATGCCTTGAAAGGTGTTATAAGAAATATCCCTCAGGCAGACAAAGTCATCGTGCTTGGTGACTTTAATGCTAGAGTGGGTAGAGATTTTAACACATGGAATGTAATCGGAAGGCATGGGGTGGGAAAGTGTAACAACAATGGTATGCTCCTGCTGCAGATGTGTGAGGAGCTGGATCTGTGTGTTACCAACACCATGTTCCAACAAAAGAACAAATTCAAGACCACATGGATGCATCCTGCATCCAAGGAATGGCATCTTTTGTCCTACGTCCTAGTCAGGATGCGTGACAGACAGGATGTGCAGTGTGTTCGTGCTCTTCGTGGAGCTGAGTGCTGGACGGACCACCGCCTGGTACGCGCAAAAGTGAAACTAATCACTAAACGTAAAATTCGGGCTCCTGGTGTTGCCCTGCCCAAAAGATTGAATGCTGCTTGTCTTAAGGATAAAAATGTGAAGAGGACATTGGAAGAAGAGATGCAGGCTGCAGATCTTGGTGAGGATTGGCCGACCCTTAAAAAGTCGGTTTATGATGTAGGCAGGCGTGTTCTGGGATTGGTGCAGAGAAAACATCAGGACTGGTTTAATGAGAATGATGTACATATAGAAGACTTGTTGGCTGATAAGAGGCGTGCTCTGTCACACTACTTGACGGCAAAACCACAGGAGAGGAATACATTGCATGAGGAACTCAAGGATGTAAAATCACGTGTTACGCAGAGTCTTTCTCAGATGAAGGATCAGTGGTGGAGTGAGAAGGCTGGTGAGATACAAACTGCGTCAGATTCCAATAACACAAAGCTGTTGTACAGTCTCTTGCGTGAGGTTTATGGACCGTCTTCTTCTCTGGTGACACCGCTTCGCAGCAAGGATGGCAAAGAACTTCGTGACTCACAAGGAATTCTATGAAGGTGGCGAGAGCACTTTGATGATCTTTTGAATCAGCCGTCTGTCGTCAGTGAAGATTTCCTCAATCTCATTCCAGAAAGTCCTGTGAAAGTAGCCCTCGCAGAACCTCCGACGCTTGTGGAGGTTGCAGTGGTTATCTCTAAGTTGAACAGTGGAAGGTCTCCAGGTATGGATGGCCTACATCCTGAGCTCCTACAATATGGTGGTGAGAGACTCCTGCAACATCTTCACTCTTTGTTTGGCGGGATATGGGCTAATGAATCCGTACCTGAGGACTGGAGAGATGCAGTAATGGTGGTCTTGTACAAGGGAAAGGGTAACAGGAATGATTGTGGGAACTACAGAGGTATAATATTTCTTTCTGTTGTAGGGAAAGTTTTATGTAGGGTGCTTCTGGACCGTCTGCTGACACACGTTGCAGATTGTGTTCTTCCTGAAAGTCAATCTGGTTTTCGTGCTGGACGCGGCACTACTGATATGATCTTCTCAGCTAGACAGCTCCAGGAGAAGTGCATTGAACAAGGCTTGGATCTGAATCAGGTTTTTGTCGATCTGACAAAAGCTTTCGATACTGTTAACAGAAATGCATTATGGAAGGTTCTCCAGAAACTTGGTTGCCCTGATAAGTTCCTTGCTTTAGTTAGGTCTTTCCATGACGACATGAAGGCTTGGGTTAATGTCGGGGGTAAGATGTCGGAGCCTATCTCAGTAAAAAATGGAGTGAAACGGGGATATTCCAGCACCGACCCTGTTTGCCATATACTTTGCAATGGTTTTCTGTATTGCATTCAGGAATTGCGAGCATGGTGTTTACATCCGATATCGAACCTCAGGCAGCATATTTAACATCAGGCGCTTTGCTGCAAAGACAAAAGTATTTACATCAATCATAAGAGACCTCTTGTATACAGATGATTGCGATCTTGTAGCGCACACAGAGAGTGATATGCAGCACATTTTGAATGCATTTTCTGACGCTTGCACTGCCCTAGGATTGACTGTTACTCTCAAGAAAACCGTCGTCATGTACCAACCTGCCCCTAGTAAGCAGTACACTGAACCAAATATCTATGTGTATGGTAAACGACTTGGAGTGGTTGATCAGTTTGTCTACCTGGGAAGCACTGTCAATTGATACAGCAACCTTGACAGTGAAATCTCACTTAGGATTAGGAAAGCAAGTGATGCTTTCGGAAAGCTAGAAAGGCGACTCTGGGGTCGGCGAGACATATGCAGGAGGACAAAGGAAAAGGTGTACAAGGCATGTGTGCTCTCTTGTCTTCTTTATGCCTGCGAGACCTGTGTCACATATCGACACCACCTTAAGCAATTGGAGCGTTTCCATCAGATGTGTCTCAGACGGATCCATGGTGTTCACTGGAGGGACCACATCAGTGATGTCGAGATTTTGGAAAGCTCTATGTGTGACAGTATAGAAGCTCTTGTGCTTAAGCAACAACTCCGTTGGAGTGGTCACCTTGCCATGATGAAGGATTCTAGAATACCAAAACAACTCTTTTATGGAGAGTTGGTTAAAGGAAAACGACCGCCACATAAACCAAAAAAGAGGTATAAGGATTCCTTGAAAGTCTCTTTGAAAGATGCTAACATCTCTGCTGATACATGGGAAAATATTGCTGCTGATCGTAATAAATGGAGAAAGACTATATATGAGGGAAAAGTTGCTTTTGAGGCATCTCGAATCGCATACGAGAAAGTAAAGTGGGATGTGAGGAAGAGCATTGCTGTTGCACTTCCAGACGGCGAGGCTCCTCCTATGGTGCTGACATGCAGCGTCTGTGCGAGACTCTGCCTAAGCAAAGCTGGACTCGAAAGTCATCTTCGCAGTCATAAAGTAAGACCAGTGGTTGACTACCAGACTGCTGTTGGAGATGCTACTCATCATGCTTGCCAAACATGTGGTAGAGAATGTAAATCAGCAGGAGGGCTCAAGCGATATGCAAAAGTACATGAACTCCAACCACAGCCGACTATTGTCAGTGAATGTTTTGGTTGCCGACTCTGTGCAAGACATTTTAGATCATTGGCTGGGCTAAAAAGCCACATTCGATCGCAGCGCTGTTAGTTGCTATCGTGTGTGTGTGCGTGTGTGTGTATATATATATATGTATATGTATATTATTGTTGTTGTTGTCATTATTATTATTGTTATTAATGTATGTGTGTATGTATATATATATATGTGTGTATGTATGTATGTGTGTGTGTATATATATATTTATTTTTTAATTTTTTTTAATTTTTTATTTATTTATTTTTTTTTTTTTCTCCTCGTGCAATGGCCATACTCGATAACGAGGGGGCAGCCATCATATATATATATCTGGTAGTGTTTTCAATGCTCAGAGAGTGTGATTGGTCAATGTGCAAGGCCTTTCCCCACTTAAAAAACCTTCAAAGCACAGGCATTGGTTGTTCAGGATCTGTTACAGGTTCATGTGGCTGCCTGTAGCCTATAGGTGCACCATTTTCTGTAATCTGACAAGCAATTGCAGTAGTTTTAGCAGAGTTTGCAGCCACCATATATATATGTGTGTATATATATATATGTGTGTGTGTATGTATGTATACATGTATAGATATGTATATATGTATGTGTGTATATATATGTATATGTGTGTGTATATATATATATATGTATATGTGTGTATATATATATATATATATATATATATATGTATGTGTGTGTATATATATATATATGTGTGTGTGTGTGTATATGTATGTGTGTGTGTATATGTATAGATATGTGTGTGTATATATATATATGTGTATGTATATGTGTATATATATGTATGTGTATATGTGTGTATATATATATGTATATGTGTGTGTGTATATATATGTGTGTATGTCTATATGTACTGTATATACATGCAGTCCTTGTAACTGTCCTGTTATCTTGCCTTGGCTTGTCACTGGACACATAGCTGCTGGAATGAAGTGGCTGCTATGTCTGTAGCACAAGCACGTAGCCTTGCCATCTTTACGTGCAGATATTTCTTCACTGTTAACCTGAACAGCAATATGTTTCAGCAGAGTCTTGAGCATCTGAGCAGCCCTTTTTGGGGAAGAAAAAGTGACCTAAACTAAGCTTGTACAGTCATTAAAGTGGTGAGCAGCCTGCAGTTGGCGGTGGTTCATAGTAGCTAGGAATTTGTTGAAGAGATGGCCATCTTCTGTAAAGAAGTGGCAGTTATCATACATATATATATATATCACACACATACATATATATATATCTCACACACACACACACATATATATATATATATATATATATATATATATATATATACCAAGTCGTACAGAATGGGGTTGTTCCGAAGGACTGGCATAGCAGCATCATCGTTAACTGTTATAAGGGTAAAGGAGATGCCCTAGATAGGAGTAACTATAGAGGCATTAAATTAATCGACCAGGTCATGAAGGTCACGGAAAAAGTAATAGCGCAACTAATCAGAGAGAGAATTGACCTAGATGAAATGCAGTTCGGGTTTGTGTCAGGCAAAAGTACCACAGACGCTCTTTTCATAGTACGACAACTATAGGAGAAGTACCTAGCTAAAGGTAAACCCCTCTACTTAGCTTTTGTCGACTTGGAGAAAGCCTTCGAGGGCTATACAAGCCATGTATAAAGAAACAGTCAGCAAGGTTAGAATTAACAACGAATATAGTGAAGAGTTTAGCGTAAAAGTTGGCGTCCATCAGGGCTCTGTTCTCAGCCCTCTACTATTTATTATTGCCCTTCAGGCTATAACAGAGGAGTTCAAGACAGGCTGCCCATGGGAACTCCTATACGCAGACGACCTGACACTCATAGCGGAATCAATGGCTGAGCTAGAGAAGAAATTCCAAACATGGAAGCACGGCCTAGAGTCAAAAGGACTTAAAATTAACCTGGCTAAGACCAAAGTTCTAGTTTGTAGGAAAGAAAACAAGGCGGCGGTCCCTTCTGGGAAATGGTCGTGCTCGGTGTGTAGGAAAGGCGTAGGTAGAAACTCCATTTTATGTCCTAAATGCAAAGTATGGGTGCATAAAAGATGTAGTGGGATCACAGGTAAGCTAACTAAGAACATAGATTTTACATGTGGCCGGTGTTCTGGTGCAATAAGTTGCAGCAAGGGCCCACAAAATACTAGCTCTTTCAATTGCGCAGAGGGTTCTATAGAAATAGGGGACAGCTTCCGTTACCTGGGCGATAAAATCAGCAGTGGGGGAGGGTGCTCTGAAAGTACTGTAGCTAGAGTCAGAACTGGTTGGAAAAAGTTCAGAGAGCTTATACCACTATTAGCTGCTAAAGGGTTCTCCCTAAAAATGAAAGGCAGGTTGTACGATGCCTGCATACGAACAGCAATGTTGCATGGCAGTGAGACCTGGGCATTGTGTGCAGAGGATATACGCAGACTAGAGAGGAACGAAGCTTGCATGCTCCGCTGGATGTGTAACAGTAATATACGTGAACGGCAAAGCATAAACGAACTAAGGAAAAAATTAGAGATAAGAGGGATCAGATGTTGTTTACTCGAGAGAAGGCTACGTTGGTATGGACACGTGATGCGCATGAAAGTCGATAGCTGTATAACAAAGTGCAGGGCAATAAAGATAGACGGTAGTCACGGAATAGGCAGACCTAGAAAAACCTGGGACGAGCTGATAAACTCCGACATCACACACTTACACCTCTCCAAGACAATGTCACTGGACCAAGACCTTTGGCGGTACTCAGTAACAGAGAAGACCCGCCTTACCTAAATATATAGTAAAACCTACTCCAGCCAGTAGGCATCTCTAACAAAATACACCCCGTCCCACCACCACCACCCCCACCCCATCCACACCACCCCGTTCTATGTAAAGTTATGTTGGTGCCGCGCCATCCAGGCCAAAACAAATGAGATCGTGTAGGTGTCACGACAAAAAACACACAGTCCACGCTGTAATGTGGCCGTGTAGGCAACACGGTAAAAACCTCCCAGACCCACACTGTAAATGTGGTTGGTGTTAGGAAGGGCATCCAACTGTAGAAAACCTGCCAGACAGTCCTATGCGAGCAAGACAAACACTCTTGCCTCAAGTGGGACTACCCCCGTCCAAACCCATGCAAGCGTGGAACACGGACGTTAAACGTTGATGATGATGATGATGATATATATATATAGATTTTGAGTATATGTTGGTTGTATACCAACACCTCAGTATGCAGGTTGGAGCACTCGACGAAGTGCGCAGGTTGGTTTGGTTACTCCGGAGTAATGTAAAATAAAGTTAAATAAAAAGTCAAATGTTTAAAATTTACCTTCGTTTATTACTGCTATATATATTTCAGTGACAGCCATCTTTGGCTGTGACCTCTTCAGGCAGTCCGAATTAGTGTGGTATAGACAAGTACATATGTTGTTGAGGTGTATAATTTTGTCAATACTCTGATATGTCCAGTTCCTGGTTAGGTTGTTATTTCTCTGAGGAACTGGAATCATATGAATTCAAACAAACGAATTTCAGTGTCAAAGGGCCTCTTCTCCTCTCATTGGTCAGTTGTTAGAACATTCCTCATTCTAAGTGTTGTTATTGTTGGAGTTAGCTTAAAAAATTGATTAAGTGGTAGAAGGAACAAGGTGGTAAAGGAACAAAATAACAAAAAAAAAGTGTCAAACTTCCCATTGGTCAGTTTTGAGAGCATTCCTCAGTAAGAAGTCTATAGAATTCTTTCTGGGGTGAGGCTCCCTGTAGTGTTTGTGTTTGCTATTGTTAAGTACATTTGACTTCTACCATTATTTCGGTAGTGTTGTTGGTGTTGTGGTCAGCTTATGTCTTGCTGCTGCTGACAATTTAGAAGTATCTGTGTGTGTTTTTTCTTCATCCCTCCTGCCACCATCTCTCATAGTGGTGGTGGTGGTGGGGGGGGGGCGTGTTCTTCCATGTATATGAAGAAATATAAGGCTATTCCAGTTCCTCAGAGAAATAACAACCTAACCAGGAACTGGACATATCAGAGTATTGACAAAATTATACACCTCAACAACATATGTACTTGTCTATACCACACTAATTTGGACTGCCTGAAGAGGTCACAGCCAAAGATGGCTGTCACTGAAATATATATAGCAGTAATAAACGAAGCTAAATTTTAAACATTTGACTTTTTATTTAACTTTATTTTATATATATATATATATATATATATATATATATATATATATATATATATATATATATATATATTGTATGATGCCTGTATACGAACAACAATGTTACATGGCAGTGAGACATGGGCATTGTGTGCAGAGGAGAGGATCTGCGCAGACTGGAAAGGAACAAAGCATGCATGCTCAGTTGGATGTGTAATAGTAATATATGCAAATGGCAAAACATAAATGAACTAAGTGAGAAATCAGGAATAAAAGGGATCAGATGCTGTTTACTTGAGAGAAGACTACATTGGTATGGTCACATGATGCGCATGAAAAACGACAGCTGTATAAAAAAGTGCAGGGTGATCAAAATTGATGGTAGTTACAGAGTAGGTAGACCCAGAAAAACCTGGGACAATTTGATAAATTCCAACCTTACACACTTGCACCTCTCTAAGACAATGTCACTGGACCGAGATCTTTGGCGCCACGCAGTAATACAGAAGACCCGCCTTACCTATATACAAAGCGAAACCTACAGTCAGTAGGCACCTCTTAACCAAACATACACCCCAACCCACTACCCCTACTCCATCCTCCCACTCCCACCAACACCACCCTTTCTCTGTAAAGTTATGTTGGTACCACAACATTCAGTAGAAACTAATGAGGTCGTGTAGGTGTCATGACAAAAAACACACAGTCCATGCTGTAATGTGGCCGTGTAGGTAACACGGTAAAAAGCTCCCAATCCACACTGTAAATGTAGTTGGTGTTAGGAAGGGCATCTAGCCATAGAAAACCTACCAGATAGTCCCATACGACCGAGACACAGTCACCTGACCAATCTTGCCTCAAGTGGGACAATTCGTGGAAGATAGACGTTAAGCGATGGTGATGATGATGGTGATATATATATAAGATCAACAGGGAAATCTGCAACAGGCTGACAAAGGCTAGCAGTACATTTGGTAATACTGTACAACCACCTAACTGGGTTGATTGGATGCTCTTCATCCTGGTACTAACATTTACCACTTATTGACACTAGGGTGCTCATTATGTCATCCTTGGCTGTGCTGGCAACGCATTGATGGCTACGAGAAAGATGAGAGCGTGGATTGAGGGGAAAGATGCATGTTGCTTGTCATAATTTACTGGCAAAATGTTCATTTTGTGATAATATTTATCATTATTTGTATGTTATATTTTGGAAATGTTCTGCCATTTCTTATGGAATTAATCTGGTAATCATGGAAACACTGATGTTGTTGTAAATATTGATGGTTTTTGTTGTTATTGTTTTATCCCCTGAAATGAGCCGACCTGTGATCTGGAACATTCCAGCTCTGTATTTTAGTGTACTCTCGGACTCCAAATAATAAGGAGTGAAGGGGGTGAAATTATATTTTTATTAAAAGATGATACATTGTGTATATCATCAAAATCCATCCGTGTCCTATACTAAAATACTTTCAGGTCACAAATAATAGGGTGGGGAAGTAATTTTCCTAGGTTGTCTGTTTATTTTAAAAAAAAAAAAATTAGTTGGTTAGTTTACATATTGAGACCCCAATCCATCCTATTTATTTTATAACGTATGGGATTTCTAGTAATGTATTTTTTTTTGTCATGTATCATGTTTTTTTAATGTATAAAAAAAGTTAATTGTTGCAGGAATGCTACCACTTATAAAACTTTGCTGGAGATAGATTAACAAAATTAAAAAGCAGGGCTTATATAATGATTGTATTATGTTGTCATTCTTCTCACAGCATCATATAGAGCAGATTTGGCTACTATTTACAACCGATCAATCAGATATCCCTCTTACCATTATATGTGCTAAGATGTTGATGTTATTTGTGATGGCAATAAGGATGCAGATGGCTAGAATCGTTAGAGAATCAGAAGAAAAAAAACGTAGTATTCCACAATGATCTGTGTTCAAATCCTGCTGAGGTCGACTTTGCTTTTCATCCTACAACAGGTCATTAATATAAAGTACTAAGTCCTGAAGTCTATATTATCAACTGTTACCAAAGTCCAAATTTCTAGTTTTGTGTCTTTTTAAAAAAATCATTATTTTCGTTTATTTAATCTCAGGAGAGCGGCAGGTTGGTAGAGTTTTATAAGCTCTCTCTCACACACACCTCGCTCCATCTCCCCCCTTCTCTTCTCTCTCCTCTCTCACTCCCCCTCTCCAATGTCAGCTTAGCAATATCGGTAGAGCACCGGACAACGTTTTATGGCATAGAGTTACGGTCCTTTACGATCTGAGGTCAAATCCTGTCGAGGTTGGCTTTGCCTTTCATCTTTACGGGGTCGATAAAATAAAGTACCAGTAATGCACTGCAGTAGATTTAATCGACTTTTTGACAGAATCAAAGATTTCCAACAAAATTTAAATTTTCATTGTTTTTGTTTATCTCTTATTACTTTTATTTAAACCATAAGATGAACATATTTTAAATACCAAAGAGTAAAAGAAAATTCAATGAAATAATCCACACTAACAGACGAGAACTTTAAAAAAATAGTAGATCATAAGGGCCATTTCATCACTTTCTACCTAACCCAAATCAAGACACCTTTGAGGTAGCAAATGACTAGATTCTCATCTAGAGGTACAGTTGAAACTTCGGACCTCCATGTTGCAACCAATACTTTCCTACAAGTAGTCACAACGATGCCAATAAAGGATGTTAGCCTTAAAATTACATTTTTTCCTGTTTTTTTTTTTTTAGGGTGGGGGTGGAGGGTAGATAATTAGAACATAGTAATTAGATTTTTACAAAATAATATAGATTTTAAGAATATATAATTATGGTTCCTTGAATGCCGCCTTATATTACAAGCAACTTATTGTGGCCTTCCTGCGTGAAAAGTTTCCCTACCTCTGGTCTAGCTTATGTCCCCTTCACTCCTTATGCTTATAGAATTTGTTTCTCTCGGGGAGATAACTCTGGCGTAGTGCAAAACGTTTCTTAGTCCTTTCTGTTATGGGAATTATCTCCCTTACCTCCCTCACAAAAAATTCGGTTTTTAAAATTCATCGCTTTTATATCTTGGTCATGGTACCAATTAGTCGGTTTTTGTACGCGTTGGACTGTCATTATCACTAATCCCTCTGCCTACCTCTTTTATTGCTACTACAGAATAATCTATTAACCCTTGCTGTGAATATTATTTCGAGTTTTAGTAGATATTATAATCGTCACTTTTTTTTAAATTCACAGTTGTATAAATAACATTTCAAATTGTTCACAATTCTTACAGAATGAAAGTATAAACACATATAATAAATACAATTAACTATTGCTAGGAACTTTATAAATATAACGCCCCGTAATATACGATTAAAACGAGAGAAAGAAAGAAAAAAAAGGGTAACAAAAACGACTATCGTCGTTACGATCGAAGACTAGACTGGACAGGGAACCACGTCTTGACTCTTACATTCCATATTTGGCATGGTTTCTACGGTTGTGTGTATTTCATCGTGACACCATCACTGCCACTTTACAGAGTACGGTGGGTGCATTTTATAATGGTACCAGCACTTTATCACATGCTCTCTAGGTAAGCTGTATGCAATCATGGGATGGTACCTGCTCTACATTACTCACACATCTAGGACCGTACTGCTACACATACACACGTAGACATGGTTAAGTTTAGTGTTAACATATTTAATGTAGTGAGAATTAAAAAGCTAATTAGAAATATTTGATTATGAGGTGAGGAAAAACACAAATAGAATATGACGAATATTATTTTATTTTGATGTTTGACTGCATCCAAAAGATGGTGACCCAGTCTATTAGCAAAAACTCATTTACCAACTTACTATTTCTATAGGAAAACGGCAAATTGGCAGAGAAGTTAGAAAGTTAGAGAGAATGCTTTTTGGTATTTGTGTCAGCTCTCTGCACTCTGAGTGCAAATCCCGCCAAGGTCAACTTTGCCTTTGATCCTTTTAAGTTCGATATAAAAAAAAAAAGTACCAGTTCAGTACTGGGGTCGATTCTTCCTCAATATCTCTTTCTCTTTTCATCTTTAGAAGAAATCAGTTGTGTTTAAACCTGTAGAAAGGATGGGCTCCACTAGGTCTAAAAGGACTAAGAATGTCACTATGGCACCCCTGTGACCCATCCAGAGTTACAGATCTAAAAAAAAAAAATATCTACTCGCTCATAGATATGATCTATTATCTTCCTCTACTGCAATATTTGCTCAGGTATATCCACTGCACCACTACACCTCCACACTTTGATCTTGCACTAAATAATTCACTAGAACATGCTGGCATTTCTTCTCCAACCCAGGTTTTTCCAGCAGTTGTAAGTAGTGTGAGGATAAGGTCACAGTGGTGAGCAACGGGGTATAGTGTAACAGTGATTAGCAACAGGGTATAGTTTAACAGTGGTGAGCAACAGGGTATAGTGTAACAATGATTAGCAACAGGGTATAGTTTAACAGTGGTGAGCAACGGGGTATAGTGTAACAGTGGTGAGCAACAGGGTATAGTGTAACAGTGATTAGCAACAGGGTATAGTTTAACAGTGGTGAGCAACAGGGTATAGTGTAACAGTGATTAGCAACAGGGTATAGTTTAACAGTGGTGAGCAACAGGGTATAGTGTAACAGTGGTGAGCAACAGGGTATAGTGTAACAGTGATTAGCAACAGGGTATAGTTTAACAGTGGTGAGCAACAGGGTATAGTGTAACAGTGATTAGCAACAGGGTATAGTTTAACAGTGGTGAGCAACAGGGTATAGTTTAACAGTGATTAGCAACAGGGTATAGTTTAACAGTGGTGAGCAACAGGGTATAGTGTAACAGTGGTGAGCAACAGGGTATAGTGTAACAGTGATTAGCAACAGGGTATAGTTTAACAGTGGTGAGAAACGGGTATAGTGTAACAGTGATTAGCAACAGGGTATAGTTTAACAGTGGTGAGCAACGGGGTATAGTGTAACAGTGATTAGCAACAGGGTATAGTTTAACAGTGGTGAGCAACAGGGTATAGTGTAACAGTGATTAGCAACAGGGTATAGTTTAACAGTGGTGAGCAACAGGGTATAGTGTAACAGTGATTAGCAACAGGGTATAGTTTAACAGTGGTGAGCAACAGGGTATAGTGTAACTGGTTAGCAACAGAGTATAGTGTAACAGTGGTTAGCAACAGCGTGTGGTGTCTTACAGTGGTTAGCAACAGGGAGTGGTATCTTACAGTGGTTAGCAACAGGGTATAGTGTAACAGTCATTAGCAACAGAGTATAGTGTAACAGTGGTTAGCAACAGCGTGTGGTGTCTTACAGTGGTTAGCAACAGGGTATAGTGTTACAGTGGTTAGCAACAGAGTATAGTGTTACAGTGATTAGCAACAGGGTATAGTGTTACAGTGATTAGCAACAGGGTATAGTGTTACAGTGGTTAGCAACAGGGTGTGGTGTGAGGTACCATGTAAAATATGTCAACATGGTAATGAAGTAGGCTATCTGGAATGGTAGGTTTTTACTATTTAAAACTTCATTTAATTCATTATCTTCTCTTTTTCCCACATTGCTTTTATCAATATGGTTGAGGCGATGGTGGTGTGACAGTCATGTTGGAATCTGGTGTAATGTGGTGGGGGTGTGATAGTTAGGTTGGAATTTGTTGTAATGTGGTGGTGGTGGTAGTGGTGTGGTGTTGTAGAGGTAGTTGTGGCTGTGGTTATGGTGAATGTAGTGTGATAGTGCAGTGGTGGTGGTGGTGGTTGTGGTGAGGTAGTGGTGGAGGTAATGACTGTAGTGTAGTAATGTGGTGGTGGTTGTGGTGAGGTAATGGCTGTAGTGTAGTAGTGTGGTGGTGGTGAAGTAATGGCTGTAGTGTAGTAGTGTGGTGGTGGTGGTGAGGTAATGGCTGTAGTGTGGTAGTGTGGTGGTGGTTGTGGTGTAGTAGTGTGGTGGTGGTGAGGTAATGGCTGTAGTGTAGTAGTGTGGTAGTGGTGGTGAGGTAATGGCTGTAGTGTGGTGGTGGTTGTGGTGAGGTAATAGCTGTGGTGTAGTAGTGTGGTAGTGGTGGTGAGGTAATGGCTGTAGTGTGGTGGTGGTTATGGTGAGGTAATGGCTGTAGTGTAGTAGTGTGGTGGTGGTTGTGGTGTAGTAGTGTGGTGGTGGTGAGGTAATGGCTGTGGTGTAGTAGTGTGGTAGTGGTGGTGAGGTAATGGCTGTAGTGTGGTGAGGTAATGGCTGTAGTGTGGTAGTGTGGTGGTGGTTGTGGTGTGGTAGTGTGGTGGTGGTTGTGGTGTAGTAGTGGTGGTGGTGAGGTAATGGCTGTGGTGTAGTAGTGTGGTGGTGGTGAGGTAATGGCTGTGGTGTAGTAGTGTGGTAGTGGTGAGGTAATGGCTGTGGTGTAGTAGTGTGGTAGTGGTGAGGTAATGGCTGTGGTGTAGTAGTGTGGTGGTGGTGGTGAGGTAATGGCTGTGGTGTAGTAGTGCGGTGGTGGTGAGGTAATGGCTGTGGTGTAGTAGTGTGGTAGTGGTGAGGTAATGGCTGTAGTGTATTAGTGTGGTGGTGGTGGTGAGGTAATGGCTGTGGTGTAGTAGTGTGGTGGTGGTGAGGTAATGGTTGTGGTGTAGTAGTGTGGTGGTGGTGAGGTAATGGCTGTGGTGTAGTAGTGTGGTAGTGGTGAGGTAATGGTTGTGGTGTAGTAGTGTGGTAGTGGTGAGGTAATAGCTGTAGTGTAGTAGTGTGGTGGTGGTGAGGTAATGGTTGTGGTGTAGTAGTGTGGTGGTGGTGGTGGTGAGGTAATAGCTGTAGTGTAGTAGTGTGGTGGTGGTGAGGTAATGGTTGTGGTGTAGTAGTGTGGTGGTGGTGAGGTAATGGTTGTAGTGTAGTAGTGTGGTGGTGGTGAGGTAATGGTTGTGGTGTAGAAGTGTGGTGGTGGTGAGGTGATGGCTGTAGTGTAGTAGTGTGGTTGTGGTGAGGTAATGGTTGTGGTGTAGTAGTGTGGTAGTGGTGAGGTAATGGTTGTGGTGTAGAAGTGTGGTGGTGGTGAGGTGATGGCTGTGGTGTAGTAGTGTGGTTGTGGTGAGGTAATGGTTGTGGTGTAGTAGTGTGGTGGTGGTGAGGTGATGGCTGTGGTGTAGTAGTGTGGTTGTGGTGTAGTAGTGTGGTGGTGGTGAGGTAATGGTTGTGGTGTAGAAGTGTGGTGGTGGTTGTGGTGTAGTAGTGTATTAGTGTGGTAGTGGTGATGTAATGGTTGTGGTGTAGTAGTGTGGTGGTGGTGATGTAATGGTTGTGGTGTAGTAGTGTGGTGGTGGTGAGGTAATGGTTGTGGTGTAGTAGTGTGGTGGTGGTTATGTAATGGTTGTGGTGTAGTAGTGTGGTGGTGGTGAGGTAATGGTTGTGGTGTAGTAGTGTGGTGGTGGTGAGGTAATGGTTGTGGTGTAGTAGTGTGGTGGTGGTGGTGAGGTAATGGTTGTGGTGTAGTAGTGTGGTGGTGGTGAGGTAATGGTTGTGGTGTAGTAGTGTGGTGGTGGTGAGGTAATGGTTGTGGTGTAGTAGTGTGGTGGTGGTGAGGTAATGGCTGTGGTGTAGTAGTGTGGTAGTGGTGAGGTAATGGTTGTGGTGTAGTAGTGTGGTAGTGGTGAGGTAATGGTTGTGGTGTAGTAGTGTGGTGGTGGTGAGGTAATGGCTGTGGTGTAGTAGTGTGGTGGTGGTGAGGTAATGGTTGTGGTGTAGTAGTGTGGTGGTGGTGAGGTAATGGCTGTGGTGTAGTAGTGTGGTGTAGTAGTGTGGTGGTGGTGAGGTAATGGCTGTGGTGTAGTAGTGTGGTGGTGGTGAGGTAATGGCTGTGGTGTAGTAGTGTGGTGGTGGTGAGGTAATGGCTGTGGTGTAGTAGTGTGGTGGTGGTGAGGTAATGGCTGTGGTGTAGTAGTGTGGTGGTGGTGAGGTAATGGTTGTGGTGTAGTAGTGTGGTGGTGGTGAGGTAATGGCTGTGGTGTAGTAGTGTGGTAGTGGTGAGGTAATGGTTGTGGTGTAGTAGTGTGGTGGTGGTGAGGTAATGGCTGTGGTGTAGTAGTGTGGTAGTGGTGAGGTAATGGTTGTGGTGTAGTAGTGTGGTAGTGGTGAGGTAATGGTTGTGGTGTAGAAGTGTGGTAGTGGTGGTGAGGTAATGGCTGTGGTGTAGTAGTGTGGTGGTGGTGAGGTAATGGTTGTGGTGTAGTAGTGTGGTGGTGGTGAGGTAATGGCTGTGGTGTAGTAGTGTGGTAGTGGTGAGGTAATGGCTGTGGTGTAGTAGTGTGGTGGTCGTGAGGTAATGGCTGTGGTGTAGTAGTGTGGTGTAGTAGTGTGGTGTATTAGTGTGGTGTAGTAGTGTGGTGTAGTAGTGTGGTGTATTAGTGTGGTGGTGGTGAGGTAATGGCTGTGGTGTAGTAGTGTGGTGTAGTAGTGTGGTGGTGGTGAGGTAATGGCTGTGGTGTAGTAGTGTGGTGTAGTAGTGTGGTGGTGGTGAGGTAATGGCTGTGGTGTAGTAGTGTGGTGTAGTAGTGTGGTGGTGGTGAGGTAATGGCTGTAGTGTAGTAGTGTGGTGTAGTAGTGTGGTGTAGTAGTGTGGTGTAGTAGTGTGGTGGTGGTGAGGTAATGGCTGTGGTGTAGTAGTGTGGTGTAGTAGTGTGGTGCAGTAGTGTGGTGTATTAGTGTGGTGTAGTAGTGTGGTGTATTAGTGTGGTGTAGTAGTGTGGTGTAGTAGTGTGGTGTAGTAGTGTGGTGTAGTAGTGTGGTGGTGGTGAGGTAATGGCTGTGGTGTAGTAGTGTGGTGGTGGTGAGGTAATGGCTGTGGTGTAGTAGTGTGGTGGTGGTGAGGTAATGGTTGTGGTGTAGTAGTGTGGTGTAGTAGTGTGGTGTAGTAGTGTGGTGTAGTAGTGTGGTGGTGGTGAGGTAATGGTTGTGGTGTAGTAGTGTGGTGTAGTAGTGTGGTGTAGTAGTGTGGTGTATTAGTGTGGTGTAGTAGTGTGGTGGTGGTGAGGTAATGGCTGTGGTGTAGTAGTGTGGTGTATTAGTGTGGTGTAGTAGTGTGGTGTAGTAGTGTGGTGTAGTAGTGTGGTGTAGTAGTGTGGTGTTGTAGTGTGGTGTAGTAGTGTGGTGGTGGTGAGGTAATGGCTGTGGTGTAGTAGTGTGGTGTAGTAGTGTGGTGGTGGTGAGGTAATGGCTGTGGTGTAGTAGTGTGGTGTAGTAGTGTGGTGTAGTAGTGTGGTGGTGGTGAGGTAATGGTTGTGGTGTAGTAGTGTGGTGTATTAGTGTGGTGTAGTAGTGTGGTGTAGTAGTGTGGTGTAGTAGTGTGGTGTATTAGTGTGGTGTATTAGTGTGGTGTAGTAGTGTGGTGTAGTAGTGTGGTGTAGTAGTGTGGTGTAGTAGTGTGGTGTATTAGTGTGGTGTAGTAGTGTGGTGTATTAGTGTGGTGTAGTAGTGTGGTGTAGTAGTGTGGTGTAGTAGTGTGGTGTTGTAGTGTGGTGTAGTAGTGTGGTGGTGGTGAGGTAATGGCTGTGGTGTAGTAGTGTGGTGTAGTAGTGTGGTGTTGTAGTGTGGTGTAGTAGTGTGGTGGTGGTGAGGTAATGGTTGTGGTGTAGTAGTGTGGTGTATTAGTGTGGTGTAGTAGTGTGGTGTATTAGTGTGGTGTAGTAGTGTGGTGTAGTAGTGTGGTGTAGTAGTGTGGTGTTGTAGTGTGGTGTAGTAGTGTGGTGGTGGTGAGGTAATGGCTGTGGTGTAGTAGTGTGGTGTAGTAGTGTGGTGTATTAGTGTGGTGTAGTAGTGTGGTGTAGTAGTGTGGTGTAGTAGTGTGGTGTAGTAGTGTGGTGTAGTAGTGTGGTGGTGGTGAGGTAATGGTTGTGGTGTAGTAGTGTGGTGTATTAGTGTGGTGTAGTAGTGTGGTGTTGTAGTGTGGTGTAGTAGTGTGGTGGTGGTGAGGTAATGGCTGTGGTGTAGTAGTGTGGTGTAGTAGTGTGGTGTAGTAGTGTGGTGTATTAGTGTGGTGTAGTAGTGTGGTGTAGTAGTGTGGTGTAGTAGTGTGGTGTAGTAGTGTGGTGTAGTAGTGTGGTGTAGTAGTGTGGTGTAGTAGTGTGGTGTATTAGTGTGGTGTATTAGTGTGGTGTAGTAGTGTGGTGTTGTAGTGTGGTGTAGTAGTGTGGTGGTGGTGAGGTAATGGCTGTGGTGTAGTAGTGTGGTGTAGTAGTGTGGTGTAGTAGTGTGGTGTAGTAGTGTGGTGTAGTAGTGTGGTGTAGTAGTGTGGTGTATTAGTGTGGTGTAGTAGTGTGGTGGTGGTGAGGTAATGGCTGTGGTGTAGTAGTGTGGTGTAGTAGTGTGGTGGTGGTGAGGTAATGGCTGTGGTGTAGTAGTGTGGTGTATTAGTGTGGTGTAGTAGTGTGGTGGTGGTGAGGTAATGGCTGTGGTGTAGTAGTGTGGTGTATTTGTGGTGTAGTAGTGTGGTGTATTAGTGTGGTGTAGTAGTGTGGTGTAGTAGTGTGGTGTAGTAGTGTGGTGTAGTAGTGTGGTGTAGTAGCGTGGTGGTGGTGAGGTAATGGCTGTGGTGTGGTGTGGTGTAGTAGTGTGGTGGTGGTGAGGTAATGGCTGTGGTGTAGTAGTGTGGTGGTGGTGAGGTAATGGCTGTGGTGTAGTAGTGTGGTGTAGTAGTGTGGTGTATTAGTGTGGTGTAGTAGTGTGGTGGTGGTGAGGTAATGGCTGTGGTGTAGTAGTGTGGTGTATTAGTGTGGTGTAGTAGTGTGGTGGTGGTGAGGTTATGGCTGTGGT
>OZ024741.1:26271934-26514434 GCA_964016885.1 Eledone cirrhosa
TAGATTAATGTGCTGTGGTGTGCTTTGTTATACCAGCCTGTTCCTAGCCAGGAGAATCGACTCGGACGTTAGCAGACACAGTGTTCGGGTGGGTGGTTAGAGGCTGTGTCCGATGTCAGTCCATTGATCCCGCCCCGGGTGTAAACGAAACGGGAAGCCTCCCGGTGGATCGTGACTGGTAGCGATTAGCGGTGGATGTGACGCACTACCGGCAGGTAGATTATATCCTTACCAGAAGACGTGACAGAGTGTCTGTTGTAAACACTAAATCTCTCCCCCATGAAGAATGCACCTCTCAACATTGACTCATAATTAGCGACCTCATAGTCAGGATGAGACATTCTCGAAAACAGAAGAGGACTATCCTCAGGAGAAAAATATGGAAGCTAAAGGACCCCACAGCCAGTATTAAATTTAAAAGCATATTACTTGATGTTTTCGACAGTAAGGAAGAGCAATTAGAGTCGTACAATATAGAGGAACAGTGGGAATTCCTGAAAGCAAACCTGCTGATGGCGACAGATGAAGTCTGCGGCTGGAGCAGGCCTATAGGCAGGAGGAGAGTAACGTGGTGGTGGAACAGTAAGGTGGAGGAGTCAATTAAGGCCAAAAAGCAGGCTTGGAAAGTATGGCGGGATGGGGGAAGTAGAGAAGACTATCAAGTGGCCAGGAGGGAAGCTAGGAGACAAGTGTACTTCGCAAGAAGGGAAGCAGAGGAAAGAAAGTTCAAGCATGTTCTACAACGCGAGGACCAAAAACGTGAGTGTTCAGGATTGCTAGGCAATGTGTCAAGGAAAACTGTGATATTGTCGGGGAGAAGTGTGTCCTTAATGATGATGGTGTACTTGCCATCACTGACGCTGATAAGAAGGTAGCTTGGAAGTGTCACTACGAAAGGCTACTAAATGAGGAGAACAAATGGGAGAAAGACAGTCTCCTCCACATCGATCCAATAGAGGGACCAGCAGTGCTAGTTGAAGGTAGTATAATAAGTAAGGCAATCAAAGATATGAAGACGGGTAAGGCGGCTGCGCCTTCGGAAATAGTTGCTGAAATGCTGAAAGCATCTGGAACAGTGGGACACACTATGGTCACCGGATAGTAAACCAAGTCATACAGAATGGGGTTGTTCCGAAGGATGGCGTAGCAGCATCATCATTAACTGCTACAAGGGTAAAGGAGATGCCCTACATATGGGTAACTATAGAGGCATTAAATTAATCGACCAGGTCATGAAGGTCACAGAAAAAGTAATAGCGCAACTAATCAGAGAGCGAATTGATCTAAATGCAATGCAGTTCGGGTTTGTGCCATGTAAAAGTACCACAGACGCTCTTTTCATTGTATGACAACTACAGGAGAAGTACCTAGCTAAAAGTAAACCCCTATACTTAGCTTTTATCGACTTGGAGAAAGCCTTTGACAGAGTTCCCCGTTCCATTATCTGGTGGGCTATTAGAAAACTAGGTGTTGATGAATGGCTTGTGAGAGCTATACAAGCCATGTATAAAGAAACAGTCAGCAAGGTTAGAATTAACAATGAATATAGTGAAGAGTTTAGCGTCAAAGTTGGTGTTCAACAGGGCTCCATTCTTAGCCCCTACTATTTATTATTGCCCTTCAGGCTATAACAGAGGAGTTCAAGACCGGCTGCCCATGGGAACTCCTATATGCAGATGATCTAATGCTCATAGCTGAATCAATGGCTGAACTAGAGAAGAAATTCCAAACATGGAAGCATGGCCTAGAATCAAAAGGCCTTCAAATTAACCTGTCTAAGACCAAAGTTCTAGTTTGTAGGAAGGAAAATAGGGCACCGGTCCCATCCGGGAAATGGCCATGCTCAGTGTGTAGGAAAGGAGTAGGCATAAACTCCATTTTATGTCCCAAATGCAAAGTATGGGTGCATAAAAGATGTAGTGGGATCACAGGTAAGCTAACTAAGAATATAGATTTTATATATGGCCGGTGCTCTGGTGCAATAAGTAGCAGCAAGTGCCCACAGAATACTAGCTCATTCCATTGCACAGATGGTTCTATAGAATAGTGGACACCTTCCGTTACTTGGGTGACAAAATCAGCAGTGGTGGAGGGTGCTCTGAAAGTACAGTAGTTAGAGTCAGAACTGGATGGAAAAAGTTCAGAGAGCTTATACCACTATTAGCTAAAGGGTTCTCTCTAAAAATGAAAGGCAGGCTGTATGATGTCTGCATACGAACAGCAATGTTACATGGCAGTGAGACCTGGGCATTGTGTGCAGAGGATATACGCAGACTGGAGAGGAACGAAGCTTGCATGCTCCGCTGGATGTGTAATAGTAATATACGTGAACGGCAAAGCATAAACGAACTAAGGGAAAAATTAGAAATAAGAGGGATCAGATGCTGTTTATCGAGAGAAGACTACGTTGGTACGGTCACGTGATGCGCATGAAAGACGACAGCTGTATAAAAAAGTGCAAGGCGTTAAAAATAAACGGTAGCCACGGAGTAGGCAGACCCAGAAAAACCTGGGACGACTTGATAAATTCCGACCTCACACACTTACACCTCTACAAGACAATGTCACTGGACCGAGATCTTTAGTGCTACACAGTGTTGTGCGTTCTAATATTGCAAAACTAAAGCTCCAATTCCAAGCTTTTATTCAATATCTAGAATATAAAAACAGTAATTAGTCTTGAAGAAATATAACAATAATATTTGTAAGAAAAGAAAGATATGCAATAAAACAAAGTTATATTGAGGATAGATGAACTTCATAACACACAGTAATACAGAAGACCCGCCTTATCTAAGTACAAAGTGAAACCTACCACAGTCAGTAGGCACCTCTAACAAAAATACACCCCCGTCCCACTACCCCCATCCCATCCACACCGCCACTTTCAATGTAAAGTTATGTTGGTACCACAACATCCAGTCTGAAACAAATGAGGTCGTGTAGGTGTCACGACAAAAAACACACACTCCACGCTGTAATGTGGCCGTGTAGGTAATGTGGTTAGAAAAAGCTATCTCACTTACCGCTTTTCATAGGCGCCGCTAAACTCCACTGCAGGTTACTCCTCTTCCACGTGCGTCCAACTGCTTAGCACCGGGAGCTGCCCAAAACTCGCGTCCACACCGTTTGCTGGTCACCACTAGAGAGAGGCCCTCTGCTGGCCCTTCCGGTCGAGCATCCTTCCGGACAAGCACCCTTCCGGCCGAGCACTCCCCGCTTCCGGCCACCGCACGCCACACCATACCCACACGCCACCTCTGATCTCAAGGATCAATTTCCCCCTCGTCCTTCTGCATATGAAAGTCTGCTGTCCAGGTTGGTGGTTTACAACTTCGTTGCGATCTCCGTAGTGTTGGGGCAGCACTTTGGGTTTCCTCTTCCTCGGAGTCCGTTGACAGTGATTCTTCTTACATCCAGGGACACATTGTTCTTTGAATTTACGGCCGTCACCGTTCCCCTTCCCCATTGAGATGTGCAACGTGCATCTGGGGGCTTAAACCAGAACCCCTTCAGATCTGACTCGGTCAGCCGACACACGGCAGCTATCTCATCCTCTACCTCCTCCGGCGCTTCCATCCAGGCTTTCTTCACTCTAGTTAAGATGTCCGCCCTATTTTTCTCTGAGGGCACGAAAACTACGCTCAGCTTCAGGTCGAACTCGGTGGCCAGCTCTCCTAACGTTCCCAGGCGGCGCTTCATCAGCATCTCCGCCGCGCCTCTCGTTCGCACTCTCTTCTCACTGGTGAGCACTGATCTTACCCATCCGAGTACAGTAGCTGAGTCGGTGCGTATCTCGATGGTGCGCAGCCTCCACCGCAGGGCGAAGTTCACCCCTCTCAACACCGCGTCCAGCTCGGCCACATTGATGTGGTTGCAGTCGTCCTTCTTTCTAAGCCAGGCTGCATCCTCGACCTCAACACCTCCTATCTCCAACGTGACACCCAGCGCTATGCTGCTGGCATTGCACCATACGGTCCCGCTCTGTGATTTGGGAACATACCAGCGTCCCCACACTGGGTCGTCGGCCTTCACCCTCCCCACAATCTCCTGCATCATGGCCACCGTCCTCTCTCCCACTCTGTCACTCCAAGTCACCCCTACCGCTCGTCTCTTGACATAGCTGCATGCCGTCCGGAGCCACCCAGCGATCGGGTAGTGACCCACCAGCTTTCCACACACCGAGAAAAGCTCCCGCCTACTCATACTTGGGCCCAGTTCCGGAACTTCGTTTCCCCTCTGGAATACCAAAACGCCCGTCCTGTCTCGCCGTAGCCTAAGTCCCAGCGCGGCTCCTCCCTCCAATGCTTCTGATGGCTTCGCAGTCAGTCCATACCTCCGTAAATGGCTCGTGACCTCCGCCGCCGACACCACCGACTCGTCCACTAGGATGTCGTCAATATAGGAGTTAGTAGCCCTCTTTATCTTGTCGGCCTTCCCCAGAACGGTCTTGAGGACCGCCGCCATGATCTTCGGTGCGGAGCTCAGCCCGAAACCGAGCCTGGTCAGGCAATATGTCCGGCCCTTATACCTGACCAGCTGATACTGCCAGAGCTTCTCATCTATATGCAACTGCAAGTATGCCGACTTTAATCCACGATCGCTGAACCCCCCGTCATGCATCTCCACTCACGCAGGGTTTCCCCACAGACATCCGTGACCTCGCCACCCGTGTGGCATGACACGTGCTCGTTCAGCTCCCGATAGTCCAGCACCGGCCTCACCTTGCTCTTCGTGGGTTGCACCACCGCCATTAACGGCAATACTCCGCACTTCACCTCCTCCTTCCAGGGAAGCAGTATGCCCTCTTCGATCCATCTCTCTACTTCTCGCTCGAACTCGCTCCTAGCGTTTCCCTTCAATGTGTGTTGATA
Organism: Eledone cirrhosa; assembly: GCA_964016885.1. Classification (NCBI taxonomy): domain Eukaryota; kingdom Metazoa; phylum Mollusca; class Cephalopoda; order Octopoda; family Eledonidae; genus Eledone; species Eledone cirrhosa. The sequence continues at coordinate 26,276,809 of OZ024741.1, forward strand.
GCAGCCCACTTTGGTCTTCAGTGTTGGTGGTTCTCCCTTCCAGTACCACTCAACAACCCATCGCTGCTCATCAAACACGGCCTTGAAGTCTTTGTCCTGCACAGTGTAAGCGGGGTATTCCTCCTCGTGGGCCTTCTAGTTCTCATGACGTGCACTCACAGCGCATACCGATGCAGCGGCGCCAAACAACACACCGACATTGTTCACCGTGACGCCTCCTAGACGGCCAATCGCGTCCATGCCCATAACCACGCCGATCCCATCCACCACACTGTCTACCACAATGGCGGAAAGCCTTATCCTCCTTCCCCGTACCGCTATTTCCATCTCGCTGCGACCTCGGCATTCAATTTTCCTGCCGTCGACTGCCCTTACGCTGCTCTTCCCTCCCCACCTCTGCGCCACCCTCGCGGTCACCAGTGTCGTCGTACAGCCCATGTCCACGAGGGCTCGCTGTGGCTTCCCCCTCACGAAGACTTCCACCACGGGCAGCGCCGCTACTCGTAAGGGGCAACTACCGGCGCAGTAGTTCCCCTTGGATCGTTTCCCTGGTCGCAGTTAGTAGCGAGGTGGCCTGGTCGCTTACACCGGTAGCAAATTATCTCCGGCTTCGACTCTCTACAGTCTCTAGCCATGTGCGGGCCCTGGCACCGAAAACAGCGCCCTCTAAACGTTCGCGGGCGACCACGTGCTGAGGTTGCCTCCCTTTTACCATTTCGCTGCCAGGTGTCCTGAGCCTCCGTAGTTGCTATCGCCGCAACACTCTTTTTGGCATCTTCCGCTATGATCCGGGCTTGTTCCACCAGTGAACGCATTTCCATCTCTTTATAACCCGGGACTTGCTGCAGTTTCACCGCTATGTCGTCTGGAAATCCATTGACGAACGCCAACCGCACCGTGTGTTCGCATTCCACCTGGTGACCAGCCAACATAGCCAACCGCCGTATTTCCGCTGCGAAAAAGTCGATGTGCTCACCATTCCACCAGTTTCTCGACAGCTTAGCAAAAGCCGCCAACGGTCCCTCGGCGAATGCATCCATCAGACGCCTCTCAATCTTCTGCGCATCTCTTTGGCTGTGCTCGTCCAACTCAAGGAAGAGTACCAACGCGTCCCCCTCGAGGTACAGTGCCATGAGGCCGGCCACGTCCTCTATCTTCTGCAAGCTTGCGACCAGCCGAACCTTCCGCAGCCAAGCGCCAACATCACCTTCCCCGGTAAATGCCCTGATAGCTTCGTTCATCCGTAGTCTTGTCGCCATCTTCTGATTTGTCTTGCGGCAAGTGTTTTTTTTTTCCAGTCGCCGAAATAGCTTGTGGTTAGAAAAAGCTATCTCACTTCCCGCTTTTCATAGGCGCCGCTAAACTCCACTGCAGGTTACTCCTCTTCCACGTGCGTCCAACTGCTTAACACCGGGAGCTGCCCAAAACTCGCGTCAACACCGTTTGCTGGTCACCACTAGAGAGAGGACCTTCCGGTCGAGCATCCTTCCGGCCAAGCACCCTTCCGGTCGAGCACTCCCCCGCTTCCGGCCACCGCACGCCACACCATACCCACAGGTAACACGGTAAAAACCTCCCAGTCCACACTGTAAACGTGGTTGGTGTTAGGAAGGGCATCCAGCCGTAGAAAACCCGCCAGACAGTCCTATGCGAGCAAGACAACCACTCTTGCCTCAAGTGGGAAATTCCCGCCCAAACCCATGCAAGCGTGGAAGATGGACGTTAAACGATGATGATGATGATGATATACATACATACACACATATACATATATACAAATACACAATCTCTGGGAGGGCTCTGTAGAAACAGTAGACAGCTTCTGCTACCTAGGTGACCGAATTAGCAGCGGAGGTGGGTGTTCAGAAAGTACAATAACTAGGGTAAGAACGGGATGGAAGAAGTTTAGGGAACTACTACCACTGCTAGCTGCAAAAGGCTTCTCCCTCAAAATGAAAGGCAAACTGTATGATGCGTGTATCCGAACAGCGATGTTGCATGGTAGTGAGACCTGGGCGCTGAAGCTGGAAGACTTACGTAGATTAGAGAGAAACGAAGCCTGCATGCTCCGATGGATGTGTAATAGTAATATACGCGAACGGCAAAGCATAAATGAATTGAGAGAGAGACTGAGCATAAGAGGAATCAAATGCTGTGTGCATGAGAGGCGGTTGCGTTGGTATGGACATGTGATGCGTATGAAGGATGACAGCTGCATAAAAAGGTGCAGAGCACTAGAAGTCGACCTGGGATGAGGTCATAAAAACCGACCTTACCTATATAAAACCATATTTATTTTATACATATTTATACAGATAAAATACATATATATACATATATACACACATATATATATGTATGTATGAAACTTAATTATTCGTGTAATGCGACTCCTGTAACGTTTTTAATAATTATTTGATATTACTTACCTTATACTATTCTTATCTTTTGCTTTTGCGTTTGTTGACATATTCCCTGGAGAAAAATGGCGCCAAACTTTTCCCTTTGAAAGAATAATGTGATTGTGTTCACGTGATATATAGCTGTCAGTCGTGAAAGCAGCCGATGAAAGCAGGCGAAGGTGACGTCATTCGTCATCGTTTATTTCCGTATTACTACCACCAAGTAACTCCACTTACGCGTGGTAGTAATACGGAAATAAACGATGTTTTGCTTTCATCGGCTGCTTTGACTGACAGCTAATAGCGTTGTAGTGCCTAATGATCTCATGTGTATTTTTCAGGCGTTGTTGACTAAACTAAAGTAGAGATAGATTTTTTAAAGAAATATTAATGAAGGAAAGCTGCTGTATTTGGACTGATGTATTAATTATTTACGGCGGTAGATTGGCAGAATCGGCAACGTACCGGAGAATATACCTTACGGCTTTTGTCCCATCTCTTTACGTTCTTGGTTCAACTTTACAGCCGGTAGATTAAAGTACCAGTTAAGTACTGGGGCTATTTAATAGAAATTGCTGGTCTTGGGCCTAAGTTAGGAGCCATTACGTCCCTTAACGATCTGAGTTCAAATCCCGCTGAGGTTGACTTTGCCTTTCATCCTTACGGGGTCGATAAAATAAAGTACCAGTAATGCACTGGGTAATTGCTGGCCTTGTGCCAAAAAGTAGAAACAATTATTTACTATCAACAGCTAACAACTCAACACAAACATTTAGCGGTGTAAAATGTTCACTGTCCCCCTTCAAATGTATTGCCGCTATACTATCGACTTATGTTTATATTGAAAGGGGTACATGGACGGTTCCTGGTGGAGAAAAAACAAACACACTATGTGCCAAAATATGTTGAAGTTCTAACTGAAATAAAGAAATAAAAAGAAATAAAATATCAGAAAGGTAACATTGAAGATTTTGTGGTGCTAAAATATATTGGTTATTATTAACAATAGCTGCCCAATTCATTACGTATATATATATATATACGTATTAGGGTTCTATTGAGGGCTCGTGTGTATATATATATATATATATATATATATAGAGAGAGAGAGAGAGAGATTTCCACTTATTTTAGCATTACCAAGCGGTTTCATAGACGTAAATACATCAAATTCCTTCAGATGTTTTTATATATACGAGCGTAACGTATGGAATGAATATGGTGAAGCTGACAGGATATTTTTTTCGTTTTCTTCATACGATATCTATTATAGTCGAAGCTAACTTTAATCTAAATATCACACACTCACGTACACAAAAATCATTTGAAAAAAATTTATTTCGTTTCATTTAGCGAACTTTGTTTTACTTTTGTAAAGTTGCGAAAGTAAGGACTAGCCTCACATACAACAAGCATGTGAATGGCGTGGTTTTACTCTCTACAACATAAACGTTTCTCTCCGTAACGTGTGGTTATTTCATCTCCACTGCTGGTCCTATCATACAGTAGTAAGTGTTTTTCTCTAGTTTTAATGTTGGATATTATGTTGACCAACACAGTAGAGTGCCGGTCTTTCAATTATTTACTTTCGTCTTTTTCGTATTTCTCTTTATAGTTGTCTTACCCTTTTCCGAAGGTCGAATGAAAAAGTGTCAGTAATATTTTTGTTTTAAACAAGGTTATATATATATATATATTTATATATATATATATATATATATATATATATTAAAGTAATAATAGGGAATTTTATTACATTTATAGCAGCTAGAAATACAAACATATAATCAATTAATTATTGCTAGGAACCTTATAAATATAATACACAAAAATATACAATCAAAGCGAAAAAAATATCCCCATCAATTCAACAACACTAAGAGCGTCAATCGACCACACACAACAAGGGGCATCGGAACTTTTTGAGGCAAGCCAACACACCGACAGCATTACCGCGAGTGATGACGAGGCTAAAGCGCTGAAACAACCAAGTGCCCTCACGGGCATCGCCTGATACATAAGTAAGGCGAGCCACTAACGAGGCACCATGCTAGCAAATTTGGGGGAACGGCAAAGTTGATTAAATCAACCTCAATACTTGTCTGGTACTTTATCTTAGTTGGCCTCGACGGGATTTGAACTTGAAATGTAAAGAACTAGAACAAGTACCGCAAAGATCCGACGCTCTACCACTTCTGACAATCCACCACACTTTTCAATAATATTGGTTTCTGATTTAGGCACAAGGCCAACAATTTTGGGACACGGAAAAGTCGATTAAAACGATCCAGTGTATTACTGGTACTTTATTTTATCGACCCTGTAAGGATGAAAGGCAAAGTTAACCTTGGCAGGATTTGAACTCAGATTGTAAAGGAGCGTAACAAAGCATATTGTCCGACGTTCTACCGATACTGCCAATCCACTGCCCTTTCAATACTATTGGGATTGATTTAATCGCCTATAACTTCTCCACTTACAATGATTGGCCTTTTGTTGGAAAGAGGTCAATATCCACTCCGGGTGTCACGATTTGTTACAGCTGACACCTAAGTAGATTAAATTGACCTCAGAGGACGTTACTCATGTCTAAGTGCCTTGTTTCAGGGGGGTACCAGGAGACAAGTCCCCCCCCCCCCACACACACACACACACTCACACTTTTTTAAACGTCTGTTTTATTTTTTGTTTATTTGATATAATAAATTCTTTTTAAGCTTATTTTTATATCTGAACTTCATTTGAATACATAAAATTTAATTAGCGTAACATTTTATTTATGTAATAGGGTCCCGGAAAGGCATCATAACCAATACTAACATGCTCCTTTAAGAATCAACAAATGTTGGTTTCTCCCCTTCACACTTTTAAGGCAAACGAGGCGCCTGTTCATGTTATTTTTTTCATGGTGGGAGGCTGTAGTCTTACCGTGAATCCCCTCATACACCCAGTACTAGACACCATTCTATTGCAAGGGCTAACCCCCAGCTACTGCTAGTACTCATACTCCCCTCCCCAGCTAAGTGGACTGGAGCAAAAAGAGACTAAGCGCCTTGCTCCAGGACATGTTGTTCGTTCCAAGGATGTCACCAATAATGAATAATATAAGGCACTTTTCCTGTTATTGATATCGATTTCTAGGATTTGAAGAGTGATTTCAGATTAATTATCTGATGGCTCTCGAGCTGATACTGGAAATTATTTTTTTTTAAGTCAAAAGTTGAAACATTAATTTTTGTATTTGTCTTGCAAGATTTTTTGAGATGACATCGTGTGTATATGTATTTTTAAAATAAATCATACACAAAACGCCAGCACCAACAGTTTTGCAAGAGATGTCAACATGAATGGACCTGTTATTTTTATCTAAAGATATTTTTTCCAATTCCAACCCGCCCGTCCCCCCAATCTATCTTATTTCTCATTCTTTCTTCTGATGAAGGACTAGCGTCCGAAACGTTAAGACCCTCTTCCTGCTATATCAAGCCTAATATATCCCTTCCATATACTGTACTAATTGTGTTGTTATTTCTGTTTACTTTTTACATACATATATACATGTGCGTGTGTGTGTATGTGTATATATGTATATATATGTATATATATATATATATATATATATATATATATATATATATATACACACACAGATATGTCAGAGTGCCGAAAACTTTAATCTTATTAATTGATATGTTTATTCTCAATACATGTGTTTCACTCAGAAAGTTGACTTAAAAACCATTGATAATTACATAAATATGAAAAAGAAAGCTAAAAACAAAATTAAGTAATGAGAAAAAGGGGTCAGGGGTAAAGAAGGGCAGATTCAACTGTATGGGAGTAGAGGAAAGGATAATAAATGCCATAAATGTGAGGAAAGGGAGAGAAAAAACAAGCACTATTAGACCACGGTAGAGAGGGAGAAAGGGAGTAACCAATGAAGGAACTAACCTTTTAGTATTTAAACTGGCCGTATCCGGCCAGAATTCTCTTACCTCTTTCTGTTCAAACTGGCTGTAACCAACTACTCATATTTATGTTAAGGTATTGTTCTCAAAATAACTAATATTAAGATCTCATAGATTTGATATTATGTGAGAATTATGTAAGATAAAGTGTTTATGGTGAAAATACAATAGTAAATATAGAATAATTGTTTCTACTTTTGGCACAAGGTCAGCAATTATCCCAGTGTGTTACTGGTACTTTATTTTATCGACCCCGTAAGGATGAAAGGTAAAGATAACCTTGGCGGGATTTGAAATCAGACCATAAAGGGCCGTAATAGGGTTAAAGGAAACTCCAGTGACCCCTTTGGCGTGTGTGGCTCTTTCTTGTTTTATTACCTCCCCTGCCTCCTTTTTTCATTATGACAAACATTCAATATTATTTCATGTTTAATCGGGCGGTGGATTGGCAGTATCAGTAGAGGTCGGACGCCATGCTTTCCAGCATAGTTACGTCCCTTTACGATCTGAGTTCAAATCCCGCCGAGGTTGACTTTGCCTTTCATCCTTACGGGGTCGATAAAATAAAGTACCAGTAATGAACTGGGTATTTGCTGGCCTTGTGCCTAAAGTAGAAACAATTATTTCATGTTTAATCTCGATTTAATATTACCGCCTAGTGATTAATTGCCGAAATCAATTAACTTCCTAATAATGGCTTCTGATTTAGGCTCAAGGCTAACAATTTGAGGGTGGGGGAGAAAGTCGATTAAATCTACCCTAGTACGTTACTGGTGCTTTATTTTATCAACCTCGTAAGGATGAAAGGTAAAGTTAACCTTGGCAGGATTTGATCTCAGATCATAAATGGCTGTAACTCTATGCTGCAAAACGTCTGACATTCTACCAATACCACTAATCCCCTACCCTTGATTACCAGACTAATAATAAAACCAAACTGAAAACCACTTGTTGCATGTTTTTATTGACAGCACAGCTCTCCGAAAGTCAAACATTTGGTGAAAAATGTCATTTTAGCCTAAGTGTCAGATATAAACTAGTTGACCTGCAGTTTATATCTCTTCTATTATAAATTCATTCACATCTAGGATGCACTGTATAAATATAATGAAATCTCAGTACTTGATTGCAACTTTAATTTATTGATCCCTCGAAGGTAAAGTTGACCTCAGCATGATTTGAATTCAGAAATTTGGATTATGTTTTTAAAGTTGTCCACACTGTAAAATGATCGTATCGTGTAGGTGTCACGACAAAAAGCACCCAGTACTGATCTGGCTTGTCTCACTACAGGACAACTTGTCTAACCCATGCTAGCATAGAAAAACAGATGTTAAACAATGATGATGATGATGACGAACCCCAACTGACTTTATCACATATGTAACAGTAATACACAGATTGATTAGTTAACAATAAGAGATTTGTTCTTGATCAATTGAACTCTTGTCATGGTTTTAGTTCCTCATTGAAGCCAATAAACTAAAGGCAGCATGTAGTTAACACATCTTTATCTCCATAGACTGCACTGTAAACTCTTGGGCTAGCACTGAATATGACCCCTTGAACACAGAGATCTAGGGACTTGGTAGTTAAAGTGAGTGGTGGACAGAAGGCCTACACTAAAGACTAGCAGATTCCTCTCAGGCATCCTTGATATAAATGGATTTATGGGCAAAGAAAAGTTCACTTAAGTCATGAAAATGTCCCTTTTATACATTCCTGAGACAGGAATAAAGACCAATACATATGCAGTTGGAGCTGAACAAGGTTCTTGGCAGCTTATCTTAACTGATGTACCAGGTGATGTCCATAAGGGTGCTTGATTATTCCAGCATCTTAGCCCTGCTATTACCCATTGATATAAAGTTGAAGATATATATGTATAAAGTTGTGGATGTATATAAATTTGTGGACTTATATAAAGTTGTATATATATATATATATATATAGGTAATAGGAAGGGCATCAAGCCATAGAAATTTTGCCAAAAAAAAGGGTTGGGAAGACCCTCAGTTGTGTCAAAGACATGACAACCTCTCCTGTGCAGTCAGTGGAATATGAGACCGTACATAAACAAGACACAGATCCCTGGCTTGTATGGGAGATCAGTAAGTCTGTTTCAATCTAACTTGGTGTAAGCAGACCTGTCCAACCCTTGTCAGCAGGGAAAGCAAACATTAAAACAATGACAACAACGCTGTAAAGTGGTTGTGTAGGTGTCATGACAAAAAGCACCTAGTCCAAACTGTAAAGTGATTGGCGTTAGGAAGGGAATCCAGCTGTAGAAACCAAGCCAGAAACAGTTCTATGTGAGCAAGACGCAGTCACCTGACCCAACTTGCTCTAATGGGACAACCTATCTAACCCATGCTAGTGTGGAAATGGACATTAAACAATGATGATGATATACAAATATATATATATCATCGTCATTATTGTTTTAACGTCCGCTTTCCGAACTATTTTACTTTTTAGAACAAACCCTTTACCATTTATAGGTTACCACTAAGGTCTGCCTGTCTGGGCAAACATCAATCTACTACTTGACACAAAACCTCCCACTGAGGTCTGTTTATCTGGGTAGATGTTCATTTGTTTCACTACTTCCCACCAAAACTCCCTCTACTAGTAATTACCACATTAACCTATTTCTTTATATAATTGTTCTCTCTCAGAACAGCAATACTGACCTAGGTTAGCATCGGTCATTAGGTCAACAGAAACTTCAATGTTAAATGTTATATGATGACCTTTACTTCAAACATCTCTCCTGTCTACACCAAATACAAACCTCTTCTCAGCTAAACTATTTCTATTTTTCTTGCCAATAGGAACTTGATTTCATGAAGAAATTTATCTTGTTACGGCTAAGATAAACTTTCATGCTGTTGCTTGTCATTGTTCATGCTGTTGTTGTTGTTGTTGTTATAGCTGTAGTTTGTCTTGGCCAGCCAATAATTTCAAATATAAATTTTAACACCTCCCATGTCAATATATTTCTTTTACAATTGTAATTGTTTGTATTGTACTGTAAACCTCATCTTCAATCATGAAACATTTAAATAAGCCCAAAATGTAATATTAAATGTTCCTGTGTCTGTTGCTTCATGGATGTTTTACTATAGAGATTGGGAACCTGCAGCTTATGAAGGAATCAAAAATTTCCAACAAATTTTTTATTTTTATTCATGTTTTTTTTCTATATCTTATTATTTTAATTTAAACCATTAGATGAACATATTTTAAATACCAAAGAATAAAAGAAAATTCAATGTAATAATCCACACTAACAGACAGCCAGACCTTAAACACATTAACAGATCATAGAGGCCTCCATGTTGCAATCAAATATCAAAATACTTTCCTACAACAAACAGTCACAACAAAGTCATTAAAAGGTAAGTTAGCTTTAAAATTAATTTTTGGGGTATTTTAGATAATTAGTACATAGTAAGTAGATTTTTACAAAATAATGTAGATTTTAAGAATATATAATTATGGTTTCTTGAATGCAGCTTTATTATATTACAAGTAATTTAATGTGGCCTTTCAACATGAAAAGGTTCCCCACCTCTGTGTTGCTACTTTTTATTTAAGAAATATAACACTGTAGTTAAAATGCAGTTTGGTACTAGGTAGAGACTACTTTCTAGTAGGTGAGGTGACCACAAAGCAGTTTGGTACTAGGTAGAACTACTTTCTAGTAGGTGAGGTGACCACAGAGCAGTTTGGTACTAGGTAGAACTACTTTATAACAGGTGAGGTGACCACAGAGCAGTTTGGTACTAGGTAGAACTACTTTCTAGTAGGTGAGGTGACCACAGAGCAGTTTGGTACTAGGTGGAGACTACTTTCTAGTAGGTGAGGTGACCACAGAGCAGTTTGGTACTAGGTAGAGACTACTTTCTAATAGGTGAGGTGACCACAGAGCAGTTTGGTACTAGGTAGAACTACTTTCTAGTAGGTGAGGTGACCACAGAGCAGTTTGGTACTAGGTAGAGACTACTTTCTAATAGGTGAGGTGACCACAGAGCAGTTTGGTACTAGGTAGACACTACTTTCTAGTAAATGAGGTGACCACAGCAGTTTGGTACTAGGTACAGACTACTTTCTATCAGGTGAGGGGACCACAGAGCAGTTTGGTACTAGGTAGAGACTACTTTCTAGCAGGTGAGGTGACCACAGAGCAGTTTGGTACTAGGTAGAGACTACTTTCTAATAGGTGAGGTGACCACAGAGCAGTTTGGTACTAGGTAGAGACTACTTTCTAGCAGGTGAGGTGACCACAGAGCAGTTTGGTACTAGGTAGAGACTACTTTCTAGCAGGTGAGGTGACCACAGAGCAGTTTGGTACTAGGTAGAGACTACTTTCTAGTAGGTGAGGTGACCACAGCTGTTTGGTACTAGGTAGAGACTACTTTATAGTAGGTGAGGTGACCACAGAGCAGTTTGGTACTAGGTAGAGACTACTTTCTAGCAGGTGAGATGACCACAGCTGTTTGGTACTAAGTAGAGACTACTTTATAGTAGGTGAGGTGACCACAGAGCAGTTTGGTACTAGGTAGAGACTACTTTCTAGCAGGTGAGATGACCACAGCTGTTTGGTACTAGGTAGAGACTACTTTCTAGCAGGTGACGTGACCACAGAGCAGTTTGGTACTAGGTAGAGACTACTTTCTAATAGGTGAGGTGACCACAGAGCAGTTTGGTACTAGGTAGAGACTACTTTCTAGCAGGTGAGATGACCACAGCTGTTTGGTACTAGGTAGAACTACTTTCTAGCAGGTGACGTGACCACAGAGCAGTTTGGTACTAGGTAGAGACTACTTTCTAGTAGGTGAGGTGACCACAGAGCAGTTTGGTACTAGGTAGAGACTACTTTCTAGTAGGTGAGGTGACCACAGCTGTTTGGTACTAGGTAGAACTACTTTCTAGTAGGTGAGGTGACCACAGAGCAGTTTGGTACTAGGTAGAGACTACTTTCTAATAGGTGAGGTGACCACAGAGCAGTTTGGTACTAGGTAGACACTACTTTCTAGTAGATGAGGTGACCACAGAGCAGTTTGGTACTAGGTAGAGACTACTTTCTATCAGGTGAGGGGACCACAAAGAGTAGTGATGGGGAACCTGTTGCCTTAAAGCCACATATGGCCTTCTATGTCATTCTGCCTTTTGAAAGAATAAAAAATTTCCAACATATTTAAAATTTTTATTAATGTTTTTGTCTATTGTAATTTATTAAAGTTTTTGTCTATTGTAAATACCAAAGAGTAAAAGAGAATTCAACGAAATAATCCACACTGACAGACAGCCAGAATTAAAATATGTAATTATGGTTTTTTGAATGGGGCCTTATTATATTACAAGTAACTTAATGTGGCCTTTTGTATGAAAAAGGTTCCACAGCTATGGCATAAAGGATCCTTGGCTTGTTTAGGACTGGGGGTAGTAAGTAGGGTGAGGTAAAATGTGGATTGAGGTAGTTAGAAAAACCTAAGGTGATAGTGGTGTTGGAGATAGTTGAAATGGTGGTAGTGATGGTGATAGTTGTAATGGTGATAGTGATGATGGTGGTGATGGTGGTGATAGTTGTAAATATGATGGTGGTGGTGGTGATGGTAACAATGTTGAGAATTACCACAATTTTTTAATATATTTTATTATTTCAGTTCTGTTTTTTACTCATTGTTTCCCTGTCTATGATTATTTCAGTATTAAAGTTGTGATTCTATTCAAGATGATCGCTAGCAATTTACGCAGTCAGGTTGTAGCATCAGTAGTGATCTCGGCCACAGTTTTAATCAAAACCATTCCTGAAACTCTGGGACTCAGCAAATACAGAGAATTTTTCCAGTTTTATGATGGAACAGAAACTTTACCAATAGACAATGATACCAAAGAACTTATAGAAGAGGTAGGGCCAGTTCTTCTTCTTTTCCTCCTCTTCCTCCTTCTTTGTTTTGGGGTTTTTATTTTCATCTCACTTTTTTTTGTCTTTTCTTTTTGTAGACTCTCTTCAAAATGGATCTTGATCCCCATGTGGAGAGTGGGTTGGACACATTTGTTAACTATGGTCAGAATACTCTTCACAAAGGTAGTTTACACATAAAGACTGGTGGTATAGTTGGTCTACCCATCTTCTTCAGGTACAAACAGTTCTCAGATATCCACATATCACATATAACAGTGAAAAACAAATCTATTGATTGGAATTCAGAAAATGGCCAGAAATTCTCAAATTCCTTAATTTTGAGTGACAAAGCTAAAAAGTTTGCAATTGCACGGGAAATTTATTACACTGCAGACCACAACATCTCCATTGACTGTAGCCTGCTGCTATTTAACTTGAGTGCAGCTTACTGCACATATTTTGCAATGAATAACATTTACCGCCTCAATCAAAGACTGAAGTTGTTTGGCAAGGTTTCTTTAGCGAGTTCTTTCTATATTGTGGCATTAGGAAGTTACTTTTTCATGCATGACTTATATCAGCGCCAAAGAGACTGGAAAGCTGATTCAAAAGCTGCAAAACTGGGGAAGGACTACAATGAAGGAGGAGTAACATTTTATGACTTGATGCTGCAGAGAAATTCAGCTTTGTATAACTTACTTGGTGACGATGGCAAGAAATTTTATACTCCATTTGGCAATGAGAAGATTTCTATTAGAATGAAAACTTTGCCAATAACTGCTCGTAGAGATTTTATGAAGGAAACTCTAACTAAACAAACAGAAGAAAAGATACCAAGTTGATATTAATCCAGTTTACAAGTTAATAATAAATTTTGAAAATATGTTAGCCTGAGAAAATATCCAGAGAGAGGACTTTTGAAGTTTTTATTTTAACCTTTTTCAATGCCACATCAGTTCTCAGCTCAGCTCTATCCAGTGCTCTGTTTTCAACATAAAATATCACATTTTTCTTTATTTAGTTGTGAGTGAATGAAGTTTAGCCAACTCATTACATATAGCAACATGAAAGTGTATGGCCTAGTGGTTAGAGTGTTGGGTTCACAATTGTGGGTTTGATTCCCTTGGATTGATTGGTGTGTTGTGTTCTGGAGCAAAGTACGTTATTTTATGTTGCTTCAGTCCACTCAGCTGAAAAATGTAAAGAGACAGAGACAAACACACTCTTGGGTCTCAAATAATTGTCCCCCACACCCCTTATTAATTTTTCAGATTTTTTCACCTTATTAAATTTTACTAATCTATTTCCGGCGAAATTTTATTTGAAGTGGTAGCATTCTTGTGACAATTTTATTTATACATTAAAAAACATTATACATGATAAAAAACTACATTACTAGAAATCCCATATGTTATAAAATAAATAGGATGGTTGGGGTCTCAATATGTAAACTAAACAACTAATTCTCGTTTATAAAAAAATGAATGCAAACAACCTGGAAAAATTCCCCCACCCCCACCCTATTATTTGGGACCCGAGAGTATATACATTTACAGGTAGAACACCAATTAACATTTGTACCTTCATGTTATTATAGTTGAGGGGTAGGGAAAGTGTTTCCAACTTCGTAATATGTTTCAAATGAATAATTATATAATCCAACATGTACCTGGAACCAAAAGTATTGGAAAATCATTAGTGTACCTATATATATATAAGGAAGGATCCCGACCCCTGGAGTCCCATGATATAATGGTGGCTATGACTTTGGTGTAAGGGATGGGGAGAGACCCAGGCTCCTGGAGTTCTGTGAGGTAAATAAACTGACAATTTGCAAGGAAACCAACCACCTGATTACCTACCTGTCAGGTGTACACACAACACAGATAAATTATATTCTCACAAGAAATTAAGACAACTGATGGTTGAAAATGTTAAGTCTCTCTCTTGAGATGAATGTTCTACTAACATAGGCCAGTGAGTAATGAATGACTTTATAGTTAGAGCTAGACAAGCAAAGACATAGAAATGAAGTGTGCATTAGATATGTTCCTAGATGAAAGATAGGATGGCCATGGCTGGATGTACTGTAACAGGGCCAACATGAGACTAAACAACAACATACACAGAAATAACAATAACAAACCAAATGAACATTATCATTTATTTGTCTCTGAGTTAATAAAGTATCATCACCATCATCATGTAACGTCCATTTCTCCACACTAGCATGGGTCAGACGAGTTGTCCCGTTGTGATACAAGCCAGGTCAGATGATCATGTCTTGCTCATACAGAACTGATTTGGGCTTCGTTTCTATAGCTGGATACTCTTCCTAACATCAACCACATTTACAGTGTGTACTGGGTGCTTTTTGTCTTGACAACTTTATTTATGGCACACAAGTATGATAAGGTTAGTTGTTTGTTGTCCCCTAACCAGATGTATCCATTCATGGGTTATTGCATCAATAAAGTGCTTTTCCATGTTGTAACGTGTTAAATAATTTTGGTACTAATAAATAAAGCACCAATCCAGGTCAGGTGTATTAATGAAATCGTTAGAATGTCAGATGACATACCTTGCAGTACTCTCAGTAATGCCCCCCCTCCCCTCTCCCCCAGATAATTCATTTTTGAGATTTTTTAAATAGAAATCTCGTGTTATAAAATAAATAGGATGGGTTGGGGTCTCAATATGTAAACTAAATAACGAATTCTGGTTTTTAAAAAAATCAACGGAGACAACCTAGGAAAATGACCCCCTCCCCCAACACACACATTGTTTGTTGTATAATCATTAATTCAGTCATCTAACAATAGTTTCATGGTTCCAGTGTTGTCAGAGATCCTGTCACAGATTGGTGTTTATATTATCATCAAAACAAGATACTGTAAACAGTAAAAAGGAAACTCAGAGTGTTAAATTTTCCCAATGAAGCTCCATTGCAAAGATTTTGTAAACAAAAACAATAAAATTTTGGTTCTTCCACAGTTGGAATCTGACTAATATTGCGACAGCCTTCTTGGTAATTTATATCCAAAAGATCAAAGTATTTTTTTTGCTCAGTGGTGACACATTTGCGATCAACTTTTAGAAGCTCTAAAAAATAAAACAGTAATATATCTTATATGAAGCATTGTGAAATATGTGGTTAGGATTGTTTCGGGAAAGCCAGTACGATGTTAGGTAGAAGTACAGGAGTGAAATAAAAATAAAAAAAGCAACAGTTTACACTTTTACCTTATATTTCATGATATTTCAGAGTTATGACCTCTCTTTCATAAGAAAAGAATTGGAGAGTGGTATATTGTGATGAGCTGAGTTCTGTGGTGATATTGGGTTGGAGAAGTAATGACATGTGCAGACATAGTTATAACAACCAATCAGCTTCATGTAATTCATGTTTTGTTAATGAGAAGTCTTAACTTATTGATAGGGATTGCCTCTTTCATTTATAAGTTTCCAATGTTTTGTTCTGTGGTAACAAATCAAACTTATCTGATAAGTTAAATTATATTTCACTCATCATCATCGTTTTTACATCCATTTTTCCACACTTGCATCAGGTGGACAGGTCCTTCCTCAGCATCTCTCCACTTGTTATGTTTCTTTGTCATCAGCTATGTGAGGTCAGCTCTCACCACCTCTACTCAGGGCTTTCTTGGTTTATCTCTACTGCAGCTTCCTTCCACTGGCAATTCCGGACACTTCTTCATCCATCAATCATCATTCATGTGCATCACATGTCAGTCTTCTCTCCTGTACACCACCTCGGATTCCTCTTAAACCCAGTTTCTCCCTCAGATCACCCAAGCTCTTGATATATATGGGAATATTTATCTAAACATCTCTTAAATATGCTGTGATGGAACTTGTGAGTGGTCGAGCCCTAGGTCTGTCTTGATCAAAGACATCCAGCTGTGACCACCCTGTCTCATATTCTAAGAAGATAGGTTGTGATTTGAGGGAGATGTAACTGTTATTTCTAGCAAGTCAACATGCAGCAAGAAACTCCCTCATTGCATGATTTACAGTTTTGGTTGTAGTTAAACTGTTACATTGTATTAACAGAATCCAAGGTAGACTGTGTAGAGTTAAGTCCATGGGCTGTACTTGTAATCCAAAGGTTTAGCTTTGTCACTTTGTTCCACACTGATTCTACCAAAGGATTAAGGGTACTTGTGGAATACTAGCCACCAGTATGCTAATGAACAACTGAATGCTCATCATTGAAACTGATGGAGGACCCATCATGTTACAACATAGCAAATAGCCAATGCTGAACATAATCTGGTGTGGTATGAGAAAAAGAACACAAATTGAATGACAAAAAATACTCATCATCATCACCGTTTAATGTCTTATTTTCCATGCTAGCATGGGTCAGACGGATCGTCCACCCTATGAGGCATGTCTGGTCAAATGGCCGTGCTCTATCTTGCTTAAATGGTACTGTATTTTAGCTAGGTTTTTACAGGTGAATGCCCTTCCTAACACCAACTACGTTTATAGTGTGGAACTGGGCTAATAAAGACTTCTAATTTAGATACAAGGCCAGCAATTGTTGGGAAGGGGAAGTTGATTAAATCGACCCTAGTGCATTACTGGTACTTTATTTTATCAACCCTGTAAGGATGAAAGGCAAAGCTAACCTCAGTGAGATTTGAACTCAGAACATAAAGGGCTGAAACTCTATGCTGTGAAGCATGTCTGATGCTCTACCGATTCTGCTAATACACAACCATGGAGATGATAATAATAATGGTGGTATTTCTCTGGAAGAAAAAAATGGCATTACAATGATAAAAGAAAATTATGAAATATATAAGATATTCTTGAAAGTCTTACCATTATAATCCAGTGTTGTTTGACATATCTCGCAGCCTGAGGCAATGGTGTACTTGTCTACAGTGAAGTTTAGCACAAGTGAACATTGGTGACATACATAACAATTGATGTTGACCACTGAAATATAGGACGAACAAGAAATGACAAGGCAATCTATATATCTTCTTCTCTCACTTATTCTTGAGAGGGTCGTGGGGGCAGAGTCCTCAAACACTCCTTTTACTGGGTTCTGTCAAGCAACCGTCTCCAACTGATTTAACTGGATCCCCAAGTGAGACCAGCCAAGCTCATGGATGTTATCCAATCATCTTGCTCGGGGTCTCCTGCCTGTTGGGTTTGCCCATAAAATCTGTCCAGCAATTCTTTCCTGAGACATTCTAACCACATGCCGATAGTATCAGACCTGTGATATTTCAATTCGGAGATGTAGTGACTGATCTCCAAACTATGCACTCTATTGAGTAACGTTACTCCAAAAACCCTTCGAAGGAATTCACAAGCACTGATACCATCTATTCCTGTGTCTACCAGATAACTATGAATGTTGTTAGACAATAATCTGACCTCATCATCATAGCAGCCTTCAATCATACTTGTTGAAAAGTATGTATATATAGATTCGTAATTCATGTTGGAGTTGTAGGGGTGCTGTAGTCACATACAGCATATCTTAGGTATTTAAAAAAACCTGACAGAACCAATCTGCTCTACAGGTCTGAACATACTAGATCTCTTGCAGAGAGAGAGTGATAGAGACGAAATAAGAAATACTTCCGTTGACCCTTGTAGTGTGTGGCCACTTGTAGTGGGTGGTCGTTTTTGTTTTTGTTTCCCTTTTTTCTCTTTTCTCTCGCTCTGATCATATATTTTGGTGTGTTGTATTTGTGAGGTTCTTAGCAATGGTTTATTTATTTATTATATGTGTTTATAATTTCATTCTGAAAGAATTGTGAACGAACAATAATTGTTTCTACTTTAGGCACAAGGCCAGCAATTACCCAGTGCATTACTGGTACTTTATTTTATCGACCCCGTAAGGATGAAAGGCAAAGTTAACCTAGGCGGGATTTGAACTCGGATCATAAAGGGAGGTAACTCTATGCTTCAAAGCATGGCGCCCGACCCTCTACCAATACTGCCAATCCACCACCCTAACAATAATGGCAGTGTCACAGCATGGCCTGAGCCTGTCGGCTGGAACATGTAAACATAATAGAATGATAGAGAATTTGTAATGTTATTTATACAACTGTGAATAAAATAACTACTAGACATAGAGGAAGAATCAACCCCAGTAGTAAACTGGTACTTTTTCCATCGATCTCGAAAAGATGAAAGGCAAAGTTGATTATGACCGAGTTTGAACTCAGAATACAGAGGACCAGAATAAATACCGTAAAGTATTCTATCTACCATTCTAACAACTCTACAAATGTATCGCCTATACTTGTTGAAATGGTGATGGATAAATCTCTAAATATATATAATACACATTGAAAACGTCCGTCTCGTATTTAGAGTGGGTCAGGGGTAAGGAAATATGGAGGATGTCTCAGTTCTAATATAGACATTACTCTTCAAATACCGGTCGTTCTCCGACAGGTTTGCGGTTGTACCCTTGGCAGTGGAGACTTCTGGTGTCCTCCGTCCTAGGGCTACCTCCCTACTCACCACCATAGGCGCTGAGCTGGCCAGCCGCAGGTGTGAGCCCCGCGAGTTGGAGTGGCTTTTCCAGCGCGTCTCCCTTGCGTCCTCTGGGGAAACACCTCCATTCTGTCCGCCGGGGCTGTGGGGAGGCCACCAATATCATTGACTGACTTGTCATTTTATCAGATGGATATCATTTATTTAAATGATAAATATAGACATTTAGTTCATGATTGGCTTTGTTTTTATGAATGTATTATTTACACGATGGTCACGAGATGTTTTGTTTATTGTTGGCTTTGTTTCCTGTGTGTATTATTTATGTATAGGGCATTCAATAGTTACTTTACGTTTGTTCTAAGTATAGCTACGTTCAGATTTATGTATTTGACAGTCCTACTTGCTTATTTATATACAAAAATGTATACTGTGGGTATGGTGTGGCGTGCGGTGACCGGAAGCGGGGTAGTGCTTGACTGGAAGGATGCTTGGCCGGAAGGATGCTCGACTGGAAGGACCAGCAGAGGGCCTCTCTAGTGGTGACCAGCAACGGTGTAGACGCGAGTTTTGGCAGCTCCCGGTGTTAAGCAGTTGAACGCATGTGGAAGAGGAGTAACCTGCAGTGGAATTTAGCGGCGCCTATGAAAAGCGGTAAGTGAGATAGCTTTTTCTAACCACAAGCTATTTCGGCACTGGAAACAGATCTGATTGAAATAAAAAAAAAAAAATTAAAAAAAGCTACTGGAAAAACAGAGGAGTCTGTTGTTTTTTTTATCACGTACCGCAAGACAAATTAGAAGATGGCGACAAGACTACGAACAAGCGAAGCTATCAGGGCATTTACCGGGGAAGGTGATGTCGCTTGGCTGCGAAAAGTCCGGCTGGTCGCAAGCTTGCGGAAGATAGAAGATGTGGCTGGCCTCATGGCACTGTACCTCGAGGGGGACGCGTTGGTACTCTTCCTTGAGTTGGACGAATACAGCCAAAGAGATGCGCAAAAGATTGAGAGGCGCATGATAGATGCATTCGCAGAGGGACCGTTGGCGGCTTTTGCTAAGCTGGCGAAAATTAGATGGAATGGTAAATGCGTCGACATTTTCGCAGCGGAAATACGGCGATTGGCTATGTTGGCTGGATATCAGGTGGAATGCGAACGCAAGGTGCGGTTGGCGTTCATAAATGGATTTCCAGATGACATAGCGGTGAAACTGCAGCAAGTCCCAGGTTACAAAGAAATGGAAATTCGTTCACTGGTGGAACAAGCCCGGATCATAGCAGAAGATGCCAAAAAGAGTGTTGCGGCGATAGCAACTACAGAGGCTCAAGACAGCTGGCAGCGAAATGGTGAAAGGGAGGCAACCACGGCACGCGGTCACCCGCGAACGTTTAGAGGTCGCTGTTTTCGGTGCCAGGGCCCGCACATGGCTAGAGACTGCAGAGTCAAGGCCGGAAATAATATGCTACCGGTGTAAGCGACCAGGCCACATCGCTACTAACTGCGACCAGGGAAACGATCCAAGGGGAACTACTGCGCCGGTAGTTGCCCCTTACGAGTAGCGGCGCTGCCCGTGGTGGAAGTCTTCGTGAGGGGAAAGCCACAGTGAGCCCTCGTGGTCACGGGCTGTACAACGACACTGGTGACCGCGGGGGTGGTGGAGAGGGAAGAGCAGCGTAAGGGCAGTCGACGGCAGGAAAATTGAATGCCAAGGTCGCAGCGAGATGGAAATAGCGGTACGGGGAAGGAAAATAAGGCTTTCTGCCATCGTAGTAGACAGCGTGGTGGATGGGATCGGCGTGGTTATGGGCATGGACACAATTGGCCGTCTAGGAGGCGTCACAGTGAACAACGTCGGTGTGTCATTTGGCGCCGCTGCATCGGTATGCGCTGTGAGTGTGCGACAGGAGAACCAGAAGGCCCACGAGGAGAAATACCCCGCTTACACTGTGCAGGACAAAAACTTCAAGGCCGTGTTCGATGGGCACTGATGGGTTGTTGAGTGGTACTGGAAGGGAGAACCACCAACACTGAAGACCAAAGTGGGCTGCTATCAACACACATTGAAGGGAAACGCTAGGAGCGAGTTCGAGCGAGAAGTAGAGAGATGGATCGAAGAGGGCATACTGCTTCCCTGGAAAGAGGAGGTGAAGTGCGGAGTATTGCCGCTAATGGCGGTGGTGCAACCCACGAAGAACAAGGTGAGACCGGTGCTGGACTTTCGGGAGCTGAACGAGCACATGTCATGCCACACGGGTGGCGAGGTCACGGATGTCTGTGGGGAAACCCTGCGTGAGTGGAGACGCATGACGGGGGGTTTAGCAATCGTAGATCTAAAGTCAGCATACTTGCAATCGCATATAGATGAGAAGCTCTGGCAGTATCAGCTGGTCAGGTATAAGGGCCGGACATATTGCCTGACCAGGCTCGGTTTCGGGCTGAGCTCCGCACCGAAGATCATGGCGGCGGTCCTCAAGACCATTCTGGGAAAGGCCGACAAGATGAAGAGGGCCACTAACTCCTATATTGACGACATCCTAGTGGACGAGTCTGTGGTGTCGGCGGCGGAATTCACGAGCCATTTACAGGGGTATGGACTGGCTGCGAAGCCGTCAGAAGCATTGGAGGGAGGAGCCGCGCTGGGACTTAGACTACGGCGAGACAGGATGGGCGTCTTGGTATTCCAGAGGGGAAATGAAGTTCCAGAACTGGGACCAAGTATGAGTAGGCGGGAGCTTTTCTCGGTGTGTGGAAAGTTGGTGGGTCACTACCCGATTGCTGGGTGGCTCTGGACGGCATGCAGCTATGTCAAGAGACGAGCGAGAGTAGTGACTTGGAGTGACAGAGTGGGAGAGAGGACGGTGGCCATGATGCAGGAGATCGTGGGGAGGGTGAAGGCCGACGACCCAGTGCGGGGACACTGGTATGTTCCCAAATCACAGAGCGGGACCGTATGGTGCGGCGATGCCAGCAGCATAGCGCTGGGTGTCACGTTGGAGATAGGAGGTGTTGAGGTCAAGGATGCAGCCTGGTTTAGGAAGAAGGACGACTGCAACCACATCAATGTGGCTGAGTTGGACGCAGTGTTGAGAGGGGTGAACCTCGCCCTGAGGTGGGGACTGCGCACCATCGAGATACGCACCGACTCGGCTACTGTACTCGGATGGGTGAGATCAGTGCTCACCAGTGAGAAGAGAGTGCGAACGAGAGGGGCGGCGCAGATGCTGATAAAGCGCCGCCTGGGAACTTTAGGAGAGCTGGCCACCGAGTTTGACCTGAGGCTGAGCATAGTTTTCGTGCCCTCAGAGAAAAATAGGGCGGACATCTTAACTAGGGTGAAGAAAGCCTGGATGGAAGCGCCGGAGGAGGTAGAAGATGAGATAGCTGCCGTGTGTCGGCTGACCGAGTCGGATCTGAAAGGGTTGCATGACATGCACCACATGGGAGTGGATAGGAGCCTGTTCCTAGCCAGGAGAATCGACTCGGACGTTAACAGACACAGTGTTCAAAGGGTGGTTAGAGGCTGCGTCCGATGTCAGTCCATTGATCCCGCCCCGGGTGTACACGAAACGGGAAGCCTCCCGGTGGATCGCGACTGGAAGCGATTGGCGGTGGATGTAACGCACTACCGACAGGAAACGTACCTCTCGATGGTCGCCTGTGGACCAGGACGGATGGCGATATGGAGGGAGATGAAGACTGGAACGGCCGAGGAAATCATGCGGACGTTGAGAGAGGTGTTCTTGGAGCAGGGCCCTGTGGATGAACTGCTGATGGACAACAGCGCAGCATCCGCTAGGAGGCGCTGAGGGAGATGCTCGATGGATGGAAGGTGGACCGTTTCTTCAGAGCAGCGCACAGGCCGAGCGGAAATGGAATTATGGAGCGACACCACCGGACGATCAAGGCAATGGCAGAGCGGGGCCATATCTCACCAATAGAGGCAGTGTTCTGGTACAACATGTCCCCTCGGGTGGGACAGGTCGAGGAATCGGTGCCACACAGAGCAGTATTCAGAATCACCCGTGCACGCCACCACAACGGCCAGTGGGGAGAGAGAGTGCGTTCGTGCAGGTGGGCGAAGAAGTCTGGGTTAAGCCCCCAGATGCACGTTGGACATCTCAATGGGGAAGGGGAACGGTGACGGCCGTAAATTCCCAGAACAATGTGTCCGTGGACGGAGTACCACGTCATGTCCTGGATGTCCGTAGAATCACTGTGTCAACGGACTCCGAGGAAGAGGAAACCCAAAGTGCTGCCCCAACACTGCGGAGATCGCAAAGAAGTCGTAAACCACCAACCTGGACAGCAGACTTTCATATGCAGAAGGACGAGGGGAAATTGATCCTTGAGATCAGGGGGGCGTGTGGGTATGGTGTGGCGTGCGGTGGCCGGAAGCGAGGGAGTGCTCGACCGGAAGGGTGCTTGGCTGGAAGGATGCTCGACCGGAAGGGCCAGCAGAGGGCCTCTCTAGTGGTGACCAGCAACGGTGTGGACGCGAGTTTTGGCAGCTCCCGGTGTTAAGCAGTTGGACGCACGTGGAAGAGGAGTAACCTGCAGTGGAATTTAGCGGCGCCTATGAAAAGCGGTAAGTGAGATAACTTTTTCTAACCACATATACATAATTTGATTACTTGTACATGCAATATTTATTAGAATGCGGTTGAAGTGTGCATGCATTTTGGGGTCACCCTGTATATATAATATTGGAGTGTTGGGAAATATAATTATTTAGAGATTATTTAAATAATTCAAACATACTATCAACATGAATAAACAAAAACATGAATTAAGCTGTTAAAATATTTAAAAGGAACAGAAAATCAAACTTGACAATTATTACATGTCAAGAGTTGTTTCCCTTGACTGTTAGAAAAATGTAAAAAAATATAAATCATTGACAAATGTAGATATTTCTTCTCCCTACTCTCGAGTTTTGAATAATCGTCCTCACAACCCCGCTTATTCATTTTTCAAATTTTTTTCACCAGCCCCCGCTCTTATTCCAATACCCCACCACATCTGCTTATTAAAATTTTCGAATCTATCTCCGGTAAAATTTTATTTTAAGTGGTAGCATCCCTGCGACAATTAATTTTCTTTAGCCATTAAAAAACATTATACATCCTATTTATTTTATAATGTATGGGATTTCTAGTAATGTACTCTTTTGTCATGTATAATGTTTTTAATGCATAAGGAAAATTGTTGCAGGAATGCTACCACGTAAAATAAAATTTCGCCGGAGATAGACTAGAAAAATTTAATAAGCAGGGTGGGGTGAAACAATTTGAAAAATGAATAAACTATCTATGTCACTGTGGACTCTTTCAACCTCCACCCCCTTTTTTGTCGCTACAGTGCCTGCTGCCTTCCATGCCATACTGCCCTCAACGAGGTCATAAAGCATGGCTTGGACGCTGCAGGCTTCTCCTCCCAGCTCCAGCCAGTGGGGCTGGACCAAAGGGACGGCAAAAGGCCAGACGATATGACCATCTTCCCGTTCCGCGGTGGAAAACCCCTCGCCTGGGATGCCACTTGCAGCGATACTTTCTTCAGTCGCAACCTGGTACAATCTGCAACTAACCCAGGTTTTGCTGCACTTTGGGCTGAGGAGAGCAAACTCTCCAAGTACCGGTCACACTCTGACAGGGTGGCGGTCGTGTCTTTGGCAGTGGAGACTTCTGATGTCCCTGGCCCTAACGCTACCTCCCTACTTACCACCATAGGCGCTGAGCTGGCCAGCTGCAGGTGTGAGCCTCGCGAGTTGGAATGGCTCTTCCAGCGCATCTCCCTTACCATCCTCTGGGAAACACCTTCTCCATTCTGTCCACCGGGGCTGTGGGGAGGCCAGCACGTGGGATCCTATTTGCTCTTAATACAGAGAGATGGGGAGGGCGAGACAAGTGGAGGCGATGACAGTGGGAGTTCGGCTCTTCCGTGTTCAGACACATTGCACCTGTCATGTGGATCATGTAAGCAGGAAACAAGCGCTACCAAATTCTCAGAGGGCTCTATAGAAACAGTAGATAGCTTCTGCTACTTAGGTGACCGAATTAGCAGTGGAAGTGGGTGTTCTGAAAGTACAGTAGCCAGAGTAAGAGCAGGATGGAGGAAGTTCAAGGAACTACTACCACTGCTGGCTACAAAAGGCTTCTCCCTCAGAATAAAAGGCAGACTATATGATGTGTGCGTACGTACAGCTATGTTACATGGTTGCGAGACTTGGGCGGTGTGTGCAAAAGACTTGCATAGATTGGAAAGAAATTAAGCCTACATGCTCCAATGGATGTGTAATAATAATATGCAAGAACGGCGAAGCATAAATGAACTGAGAGGGAAACTAGGCATAAGAGGAATCAAATACTGTGTGCCGGAGAGGAGATTGTGTTGGTACGGACATGTGTTGTATATGAAGGATGACAACTGCATAAAGACGTGCAGAATGCTCAAAGTCATTGGAAGCCTTGGAATGGGGAGACCCAGGAAGACCTGGGATGAGGTGAGACATTACTATGGCTCAGAAAACATTAAATACTAATTTCAATATCTATGTTGTCGTGAAACTAACAGTTAGCCTTAATAAGCAGTCAGTTGTTGCCAGGCTTCTTGTTTTGAGAAACCTGTATTCTGGCTTGATACTTGCTCAAAATCTCTTGCACCAACATCAGAATGAACTGTAAATGGCGATTCTAGTCATTTGTGAGCATTGGTCACAGGAAAACTAGAAAACTAATCCCTTGAGCCAATTGCTACCAAACTAAAACACTCTATCAAAGACTACTAGGACTTCATTACAGAAAAGATTCACCATTTAAGCCTGTGAATGGTTGTGCATTCCACAACCATATCTACCTTTCACTGTAATTCCTAAACTCCATCAGTGTGACAAGTCTGGACATTTAAATTACAGGTACAAGTACAATTTATCCAACAGGCTTCCACACTGGGATTAAACCCGAGACCTCATGATTTTAAAGCTAACCCGTTAACCACTCATCCGTGTCTACATACATACACATATATATATGTATATGTACAAAATACTATGTTTTTCTCAAACGATATATGGCTGTTTCTATCTCTATATATACACATACATCTTTTAATTTGAATTATTGATGCTCTGGGCAAATGTCCACTGAGCTTTTCTACTGAGAAACATAATCATCATACATATTATATAAGTTATGATACCTTAAATCAGTGTATATATATGTGTGTGTGTGTAGAAACAGGTCCCTGATGGCTGCTTTGTGGTAGAAATTGGTGTGGATTTCACCGCTATCAGAGATGTTCAGTCTGAAATCAAGTAGAGCGTGGGACCCGGAGTCGGTGGGGTGTTCAATGCTGAATTTGATGTTATTGTATGTATGTATGTATATATATGTGTGTGAATATGCGCGGGGACATAGAAATAGTCGGACTGGACACCCGATCGCGCGGTTAAACCACTGGGAGTGAAGGACCCCTAGCCTTTGTCAGGGCATTCTTCTAGGAGAAGGCAACTCAGGAAACTGGGATAACTCTGATATAAAACCTGTGGCTCAGTAGTTGATCTTTTCTTCTTTTTGGGTTATAGCTACTGTCGCTCAGAGAGTGGGATTGGCTCAGTGCACAGACAGTCATTCCTCACTTTAAAAAATATCTTCACGCACAGGCATTGCACGATAGAATTAATTAATTGTTTCTACTTTAGGCAAAAGGCCAGCAATTACCCAGTGCATTACTGGTACTTTATTTTATCGACCCCGTAAGGATGAAAGGCAAAGTCAACCTTGGCGGGATTTGAACTCAGATCGTAAAGGGACGTAACTATGCTGGAAAGCATGGCGTCCGACTCTCTACCGATACTGCCAATTCACCACCCTAACATGGCGTCCGACCCTCTACCGATACTGCCAATCCACCGCCCTAACATGGCGTCCGACCCTCTGCCGATACTGCCAATCCACCGCCCTAACATGGCGTCCGACCCTCTACCGATACTGCCAATCCACCGCCCTAACATGGCGTCCGACCCTCTACCGATACTGCCAATTCACCGCCCTAACATGGCGTCCGACCCTCTACCGATACTGCCAATTCACCGCCCTAACATGGCGTCCGACCCTCTACCGATACTGCCAATTCACCGCCCTAACATGGCGTCCGACCCTCTACCGATACTGCCAATCCACCGCCCTAACATGGCGTCCGACCCTCTACCGATACTGCCAATCCACCGCCCTAACATGGCGTCCGACCCTCTACCGATACTGCCAATTCACCGCCCTAACATGGCGTCCGACCCTCTACCGATACTGCCAATCCACCGCCCTAACATGGCGTCCGACCCTCTACCGATACTGCCAATTCACCGCCCTAACATGGCGTCCGACCCTCTACCGATACTGCCAATTCACCACCCTAACATGGCGTCCGACCCTCTACCGATACTGCCAATCCACCGCCCTAACATGGCGTCCGACCCTCTACCGATACTGCCAATCCACCGCCCTAACATGGCGTCCGACCCTCTACCGATACTGCCAATCCACCGCCCTAACATGGCGTCCGACCCTCTACCGATACTGCCAATTCACCGCCCTAACATGGCGTCCGACCCTCTACCGATACTGCCAATCCACCGCCCTAACATGGCGTCCGACCCTCTACCGATACTGCCAATTCACCGCCCTAACATGGCGTCCGACCCTCTACCGATACTGCCAATTCACCACCCTAACATGGCGTCCGACCCTCTACCGATACTGCCAATCCACCGCCCTAACATGGCGTCTGATCCTCTACCGATACTGCCAATCCACCACCCTAACATGGCGTCCGACCCTCTACCGATACTGCCAATTCACCGCCCTAACATGGCGTCCGACCCTCTACCGATACTGCCAATCCACCGCCCTAACATGGCGTCCGACCCTCTACCGATACTGCCAATTCACCGCCCTAACATGGCGTCCGACCCTCTACCGATACTGCCAATTCACCGCCCTAACATGGCGTCCGACCCTCCACCGATACTGCCAATTCACCACCCTAACATGGCGTCTGATCCTCTACCGATACTGCCAATCCACCACCCTAACATGGCGTCCGACCCTCTACCGATACTGCCAATCCACCGCCCTAACATGGCGTCCGACCCTCTACCGATACTGCCAATTCACCGCCCTAACATGGCGTCCGACCCTCTACCGATACTGCCAATCCACCACCCACGATAGAATTAATTAATAATTATTAATAATGGTATATCGTGCAATGGCCATACTTGATAACGAGGGGGCAGCCATCATGTATATATATATATGTGTGTGTATATACATATACATACACACTGGTCCACACTGTAAACGTGGTTGGTGTTAGGAAGGGCATCCAGCCGTAGAAAACCCGCCAGACAGTCCTATACAAGCAGGACAACTAATCTTGCCTCAAGTGGGAAAACTCCCGTCCAAACCCATGCAAGCGTGGAAGATGGACGTTAAACGATGATGATGATGACACACATATATGTGTGTATGTGTGTACATATATACATACGTATATATCACAAAACTGTGATATTGTCGGGGAGAAGTGTGTCCATAATGATGATGATGTACTTGCCCTCACTGATACTGATAAGAAGGTAGCTTGGAAGTGTCACTATGAGAGATTACTAAATGAGGAGAATGAATGGGATAAAGATAGTCTGCCCCAAATCGATCCAATAGAGGGACCAGCTGTGCAAGTTAATGGTAGTATAATAAGTAAGGCAAAGATATAAAGACAGGCAAGGCAACTGGGCCTTCAGAGATAGTTGCTGAGATGTTGAAAGTATCTGGAATGGTGGGACATACTATAGTCACCTGGATAGTAAACCAAGTAATACAGAATCATCATTAACTGCTACAAGGCCAAAGGAGATGCTCTAGATAGAGATAACTATAGAGGCATTAAGTTAGTTGACCAGGTCATGGAAAGTGTTATAGCACAACTAATTAGAGACTGAATTGATCTAGATAGAATGCAGTTTGGGTTTGTGCCAGCTAAAAGTACCACAGATGGTCTCTTCCTTGTGCGACAACTACAGGAGAAGTACCTAGCTAAAAGTAAACCCCTCAACTTAGCTTTTGTTGACTTGGAGAAAGCCTTTGACAGAGTCGCCCCGCTCCATTGTCTATAACAGAAGAGTTTAAGACCAGCTGCCCTTGGGAACTTCTATATGCAGATGATCTAACTCTCATAGCTGAATCTATGGCTGAACTAGAGAAGAAATTCCAAACATGGAAGCATGGCCTAGAACCAAAAGGCCTTAAAGTTAACCTGTCTAAGACTAAAGTTCTAGTATGTAGAAAGGAAAATAGGGTGCAGGTGCCCTCTGGTAAATGGCCATGCTAAGTGTGTAGGAAAGGAGTAGGTAGAAATTCCATTTTATGTCCCAAATGCAAACTATGGGTACATAAAAGATGTAGTGGGATCAGAGGCAAGCTATCTAAGAATGTAGATTTTATATGTGACAGATACTCAGGTGAAGTAAGTAGCAAGTGCCTACTGGATATTAGCTCCTTCTACTGCCCAGATGGTTCTATAGAAATAGTGGACACCTTCCGTGACCTGGGTGACAAAATCATCAGTGGTGGAGGGTGCCAGAGTTAGAAAGGGATGGAAAAATTTCAGAGAGCTAATACCGCTGTTGGCCACATTTTTAGATTGGAAAGGAACGTAGCATGCATGCATGCTCCGTTGGATGTGTAATAGTAATATACACAGACGGTGAAACATAAACGAACTAAGTGAGAAATTAGGAATAAGGGATTAGATGCAGTTTACTTGAGAGGAGATAATGTTGGTATGGTCATGTGATGCGCATGAAAGACGACAGCTGTATAAAAAAGTGCAGGGCGATCAAAATTGATGGAAGCTATGGAGTAGGTAGGCCCAGAAAAACCTGGGACGACATGATAAAATCTGACCTTGCACACTTACACCTCTCTAAGACATTGTCACTAGATCGAAACTTTTGGCGCTACACAGTAATACAGAAGACCCGCCTCCCCTTACGTACAAAGTTAAACCTACAGTCAGTAGGTACCTCTCAACCAAATATACACCCCACCTCACTACCCCTACTCCATCCTCCCACTCCCACCAACATCACTCTTTCTCTGTAAAGTTAAGTTGGTACCACAGAACATCCAGTCCACACTAAAGTGGTCGTGTAGGTGTCAAAAGTCACCCAGTCCACGCTGTAAAGTGGTCGTGTAGGAGACACTGTAAAAGGGCTCCCAGTCCACACTGTGAATGTGGTTGGTGTTAGAAAGGGCATCCAGCCGTAGAAAACCTGCCAGATATAGGCCTATACGAGCGAGACACTGTCACCCAATGAATCTTGTCTCGAGTGGGAAAATTCCCGGCTAACCCATGCTAGCGTGGAAGATGTTAAACGATGATGATGATGATATGTATATATATATATAAATGTGTGTGTATATATATGTGTGTGCGCGCGCGTATGTAAAGGTATTTATGTAAGTATGCATGTATGTATGTAGGTATGTACGTATGAATGTAGGTATGTATTTATTTATTAATAATCTATACGCACCATAATTTATTTTACTGTAAATAAAGCCGACGATAATGAACAATCTGACAAAAGCAGCCATATACACTCGATTTATTCTTCCAAACACAAAGATTTCTCGACTTCTCTCCTTAGTTATTGTTATTGATGATGATGATAAGTAGTTGTCCGTAATATTGTAGTAATAGTTGAGTAAATTCTTAATATTCTAGTTGTTAACTATTTATTAAAATACACCCAATCAAGCACCGTAATTTAATTACCATGACAATAGTGTAACTTCCGGCCAGGTGAATCAATATGTTATACCTGAATGATTTCTGCTGTTACAACACCTGTTGCCTGGCTTAACCCGTTCTTTCGTTTTTTTTCCCCTTTTTCTTGTCATTTATTTTACTACCCATGTATAAAATTAAGGTAGATTTATATAAGAACATCCTACTCAATTTCAGGGGGAAAACAATTTTTACTTTTTGTTTAAACTTTTTTTTTTTTTCGTGTGCTATCAACTAATCTAACCTCCAATCGACATTTTACTTCCGGAGAACGGAAGGGGTAGGGTCGCTCCCGCCCCACCCTCACGGAGTTTTCCCTACAGATTTTTTTTTACCTTGTGTTATCAACGAGTAGGACCTCCAAACCATGGAAACTACTAGATTTGTAGAAGGGGGGGGGGGTGAAAGGTGGCGGAAAGACCATCGGAATTTCGTACATCTACACACCTCTCACGTTAGATGGTAAATAATTACCTTTTTTCTGGATCTCTGAGATGCTTGTTATCTTCAATCGTGCCAACCCTTACCTATGGCCATGGGTCTGGGTAATAACCGAAATAATACGATCTCAGCCAAAATGGGGTATACCAGCAGCCAAAATGGGGTTCTTCCGAAGGGTCTTTGGAGTAACGTTACTCGGTAAAGTGAGCAGCTCGGAGATCAGAGACTCACTACAGGTAGAGTTGTTACTACTTCTCCGAATTGAGAAATCACAGCTCCGATACTATAGACATGTGGTTAGAATGTCTCAGGAAAGAATTGCTGGACAGATTTTACAGGCAAAACCAACCGATAGGAGACCTAGGGGGTAGACCCCGAGCAAGATGGTTGGATAACATCCACGAGCTTGACTGGTCACTCTTGGGGATCCAGCCGGATCAGTTGTAGGCGGTTGCTTCTGACATGACTCGCTGGAGGGAGTGTTTGAGGACTCTTCCCCAACAACCCTCTCAGGAATAAATGGGAGAAGAAAAAGAAGAAGGGAATAAAATGTTCATCGTTAACGGCTCGTCTTACCGAGGTGTCAGGTGATGCCCGCGAAAGTACTTGGTTGTTTCAGTGCTTTCGCCTCACCATCACCCGTGGTAATGCTACGGACGTGTTGGCTTGCCTCAAAAGGTTCTGATAACCCTTGTGATGTGTGGCCGATTGTCGCACTTGGTGGTTATTTTTTGTTTGATTTTGTTGGGGTTTTTTTCTCTCGTTTTATTCATATATTTTTTGTATCTTATATTTGACAGGTTCCTACCAACAATTAATTGTATTTATTATTTGCGTTTATATTTTCATTCTGAAAGTATTATATTATCATATTAATAATTTTTCTTTATTAACTTCTTACACTCGGGGCCGGGTGGCATCCAGACCATGACTTCTGGGTCCCTTTCTGTTGTCATTTAGACATTCGGATATCGGAAACTTGTGTATTTAAACCGTATGGAGATTTTGTTGACAGGATCTAGCGTGAACTACTCTCCGTTGTCTCTGCTTCCAAACCTATTAAATACGACGAATTTATAGTTTATTATTGTTTTTGATGGGGTTGTAACTAGAATAATCAACAACGATGAGTTGCCTCCCTTGGTTACCCTTGGTATCTTACGCGTGCCGTCAATGATGACAACAATAGTATTGAATATATACAATTTCTGGAGTCCAGTATTGGTATGTTCTATATACCAGGACTGGTGGACCAATACTGTCTATAATGACTACAATAGTATTGAATATATATAATTTCTGGAGTCCAGTATTGGTATGGTCTATATACCAGGACTGGTGGACCAATACTGTCTATAATGACTACAATAGAATTGAATATATACAATTTCTGGAGTCCAGTATTGGTATGTTCTATATACCAAGACTGGTGGACCAATACTGTCTATAATGACTACAATAGAATTGAATATATACAATTTCTGGAGTCCAGTATTGGTATGTTCTATATACCAAGACTGGTGGACCAATACTGTCTATAATGACTACAATAGAATTGAATATATACAATTTCTGGAGTCCAGTATTGGTATGTTCTATATACCAAGACTGGTGGACCAATACTGTCTATAAGGACAACAATTGTATTGAATATATATAATTTCTGGAGTCCAGTATTGGTATGTTCTATATACCAAGACTGGTGGACCAATACTGTCTATAATGACAACAATAGTATTGAATATATATAATTTCTGGATCAAGTATTGGTATGTTCTATATACCAAGACTGGTGGACCAATACTGTCTATAATGACTACAATAGTATTGAATATATACAATTTCTGGAGTCCAGTATTGGTATGTTCTATATACCAAGACTGGTGGACCAATACTGTCTATAAGGACAACAATTGTATTGAATATATATAATTTCTGGAGTCCAGTATTGGTATGTTCTATATACCAAGACTGGTGGACCAATACTGTCTATAATGACAACAATAGTATTGAATATATATAATTTCTGGATCAAGTATTGGTATGTTCTATATACCAAGACTGGTGGACCAATACTGTCTATAATGACAACAATAGTATTGAATATATACAATTTCTGGAGTCCAGTATTGGTATGTTCTATATACCAAGACTGGTGGACCAATACTGTCTATGATGACAACAATAGTATTGAATATATACAATTTCTGGAGTCCAGTATTGCTATGTTCTATATACCAAGACTGGTGGACCAATACTGTCTATAATGACAACAATAGTATTGAATATATACAATTTCTGGAGTCCAGTATTGGTATGTTCTATATACCAAGACTGGTGGACCAATACTGTCTATGATGACAACAATAGTATTGAATATATACAATTTCTGGAGTCCAGTATTGCTATGTTCTATATACCAGGACTGGTGGACCAATACTGTCTATAATGAGAACAATAGTATTGAATATATACAATTTCTGGAGTCCAGTATTGGTATGTTCTATATACCAAGACTGGTGGACCAATACTGTCTATAATGACAACAATAGTATTGAATATATACAATTTCTGGAGTCCAGTATTTCTATGTTCTATATACCAGCACTGGTGGACCAATACAGTCTATAATGACAACAATAGTATTGAATATATATAATTTCTGGATCAAGTATTGGTATGTTCTATATACCAGGACTGGTGGACCAATACAGTCTATAATGACAACAATAGTATTGAATATATATAATTTCTGGAGTCCAGTATTGGTATGTTCTATATACCAGCACTGGTGGACCAATACTGTCTATAATGACAACAATAGTATTGAATATATATAATTTCTGGAGTCCAGTATTTCTATGTTCTATAGAGCAGGACTGGTGGACCAATACTGTCTATAATGACAACAATAGTATTGAATATATATAATTTCTGGAGTCCAGTATTGGTATGTTCTATATACCAGGACTGGTGGACCAATACTGTCTATAATGACAACAATAGTATTGAATATATACAATTTCTGGAGTCCAGTATTGGTATGTTCTATATACCAGGACTGGTGGACCAATACTGTCTATAATGACAACAATAGTATTGAATATATATAATTTCTGGAGTCCAGTATTGGTATGTTCTATATACCAGGACTGGTGGACCAATACTGTCTATAATGACAACAATAGTATTGAATATATATAATTTCTGGAGTCCAGTATTGGTATGTTCTATATACCAGGACTGGTGGACCAATACTGTCTATAATGACAACAATAGTATTGAATATATATAATTTCTGGAGTCCAGTATTGGTATGTTCTATATACCAGGACTGGTGGACCAATACTGTCTATAATGACAACAATAGTATTGAATATATATAATTTCTGGAGTCCAGTATTGGTATGTTCTATATACCAGGACTGGTGGACCAATACTGTCTATAATGACAACAATAGTATTGAATATATATAATTTCTGGAGTCCAGTATTGGTATGTTCTATATACCAGGACTGGTGGACCAATACTGTCTATAATGACAACAATAGTATTGAATATATATAATTTCTGGAGTCCAGTATTGGTATGTTCTATATACCAGGACTGGTGGACCAATACTGTCTATAATGACAAAAATAGTATTGAATATATAATTTCTGGTGTCCAGTATTGGTATGTTCTATATACCAGCACTGGTGGACCAATACTGTCTATAATGACAACAATAATATTGAATATATACAATTTCTGGAGTCCAGTATTGGTATGTTCTATATACCAGGACTGGTGGACCAATACTGTCTATAAAGACAACAATAGTATTGAATATATATAATTTCTGGAGTCCAGTATTGGTATGTTCTCTATACCAGGACTGGTGGACGAATACTGTCTATAAAGACAACAATAGTATTGAATATATATAATTTCTGGATTCAAGTATTGGTATGTTCTATATACCATGAATGGTGGACCAATACTGTCTATAAAGACAACAATAGTATTGAATATATATAATTTCTGGATTCAAGTATTGGTATGTTCTATATACCATGAATGGTGGACCAATACTGTCTATAAAGACAACAATAGTATTGAATATATATAATTTCTGGAGTCCAGTATTGGTATGTTCTCTATACCAGGACTGGTGGACGAATACTGTCTATAATGACAACGATAGTATTGAATATATATAATTTCTGGATCAAGTATTGGTATGTTCTATATACCAGGACTGGTGGACCAATACAGTCTATAATGACAACAATAGTATTGAATATATATAATTTCTGGAGTCCAGTATTGGTATGTTCTATATACCAGCACTGGTGGACCAATACTGTCTATAATGACAACAATAATATTGAATATATACAATTTCTGGAGTCCAGTATTGGTATGTTCTATATACCAGGACTGGTGGACCAATACTGTCTATAATGACAACAATAGTATTGAATATATACAATTTCTGGAGTCCAGTATTGGTATGTTCTATGTACCAGGACTGGTGGACCAATACTGTCTATAATGACAACAATAGTATTGAATATATATAATTTCTGGAGTCCAGTATTTCTATGTTCTATAGAGCAGGACTGGTGGACCAATACTGTCTATAATGACAACAATAGTATTGAATATATATAATTTCTGGAGTCCAGTATTTCTATGTTCTATATACCAGCACTGGTGGACCAATACTGTCTATAATGACAACAATAATATTGAATATATACAATTTCTGGAGTCCAGTATTGGTATGTTCTATATACCAGGACTGGTGGACCAATAGTGTCTATAATGACAACAATAGTATTGAATATATACAATTTCTGGAGTCCAGTATTGGTATGTTCTATATACCAGGACTGGTGGACCAATACTGTCTATGATGACAACAATAGTATTGAATATATACAATTTCTGGAGTCCAGTATTGGTATGTTCTATATACCAGGACTGGTGGACCAATACAGTCTATAATGACAACAATAGTATTGAATATATACAATTTCTGGAGTCCAGTATTGGTATGTTCTATATACCAGCACTGGTGGACCAATACTGTCTATAATGACAACAATAATATTGAATATATACAATTTCTGGAGTCCAGTATTGGTATGTTCTATATACCAGGACTGGTGGACCAATACTGTCTATAATGACAACAATAGTATTGAATATATACAATTTCTGGAGTCCAGTATTGGTATGTTCTATATACCAGGACTGGTGGACCAATACTGTCTATAATGACAACAATAGTATTGAATATATATAATTTCTGGAGTCCAGTATTTCTATGTTCTATAGAGCAGGACTGGTGGACCAATACTGTCTATAATGACAACAATTGTATTGAATATATATAATTTCTGGAGTCCAGTATTGGTATGTTCTATATACCAGGACTGGTGGACCAATACTGTCTATAATGACAACAATAGTATTGAATATATACAATTTCTGGAGTCCAGTATTGGTATGTTCTATATACCAGGACTGGTGGACCAATACTGTCTATAATGACAACAATAGTATTGAATATATATAATTTCTGGAGTCCAGTATTGGTATGTTCTATATACCAGGACTGGTGGACCAATACTGTCTATAATGACAACAATAGTATTGAATATATATAATTTCTGGAGTCCAGTATTGGTATGTTCTATATACCAGGACTGGTGGACCAATACTGTCTATAATGACAACAATAGTATTGAATATATATAATTTCTGGAGTCCAGGATTGGTATGTTCTATATACCAGGACTGGTGGACCAATACTGTCTATAATGACAACAATAGTATTGAATATATAATTTCTGGTGTCCAGTATTGGTATGTTCTATATACCAGGACTGGTGGACCAATACTGTCTATAAAGACAACAATAGTATTGAATATATAATTTCTGGTGTCCAGTATTGGTATGTTCTATATACCAGGACTGGTGGACCAATACTGTCTATAATGACAACAATAGTATTGAATATATATAATTTCTGGAGTCCAGGATTGGTATGTTCTATATACCAGGACTGGTGGACCAATACTGTCTATAATGACAACAATAGTATTGAATATATAATTTCTGGTGTCCAGTATTGGTATGTTCTATATACCAGGACTGGTGGACCAATACTGTCTATAAAGACAACAATAGTATTGAATATATAATTTCTGGTGTCCAGTATTGGTATGTTCTATATACCAGGACTGGTGGACCAATACTGTCTATAATGACAATATAGCGAGGATACTGGGTGTATGAATGTAACAAAACGAGACAATGTTTGTGTATATAATATTTAATTAACGGTAGATAGAATACTTGACATGTCAAAGATAGATGTTAGAATGAAACAAAGTTAGTAGTTACCGTTTTGATTGCCAGGCAAACGCGGCTGGCAGAGGACGCCTGGCTAAGGCCAGGCGCCTGTTGGCCAAATTAATGGCAGAGCCAAATGAGAAGACTCTTGACCTGGTGCCGAAAAGGCAAAGAGAGAAAGGAAGCTTAAAGTTGTTAGTTTTATAGGGCTCTGACCGGAAGTTGCAGAAAGGGTTCCACTTCCCGTCTAGATCCCAATCAAAACAAGGGAGACAACCGCTACATAACCTCCCGCCAGAATTTTAGTGTATAAAAATCGAAATGAAAATATGTAGCAAGTTGGCGAGAATGTTGTAACAGGCATGAAAATTACGACAAAAGAATGTTTGGAAAAATCAATGATAGATATCAAGGTAGCCAACCGCTCTTGGCCAGAGAACGACTGGACATCCATCTATCCATCACCCAAAGATACAATGTAATAAAGTAAAAGTAATAGAAGAGCTCAAAGTTCAAAATATAGTTCACAGGTGTGCAATCACATGACAGCTGGAAAGAAAGTGTGTTCCAGAGAATGAATGCAGGTGGTTTCTGTTCTGTGGTATATCGTGAAATTTCCAACCTCCGAATGGATTTTCTCACAGGAAGAGTGCTGCAAAAATAAATTCTCTGGCTTTGGTGAAGCTGTGTTGATGTATTGCTGTTGCTGTTATATTGCTGTTGCTGCTGCTGTTGTCTCGCTGAGTGAGCGTATTCGGTGTTTAAATTCACAGTAAAAAAAATTTTTTTTTAGAAAAAAAAGAGTTGCGCAAAGTGCTAGAAATAGCAGCCGAAGTTGATGGTCGATGTTGAGAATGCGTTGACCTGGAAGGGTCAAGAGGCCAGCGACCAGAGAAATAAGCATTCTTAATAAATGCGCGGTTATCAACGGTAAATTTACATTGTAAATTTATAAACCGGCAAATAGAAGAATATAGCTTAAGGCTGAAGAATCCCTGGTGATAAATGGCGTGCGGCTGTCTGTGAGTAGAGACATCTCAGTGAATCGAGAATTTATGCTGCCTACACGTGCCAATACAAGGTTGAAAAAAAAATATTTCTAACACGCGAGAAAATGATAGTGCAATTTTGAAAGTGACAATGATGAAAAAGAAAGGCTTCAATCAGCATAATTATAGGTGTGAACTTTTTGAAAAAAAAAAAAAAAAAAAAAAAAAAACTTGAACGATGAAGAAAACGAAGAACAAAAGGCAATGGTTCATCGAAAATAAATGTTCCTGTTGAAATGTTTTTTAAAGAATATCAAATTTCTTTTTTTTTTTTCTTGTGTTTTGAAAGAGTTCGTTGTAAGAAACGAGAAACATATATATATATCGTGAAATGTTTTTTTTGTTTTGAAAGTGTTCGTTGTAAGAAACGAGAAACATATATATATATATTGGTGAAATGCGACAGTTAATTGATGCGCGAGAGAAAAAGTATGTCTGTGCGAATTCCACATGTGCGTGTGTGCGTGTCCTTGAGTATTTTCATAGTTTGTCGCTAAATTTGCTGTGTATTCGTAATGTTACTCACAAAACCAGATGTGCTATTTTTTTCTTTTTTTGGGGGTGACCACTTATAGCGATGAACGGCTGCGTGTTCGTATCACGTCAGGGTCACCACTTTAGGAAATAGATATCGGTGCACATGCAACATAATATAAAAGACAAAGAGTACTGGTGTGTGTGATAAAGTTTTACTTCATAGAAGTCAAAGGTGTATAAGGTAAAGGGTTGTTACCCGATGGCGATAATACCATTGTGAAGTTGGTAGAAAATGTCTTGGCGCTCTCGCCTCCTGATTCCTGAAGTGGTAACATCTTCGACCATAGCTGGTGATTCTCTCTGGACGACCCTTTCGTTACCAGCACAATCTAGCTCACCAGCCTGAGATGAGAGCGCCAAGACATTTTCTACCAACTTCACAATGGTATTATCGCCATCGGGTAACAACCCTTTACCTTATACACCTTTGACTTCTATGAAGTAAAACTTTATCACACACACCAGTACTCTTTGTCTTTTATATTATGTTGCATGTGCACCGATATCTATTTCCTAAAACAACAATAGTATTGAATATATAATTTCTGGTGTCCAGTATTGGTATCTTCTATATACCAGGACTGGTGGACCAATACTGTCTATAATGACAACAATAGTATTGAATATATAATTTCTGGTGTCCAGTATTGGTATCTTCTATATACCAGCACTGGTGGACCAATACTGTCTATAATGACAACAATTGTATTGAACATATAAAATTTCTGGAGTCCAGTATTGGTATGTTCTATATACCAGGACTGGTGGACCAATACTGTCTATAATGACAACAATAGTATTGAATATATATAATTTCTGGAGTCCAGTATTGGTATGTTCTATATACCAGGACTGGTGGACCAATACTGTCTATAATGACAACAATAGTATTGAATATATATAATTTCTGGATCAAGTATTGGCATGTTCTATATACCAAGACTGGTGGACCAATACTGTCTATAATGACTACAATAGTATTGAATATATACAATTTCTGGAGTCCAGTATTGGTATGTTCTATATACCAAGACTGGTGGACCAATACTGTCTATAATGACAACAATAGTATTGAATATATATAATTTCTGGATCAAGTATTGGTATGTTCTATATACCAAGACTGGTGGACCAATACTGTCTATAATGACAACAATAGTATTGAATATATATAATTTCTGGATCAAGTATTGGTATGTTCTATATACCAAGACTGGTGGACCAATACTGTCTATAATGACAACAATAGTATTGAATATATATAATTTCTGGAGTCCAGTATTGGTATGTTCTATATACCAGGACTGGTGGACCAATACTGTCTATAATGACAACAATTGTATTGAATATATACAATTTCTGGAGTCCAGTATTGGTATGTTCTATATACCAGGACTGGTGGACCAATACTGTCTATAATGACAACAATAGTATTGAATATATACAATTTCTGGAGTCCAGTATTGGTATGTTCTATATACCAGGACTGGTGGACCAATACTGTCTATAATGACAACAATAGTATTGAATATATATAATTTCTGGATCAAGTATTGGTATGTTCTATATACCAGGACTGGTGGACCAATACAGTCTATAATGACAACAATAGTATTGAATATATATAATTTCTGGAGTCCAGTATTGGTATGTTCTATATACCAGGACTGGTGGACCAATACTGTCTATAATGACAACAATAGTATTGAATATATACATTTTCTGGAGTCCAGTATTGGTATGTTCTATATACCAGGACTGGTGGACAAATACTGTCTATAATGACAACAATAGTATTGAATATATACAATTTCTGGAGTCCAGTATTGGTATGTTCTATATACCAGGACTGGTGGACCAATACTGTCTATAATGACAACAATAGTATTGAATATATACATTTTCTGGAGTCCAGTATTGGTATGTTCTATATACCAGGACTGGTGGACCAATACTGTCTATAATGACAACAATAGTATTGAATATATATAATTTCTGGAGTTCAGTATTGGTATGTTTTATATACCAGGACTGGTGGACCAATACTGTCTATAATGACAACAATAGTATTGAATATATATAATTTCTGGATCAAGTATTGGTATGTTCTATATACCAGGACTGGTGGACCAATACTGTCTATAATGACAACAATAGTATTGAATATATACAATTTCTGGAGTCCAGTATTGGTATGTTCTATATACCAGGACTGGTGGACCAATACTGACTATAATGACAACAATAGTATTGAATATATATAATTTCTGGAGTCCAGTATTGGTATGTTCTATATACCAGGACTGGTGGACCAATACTGTCTATAATGACAACAATATTATTGAATATATACATTTTCTGGAGTCCAGTATTGGTATGTTCTATATACCAGGACTGGTGGACCAATACTGTCTATAATGACAACAATAGTATTGAATATATACAATTTCTGGAGTCCAGTATTGGTATGTTCTATATACCAGGACTGGTGGACCAATACTGACTATAATGACAACAATAGTATTGAATATATATAATTTCTGGAGTCCAGTATTGGTATGTTCTATATACCAGGACTGGTGGACCAATACTGTCTATAATGACAACAATATTATTGAATATATACATTTCTGAAGTCCAGTATTGGTATGTTCTATATACCAGGACTGGTGGACCAATACTGTCTATAATGACAACAATAGTATTGAATATATACAATTTCTGGAGTCCAGTATTGGTATGTTCTATATACCAGGACTGGTGGATCAATACTGTCTATAATGACAACAATAGTATTGAATATATACAATTTCTGGAGTCCAGTATTGGTATGTTCTATATACCAGGACTGGTGGACAAATACTGTCTATAATGACAACAATAGTATTGAATATATATAATTTCTGGAGTCCAGTATTGGTATGTTCTATATACCAGGACTGGTGGACCAATACTGTCTATAATGACAACAATAGTATTGAATATATATAATTTCTGGAGTCCAGTATTGCTATGTTCTATATACCAGGACTGGTGGACCAATACTGTCTATAATGACAACAATTGTATTGAATATTTACAATTTCTGGAGTCCAGTATTGGTATGTTCTATATACCAGGACTGGTGGACCAATACTGACTATAATGACAACAATTGTATTGAATATATATAATTTCTGGAGTCCAGTATTGGTATGTTCTATATACTAGGACTGGTGGCCCAATACTGTCTATAATGACAACAATAGTATTGAATATATACTATTTCTGGAGTCCAGTATTGGTATGTTCTATATACCAAGACTGGTGGACCAATACTGTCTATAATGACAACAATAGTATAGAATATATACAATTTCTGGAGTCCAGTATTGCTATGTTCTATATACCAAGACTGGTGGACCAATACTGTCTATAATGACAACAATAGTATTGAATATATATAATTTCTGGAGTCCAGTATTGCTATGTTCTATATACCAGGACTGGTGGACCAATACTGTCTATAATGACAACAATAGTATTGAATATATATAATTTCTGGAGTCAAGTATTGGTATGTTCTATATACCAGGACTGGTGGACAAATATTGTCTATAATGACGACAATAGTATTGAATATATATAATTTCTGGAGTCCAGTATTGCTATGTTCTATATACCAGGACTGGTGGACCAATACTGTCTATAATGACAACAATAGTATTGAATATATATAATTTCTGGAGTCAAGTATTGGTATGTTCTATATACCAGGACTGGTGGACCAATACTGTCTATAATGACAACAATTGTATTGAATATATACAATTTCTGGAGTCCAGTATTGGTATGTTCTATATACCAGGATTGGTGGACCAATACTGTCTATAATGACAACAATAGTATTGAATATATACAATTTCTGGAGTCCAGTATTGGTATGTTCTATATACCAGGACTGGTGGACCAATACTGTCTATAATGACAACAATAGTATTGAATATATATAATTTCTGGAGTC
Source organism: Eledone cirrhosa (assembly GCA_964016885.1). NCBI lineage: Eukaryota > Metazoa > Mollusca > Cephalopoda > Octopoda > Eledonidae > Eledone > Eledone cirrhosa. The sequence goes on from OZ024741.1 coordinate 26,319,810, forward strand.
CAGTATTGGTATGTTCTATATACCAGGACTGGTGGACCAATACTGTCTATAATGACAACAATAGTATTGAATATATACAATTTCTGGAGTCCAGTATTGGTATGTTCTATATACCAGGTCTGGTGGACCAATACTGTCTATAATGACAACAATAGTATTGAATATATACATTTTCTGGAGTCCAGTATTGGTATGTTCTATATACCAGGACTCGTGGACCAATACTGTCTATAATGACAACAATAGTATTGAATATATATAATTTCTGGAGTCCAGTATTGGTATGTTCTATATACCAGGACTGGTGGACCTATACTGTCTATAATGACAACAATAGTATTGAATATATACAATTTCTGGAGTCCAGTATTGGTATGTTCTATATACCAGGACTGGTGGACCAATACTGTCTATAATGACAACAATAGTATTGAATATATACATTTTCTGGAGTCCAGTATTGGTATGTTCTATATACCAGGACTGGTGGACCAATACTGTCTATAATGACAACAATAGTATTGAATATATACAATTTCTGGAGTCCAGTATTGGTATGTTCTATATACCAGGACTGGTGGACCAATACTGTCTATAATGACAACAATAGTATTGAATATATACATTTTCTGGAGTCCAGTATTGGTATGTTCTATATACCAGGACTGGTGGACCAATACTGTCTATAATGACAACAATAGTATTGAATATATACAATTTCTGGAGTCCAGTATTGGTATGTTCTATATACCAAGACTGGTGGACCAATACTGTCTATAAGGACAACAATTGTATTGAGTATATATAATTTCTGGAGTCCAGTATTGGTATGTTCTATATACCAAGACTGGTGGACCAATACTGTCTATAATGACAACAATAGTATTGAATATATATAATTTCTGGATCAAGTATTGGCATGTTCTATATACCAAGACTGGTGGACCAATACTGTCTATAATGACTACAATAGTATTGAATATATACAATTTCTGGAGTCCAGTATTGGTATGTTCTATATACCAAGACTGGTGGACCAATACTGTCTATAAGGACAACAATTGTATTGAATATATATAATTTCTGGAGTCCAGTATTGGTATGTTCTATATACCAAGACTGGTGGACCAATACTGTCTATAATGACAACAATAGTATTGAATATATATAATTTCTGGAGTCCAGTATTGGTATGTTCTATATACCAGGACTGGTGGACCAATACTGTCTATAATGACAACAATAGTATTGAATATATATAATTTCTGGATCAAGTATTGGTATGTTCTATATACCAAGACTGGTGGACCAATACTGTGTATAATGACTACAATAGTATTGAATATATATAATTTCTGGAGTCCAGTATTGGTATGTTCTATATACCAGGACTGGTGGACCAATACTGTCTATAATGACAACAATAGTATTGAATATATATAATTTCTGGATCAAGTATTGGTATGTTCTATATACCAAGACTGGTGGACCAATACTGTCTATAATGACTACAATAGTATTGAATATATACAATTTCTGGAGTCCAGTATTGGTATGTTCTATATACCAAGACTGGTGGACCAATACTGTCTATAAGGACAACAATTGTATTGAATATATATAATTTCTGGAGTCCAGTATTGGTATGTTCTATATACCAAGACTGGTGGACCAATACTGTCTATAATGACAACAATAGTATTGAATATATATAATTTCTGGAGTCCAGTATTGGTATGTTCTATATACCAGGACTGGTGGACCAATACTGTCTATAATGACAACAATAGTATTGAATATATATAATTTCTGGATCAAGTATTAGTATGTTCTATATACCAAGACTGGTGGACCAATACTGTGTATAATGACTACAATAGTATTGAATATATATAATTTCTGGAGTCCAGTATTGGTATGTTCTATATACCAGGACTGGTGGACCAATACTGTCTATAATGACAACAATAGTATTGAATATATACAATTTCTGGAGTCCAGTATTGGTATGTTCTATATACCAGGACTGGTGGACCAATACTGTCTATAATGACAACAATAGTATTGAATATATACAATTTCTGGAGTCCAGTATTGGTATGTTCTATATACCAGGACTGGTGGACCAATACTGTCTATAATGACAACAATAGTATTGAATATATATAATTTCTGGATCAAGTATTGGTATGTTCTATATACCAGGACTGGTGGACCAATACAGTCTATAATGACAACAATAGTATTGAATATATATAATTTCTGGAGTCCAGTATTGGTATGTTCTATATACCAGGACTGGTGGACCAATACTGTCTATAATGACAACAATAGTATTGAATATATACATTTTCTGGAGTCCAGTATTGGTATGTTCTATATACCAGGACTGGTGGACAAATACTGTCTATAATGACAACAATAGTATTGAATATATACAATTTCTGGAGTCCAGTATTGGTATGTTCTATATACCAGGACTGGTGGACCAATACTGTCTATAATGACAACAATAGTATTGAATATATACATTTTCTGGAGTCCAGTATTGGTATGTTCTATATACCAGGACTGGTGGACCAATACTGTCTATAATGACAACAATAGTATTGAATATATATAATTTCTGGAGTTCAGTATTGGTATGTTTTATATACCAGGACTGGTGGACCAATACTGTCTATAATGACAACAATAGTATTGAATATATATAATTTCTGGATCAAGTATTGGTATGTTCTATATACCAGGACTGGTGGACCAATACTGTCTATAATGACAACAATAGTATTGAATATATACAATTTCTGGAGTCCAGTATTGGTATGTTCTATATACCAGGACTGGTGGACCAATACTGACTATAATGACAACAATAGTATTGAATATATATAATTTCTGGAGTCCAGTATTGGTATGTTCTATATACCAGGACTGGTGGACCAATACTGTCTATAATGACAACAATATTATTGAATATATACATTTTCTGGAGTCCAGTATTGGTATGTTCTATATACCAGGACTGGTGGACCAATACTGTCTATAATGACAACAATAGTATTGAATATATACAATTTCTGGAGTCCAGTATTGGTATGTTCTATATACCAGGACTGGTGGACCAATACTGACTATAATGACAACAATAGTATTGAATATATATAATTTCTGGAGTCCAGTATTGGTATGTTCTATATACCAGGACTGGTGGACCAATACTGTCTATAATGACAACAATATTATTGAATATATACATTTCTGAAGTCCAGTATTGGTATGTTCTATATACCAGGACTGGTGGACCAATACTGTCTATAATGACAACAATAGTATTGAATATATACAATTTCTGGAGTCCAGTATTGGTATGTTCTATATACCAGGACTGGTGGATCAATACTGTCTATAATGACAACAATAGTATTGAATATATACAATTTCTGGAGTCCAGTATTGGTATGTTCTATATACCAGGACTGGTGGACAAATACTGTCTATAATGACAACAATAGTATTGAATATATATAATTTCTGGAGTCCAGTATTGGTATGTTCTATATACCAGGACTGGTGGACCAATACTGTCTATAATGACAACAATAGTATTGAATATATATAATTTCTGGAGTCCAGTATTGCTATGTTCTATATACCAGGACTGGTGGACCAATACTGTCTATAATGACAACAATTGTATTGAATATTTACAATTTCTGGAGTCCAGTATTGGTATGTTCTATATACCAGGACTGGTGGACCAATACTGACTATAATGACAACAATTGTATTGAATATATATAATTTCTGGAGTCCAGTATTGGTATGTTCTATATACTAGGACTGGTGGCCCAATACTGTCTATAATGACAACAATAGTATTGAATATATACTATTTCTGGAGTCCAGTATTGGTATGTTCTATATACCAAGACTGGTGGACCAATACTGTCTATAATGACAACAATAGTATAGAATATATACAATTTCTGGAGTCCAGTATTGCTATGTTCTATATACCAAGACTGGTGGACCAATACTGTCTATAATGACAACAATAGTATTGAATATATATAATTTCTGGAGTCCAGTATTGCTATGTTCTATATACCAGGACTGGTGGACCAATACTGTCTATAATGACAACAATAGTATTGAATATATATAATTTCTGGAGTCAAGTATTGGTATGTTCTATATACCAGGACTGGTGGACAAATATTGTCTATAATGACGACAATAGTATTGAATATATATAATTTCTGGAGTCCAGTATTGCTATGTTCTATATACCAGGACTGGTGGACCAATACTGTCTATAATGACAACAATAGTATTGAATATATATAATTTCTGGAGTCAAGTATTGGTATGTTCTATATACCAGGACTGGTGGACCAATACTGTCTATAATGACAACAATTGTATTGAATATATACAATTTCTGGAGTCCAGTATTGGTATGTTCTATATACCAGGATTGGTGGACCAATACTGTCTATAATGACAACAATAGTATTGAATATATACAATTTCTGGAGTCCAGTATTGGTATGTTCTATATACCAGGACTGGTGGACCAATACTGTCTATAATGACAACAATAGTATTGAATATATATAATTTCTGGAGTCCAGTATTGGTATGTTCTATATACCAGGACTGGTGGACCAATACTGTCTATAATGACAACAATAGTATTGAATATATACAATTTCTGGAGTCCAGTATTGGTATGTTCTATATACCAGGTCTGGTGGACCAATACTGTCTATAATGACAACAATAGTATTGAATATATACATTTTCTGGAGTCCAGTATTGGTATGTTCTATATACCAGGACTCGTGGACCAATACTGTCTATAATGACAACAATAGTATTGAATATATATAATTTCTGGAGTCCAGTATTGGTATGTTCTATATACCAGGACTGGTGGACCTATACTGTCTATAATGACAACAATAGTATTGAATATATACAATTTCTGGAGTCCAGTATTGGTATGTTCTATATACCAGGACTGGTGGACCAATACTGTCTATAATGACAACAATAGTATTGAATATATACATTTTCTGGAGTCCAGTATTGGTATGTTCTATATACCAGGACTGGTGGACCAATACTGTCTATAATGACAACAATAGTATTGAATATATACAATTTCTGGAGTCCAGTATTGGTATGTTCTATATACCAGGACTGGTGGACCAATACTGTCTATAATGACAACAATAGTATTGAATATATACATTTTCTGGAGTCCAGTATTGGTATGTTCTATATACCAGGACTGGTGGACCAATACTGTCTATAATGACAACAATAGTATTGAATATATACAATTTCTGGAGTCCAGTATTGGTATGTTCTATATACCAAGACTGGTGGACCAATACTGTCTATAAGGACAACAATTGTATTGAGTATATATAATTTCTGGAGTCCAGTATTGGTATGTTCTATATACCAAGACTGGTGGACCAATACTGTCTATAATGACAACAATAGTATTGAATATATATAATTTCTGGATCAAGTATTGGCATGTTCTATATACCAAGACTGGTGGACCAATACTGTCTATAATGACTACAATAGTATTGAATATATACAATTTCTGGAGTCCAGTATTGGTATGTTCTATATACCAAGACTGGTGGACCAATACTGTCTATAAGGACAACAATTGTATTGAATATATATAATTTCTGGAGTCCAGTATTGGTATGTTCTATATACCAAGACTGGTGGACCAATACTGTCTATAATGACAACAATAGTATTGAATATATATAATTTCTGGAGTCCAGTATTGGTATGTTCTATATACCAGGACTGGTGGACCAATACTGTCTATAATGACAACAATAGTATTGAATATATATAATTTCTGGATCAAGTATTGGTATGTTCTATATACCAAGACTGGTGGACCAATACTGTGTATAATGACTACAATAGTATTGAATATATATAATTTCTGGAGTCCAGTATTGGTATGTTCTATATACCAGGACTGGTGGACCAATACTGTCTATAATGACAACAATAGTATTGAATATATATAATTTCTGGATCAAGTATTGGTATGTTCTATATACCAAGACTGGTGGACCAATACTGTCTATAATGACTACAATAGTATTGAATATATACAATTTCTGGAGTCCAGTATTGGTATGTTCTATATACCAAGACTGGTGGACCAATACTGTCTATAAGGACAACAATTGTATTGAATATATATAATTTCTGGAGTCCAGTATTGGTATGTTCTATATACCAAGACTGGTGGACCAATACTGTCTATAATGACAACAATAGTATTGAATATATATAATTTCTGGAGTCCAGTATTGGTATGTTCTATATACCAGGACTGGTGGACCAATACTGTCTATAATGACAACAATAGTATTGAATATATATAATTTCTGGATCAAGTATTAGTATGTTCTATATACCAAGACTGGTGGACCAATACTGTGTATAATGACTACAATAGTATTGAATATATATAATTTCTGGAGTCCAGTATTGGTATGTTCTATATACCAGGACTGGTGGACCAATACTGTCTATAATGACAACAATAGTATTGAATATATATAATTTCTGGATCAAGTATTGGTATGTTCTATATACCAAGACTGGTGGACCAATACTGTCTATAATGACAACAATAGTATTGAATATATATAATTTCTGGATCAAGTATTGGTATGTTCTATATACCAAGACTGGTGGACCAATACTGTGTATAATGACTACAATAGTATTGAATATATATAATTTCTGGAGTCCAGTATTGCTATGTTCTATATACCAGGACTGGTGGACCAATACTGTCTATAATGACAACAATAGTATTGAATATATACAATTTCTGGAGTCCAGTATTGGTATGTTCTATATACCAGGACTGGTGGACCAATACTGTCTATAATGACAACAATTGTATTGAATATATACAATTTCTGGAGTCCAGTATTGGTATGTTCTATATACCAGGACTGGTGGACCAATACTGTCTATAATGACAACAATAGTATTGAATATATACAATTTCTGGAGTCCAGTATTGGTATGTTCTATATACCAGGACTGGTGGACCAATACTGTCTATAATGACAACAATAGTATTGAATATATATAATTTCTGGATCAAGTATTGGTATGTTCTATATACCAGGACTGGTGGACCAATACAGTCTATAATGACAACAATAGTATTGAATATATATAATTTCTGGAGTCCAGTATTGGTATGTTCTATATACCAGGACTGGTGGACCAATACTGTCTATAATGACAACAATAGTATTGAATATATACATTTTCTGGAGTCCAGTATTGGTATGTTCTATATACCAGGACTGGTGGACAAATACTGTCTATAATGACAACAATAGTATTGAATATATACAATTTCTGGAGTCCAGTATTGCTATGTTCTATATACCAAGACTGGTGGACCAATTCTGTCTATAATGACAACAATAGTATTGAATATATACAATTTCTGGAGTCCAGTATTGCTATGTTCTATATACCAGGACTGGTGGACAAATACTGTCTATAATGACAACAATAGTATTGAATATATACAATTTCTGGAGTCCAGTATTGGTATGTTCTATATACCAAGACTGGTGGACCAATTCTGTCTATAATGACAACAATTGTATTGAATATATACAATTTCTGGAGTCCAGTATTGCTATGTTCTATATACCAGGACTGGTGGACCAATACTGTCTATAATGACAACAATTGTATTGAATATATACAATTTCTGGAGTCCAGTATTGGTATGTTCTATATACCAGGACTGGTGGACCAATACTGTCTATAATGACAACAATAGTATTGAATATATACAATTTCTGGAGTCCAGTATTGGTATGTTCTATATACCAGGACTGGTGGACCAATACTGTCTATAATGACAACAATATTATTGAATATATACATTTTCTGGAGTCCAGTATTGGTATGTTCTATATACCAGGACTGGTGGACCAATACTGTCTATAATGACAACAATAGTATTGAATATATACAATTTCTGGAGTCCAGTATTGGTATGTTCTATATACCAGGACTGGTGGATCAATACTGTCTATAATGACAACAATAGTATTGAATATATACAATTTCTGGAGTCCAGTATTGGTATGTTCTATATACCAGGACTGGTGGACAAATACTGTCTATAATGACAACAATAGTATTGAATATATATAATTTCTGGAGTCAAGTATTGGTATGTTCTATATACCAAGACTGGTGGACCAATATTGTCTATAATGACAACAATAGTATTGAATATATATAATTTCTGGAGTCCAGTATTGCTATGTTCTATATACCAGGACTGGTGGACCAATACTGTCTATAATGACAACAATTGTATTGAATATTTACAATTTCTGGAGTCCAGTATTGGTATGTTCTATATACCAGGACTGGTGGACCAATACTGACTATAATGACAACAATTGTATTGAATATATATAATTTCTGGAGTCCAGTATTGGTATGTTCTATATACCAGGACTGGTGGACAAATACTGTCTATAATGACAACAATACTATTGAATATATACAATTTCTGGAGTCCAGTATTGGTATGTTCTATATACCAGGACTGGAGGACCAATACTGTCTATAATGACTACAATAGTATTGAATATATACAATTTCTGGAGTCCAGTATTGGTATGTTCTATATACCAGGACTGGTGGACCAATACTGTCTATAATGACAACAATAGTATTGAATATATACAATTTCTGGAGTCCAGTATTGGTATGTTCTATATACTAGGACTGGTGGACCAATACTGTCTATAATGACAACAATAGTATTGAATATATACAACTTCTGGAGTCCAGTATTGGTATGTTCTATATACCAAGACTGGTGGACCAATACTGTCTATAATGACAACAATAGTATTGAATATATACAATTTCTGGAGTCCAGTATTGGTATGTTCTATATACCAAGACTGGTGGACCAATACTGTCTATAATGACAACAATAGTATTGAATATATATAATTTCTGGAGTCCAGTATTGCTATGTTCTATATACCAGGACTGGTGGACAAATACTGTCTATAATGACAACAATAGTATTGAATATATATAATTTCTGGAGTCAAGTATTGGTATGTTCTATATACCAAGACTGGTGGACCAATACTGTCTATAATGACAACAATAGTATTGAATATTTACAATTTCTGGAGTCCAGTATTGGTATGTTCTATATACCAAGACTGGTGGACCAATACTGTCTATAATGACAACAATAGTATTGAATATATATAATTTCTGGAGTCCAGTATTGCTATGTTCTATATACCAGGACTGGTGGACCAATACTGTCTATAATGACAACAATAGTATTGAATATATATAATTTCTGGAGTCCAGTATTGGTATGTTCTATATACCAGGACTGGTGGACCAATACTGTCTATAAGGACAACAATTGTATTGAATATATATAATTTCTGGAGTCCAGTATTGGTATGTTCTATATACCAAGACTGGTGGACCAATACTGTCTATAATGACAACAATAGTATTGAATATATATAATTTCTGGATCAAGTATTGGCATGTTCTATATACCAAGACTGGTGGACCAATACTGTCTATAATGACTACAATAGTATTGAATATATACAATTTCTGGAGTCCAGTATTGGTATGTTCTATATACCAAGACTGGTGGACCAATACTGTCTATAAGGACAACAATTGTATTGAATATATATAATTTCTGGAGTCCAGTATTGGTATGTTCTATATACCAAGACTGGTGGACCAATACTGTCTATAATGACAACAATAGTATTGAATATATATAATTTCTGGATCAAGTATTGGTATGTTCTATATACCAGGACTGGTGGACCAATACTGTCTATAATGACAACAATAGTATTGAATATATACAGTTTCTGGAGTCCAGTATTGGTATGTTCTATATACCAAGACTGGTGGACCAATACTGTGTATAATGACTACAATAGTATTGAATATATATAATTTCTGGAGTCCAGTATTGGTATGTTCTATATACCAGGACTGGTGGACCAATACTGTCTATAATGACAACAATTGTATTGAATATATATAATTTCTGGAGTCCAGTATTGGTATGTTCTATATACCAGGACTGGTGGACCAATACTGTCTATAATGACAACAATAGTATTGAATATATACAATTTCTGGAGTCCAGTATTGGTATGTTCTATATACCAGGACTGGTGGACCAATACTGTCTATAATGACAACAATAGTATTGAATATATATAATTTCTGGATCAAGTATTGGTATGTTCTATATACCAGGACTGGTGGACCAATACAGTCTATAATGACAACAATAGTATTGAATATATATAATTTCTGGAGTCCAGTATTGGTATGTTCTATATACCAGGACTGGTGGACCAATACTGTCTATAATGACAACAATAGTATTGAATATATACATTTTCTGGAGTCCAGTATTGGTATGTTCTATATACCAGGACTGGTGGACAAATACTGTCTATAATGACAACAATAGTATTGAATATATACAATTTCTGGAGTCCAGTATTGGTATGTTCTATATACCAGGACTGGTGGACCAATACTGTCTATAATGACAACAATAGTATTGAATATATACATTTTCTGGAGTCCAGTATTGGTATGTTCTATATACCAGGACTGGTGGACCAATACTGTCTATAATGACAACAATAGTATTGAATATATACAATTTCTGGAGTCCAGTATTGGTATGTTCTATATACCAGGACTGGTGGACCAATACTGTCTATAATGACAACAATATTATTGAATATATACATTTTCTGGAGTCCAGTATTGGTATGTTCTATATACCAGGACTGGTGGACCAATACTGTCTATAATGACAACAATAGTATTGAATATATACAATTTCTGGAGTCCAGTATTGGTATGTTCTATATACCAGGACTGGTGGACAAATACTGTCTATAATGACAACAATAGTATTGAATATATATAATTTCTGGAGTCAAGTATTGGTATGTTCTATATACCAGGACTGGTGGATCAATACTGTCTATAATGACAACAATAGTATTGAATATATACAATTTCTGTAGTCCAGTATTGGTATGTTCTATATACCAGGACTGGTGGACAAATACTGTCTATAATGACAACAATAGTATTGAATATATATAATTTCTGGAGTCAAGTATTGGTATGTTCTATATACCAAGACTGGTGGACCAATATTGTCTATAATGACAATAATAGTATTGAATATATATAATTTCTGGAGTCCAGTATTGGTATGTTCTATATACCAGGACTGGTGGACCAATATTGTCTATAATGACAACAATTGTATTGAATATTTACAATTTCTGGAGTCCAGTATTGGTATGTTCTATATACCAGGACTGGTGGACCAATACTGACTATAATGACAACAATTGTATTGAATATATATAATTTCTGGAGTCCAGTATTGGTATGTTCTATATACCAGGACTGGTGGACCAATATTGTCTATAATGACAACAATTGTATTGAATATTTACAATTTCTGGAGTCCAGTATTGGTATGTTCTATATACCAGGACTGGTGGACCAATACTGACTATAATGACAACAATTGTATTGAATATATATAATTTCTGGAGTCCAGTATTGGTATGTTCTATATACCAGGACTGGTGGACCAATACTGACTATAATGACAACAATTGTATTGAATATATATAATTTCTGGAGTCCAGTATTGGTATGTTCTATATACCAGGACTGGTGGACCAATATTGTCTATAATGACAACAATAGTATTGAATATATATAATTTCTGGAGTCCAGTATTGGTATGTTCTATATACCAGGACTGGTGGACCAATACTGTCTATAATGACAACAATTGTATTGAATATTTACAATTTCTGGAGTCCAGTATTGGTATGTTCTATATACCAGGACTGGTGGACCAATACTGTCTATAATGACAACAATTGTATTGAATATATATAATTTCTGGAGTCCAGTATTGGTATGTTCTATATACCAGGACTGGTGGACAAATACTGTCTATAATGACAACAATAATATTGAATATATACAATTTCTGGAGTCCAGTATTGGTATGTTCTATATACCAGGACTGGAGGACCAATACTGTCTATAATGACAACAATAGTATTGAATATATACAATTTCTGGAGTCCAGTATTGGTATGTTCTATATACCAGGACTGGTGGACCAATACTGTCTATAATGACAACAATAGTATTGAACATATACAATTTCTGGAGTCCAGTATTGGTATGTTCTATATACCAAGACTGGTGGACCAATACTGTCTATAATGACAACAATAGTATTGAATATATACAATTTCTGGAGTCCAGTATTGGTATGTTCTATATACCAAGACTGGTGGACCAATACTGTCTATAATGACAACAATAGTATTGAATATATATAATTTCTGGAGTCCAGTATTGCTATGTTCTATATACCAGGACTGGTGGACCAATACTGTCTATAATGACAACAATAGTATTGAATATATATAATTTCTGGAGTCCAGTATTGGTATGTTCTATATACCAGGACTGGTGGACCAATACTGTCTATAATGACAACAATAGTATTGAATATATACAATTTCTGGAGTCCAGTATTGGTATGTTCTATATCCCGGGACTGGTGGACCAATACTGTCTATAATGACAACAATAGTATTGAATATATACAATTTCTGGAGTCCAGTATTGGTATGTTCTATATACCAGGACTGGTGGACCAATACTGTCTATAATGACAACAATAGTATTGAATATATACATTTTCTGGAGTCCAGTATTGGTATGTTCTATATACCAGGACTGGTGGACTAATACTGTCTATAATGACAACAATAGTATTGAATATATATAATTTCTGGAGTCCAGTATTGGTATGTTCTATATACCAGGACTGGTGGACCAATACTGTCTATAATGACAACAATAGTATTGAATATATACAATTTCTGGAGTCCAGTATTGGTATGTTCCATATACCAGGACTGGTGGACCAATACTGTCTATAATGACAACAATAGTATTGAATATATATAATTTCTGGAGTCCAGTATTGGTATGTTCTATATACCAGGACTGGTGGACCAATACTGTCTATAATGACAACAATAGTATTGAATATATACAATTTCTAGAGTCCAGTATTGGTATGTTCTATATACCAGGTCTGGTGGACCAATACTGTCTATAATGACAACAATAGTATTGAATATATACATTTTCTGGAGTCCAGTATTGGTATGTTCTATATACCAGGACTGGTGGACCAATACTGTCTATAATGACAACAATAGTATTGAATATATATAATTTCTGGAGTCCAGTATTGGTATGTTCTATATACCAGGACTGGTGGACCAATACTGTCTATAATGACAACAATAGTATTGAATATATACAATTTCTGGAGTCCAGTATTGGTATGTTCTATATACCAGGACTGGTGGACCAATACTGTCTATAATGACAACAATAGTATTGAATATATACAATTTCTGGAGTCCAGTATTGGTATGTTCTATATACCAGGACTGGTGGACCAATACTGTCTATAATGACAACAATAGTATTGAATATATACATTTTCTGGAGTCCAGTATTGGTATGTTCTATATACCAGGACTGGTGGACCAATACTGTCTATAATGACAACAATAGTATTGAATATATACAATTTCTGGAGTCCAGTATTGGTATGTTCTATATACCAGGACTGGTGGATCAATACTGTCTATAATGACAACAATAGTATTGAATATATACAATTTCTGGAGTCCAGTATTGGTATGTTCTATATACCAGGACTGGTGGACCAATACTGTCTATAATGACAACAATAGTATTGAATATATACAATTTCTGGAGTCAAGTATTGGTATGTTCTATATACCAGGACTGGTGGACCAATACTGTCTATAATGACAACAATAATATTGAATATATACAATTTCTGGAGTCCAGTATTGGTATGTTCTATATACCAGGACTGGTGGACCAATACTGTCTATAATGACAACAATAGTATTGAATATATATAATTTCTGGAGTCAAGTATTGGTATGTTCTATATACCAAGACTGGTGGACCAATATTGTCTATAATGACAACAATAGTATTGAATATATATAATTTCTGGAGTCCAGTATTTCTATGTTCTATATACCAGGACTGGTGGACCAATACTGTCTATAATGACAACAATAGTATTGAATATTTACAATTTCTGGAGTCCAGTATTGGTATGTTCTATATACCAGGACTGGTGGACCAATACTGTCTATAATGACAACAATTGTATTGAATATTTACAATTTCTGGAGTCCAGTATTGGTATGTTCTATATACCAGGACTGGTGGACCAATACTGTCTATAATGACAACAATTGTATTGAATATATATAATTTCTGGAGTCCAGTATTGGTATGTTCTATATACCAGGACTGGTGGACCAATACTGTCTATAATGACAACAATTGTATTGAATATATATAATTTCTGGAGTCCAGTATTGGTATGTTCTATATACCAGGACTGGTGGACAAATACTGTCTATAATGACAACAATAGTATTGAATATATATAATTTCTGGAGTCCAGTATTGGTATGTTCTATATACCAGGACTGGTGGACCAATACTGTCTATAATGACAACAATTGTATTGAATATATATAATTTCTGGAGTCCAGTATTGGTATGTTCTATATACCAGGACTGGTGGACCAATACTGTCTATAATGACAACAATAGTATTGAATATATACAATTTCTGGAGTCCAGTATTGGTATGTTCTATATACCAGGACTGGTGGACAAATACTGTCTATAATGACAACAATAGTATTGAATATATATAATTTCTGGAGTCAAGTATTGGTATGTTCTATATACCAAGACTGGTGGACCAATATTGTCTATAATGACAACAATAGTATTGAATATATATAATTTCTGGAGTCCAGTATTGCTATGTTCTATATACCAGGACTGGTGGACCAATACTGTCTATAATGACAACAATTGTATTGAATATTTACAATTTCTGGAGTCCAGTATTGGTATGTTCTATATACCAGGACTGGTGGACCAATACTGACTATAATGACAACAATTGTATTGAATATATATAATTTCTGGAGTCCAGTATTGGTATGTTCTATATACCAGGACTGGTGGACAAATACTGTCTATAATGACAACAATACTATTGAATATATACAATTTCTGGAGTCCAGTATTGGTATGTTCTATATACCAGGACTGGAGGACCAATACTGTCTATAATGACTACAATAGTATTGAATATATACAATTTCTGGAGTCCAGTATTGGTATGTTCTATATACCAGGACTGGTGGACCAATACTGTCTATAATGACAACAATAGTATTGAATATATACAATTTCTGGAGTCCAGTATTGGTATGTTCTATATACTAGGACTGGTGGACCAATACTGTCTATAATGACAACAATAGTATTGAATATATACAACTTCTGGAGTCCAGTATTGGTATGTTCTATATACCAAGACTGGTGGACCAATACTGTCTATAATGACAACAATAGTATTGAATATATACAATTTCTGGAGTCCAGTATTGGTATGTTCTATATACCAAGACTGGTGGACCAATACTGTCTATAATGACAACAATAGTATTGAATATATATAATTTCTGGAGTCCAGTATTGCTATGTTCTATATACCAGGACTGGTGGACAAATACTGTCTATAATGACAACAATAGTATTGAATATATATAATTTCTGGAGTCAAGTATTGGTATGTTCTATATACCAAGACTGGTGGACCAATACTGTCTATAATGACAACAATAGTATTGAATATTTACAATTTCTGGAGTCCAGTATTGGTATGTTCTATATACCAAGACTGGTGGACCAATACTGTCTATAATGACAACAATAGTATTGAATATATATAATTTCTGGAGTCCAGTATTGCTATGTTCTATATACCAGGACTGGTGGACCAATACTGTCTATAATGACAACAATAGTATTGAATATATATAATTTCTGGAGTCCAGTATTGGTATGTTCTATATACCAGGACTGGTGGACCAATACTGTCTATAAGGACAACAATTGTATTGAATATATATAATTTCTGGAGTCCAGTATTGGTATGTTCTATATACCAAGACTGGTGGACCAATACTGTCTATAATGACAACAATAGTATTGAATATATATAATTTCTGGATCAAGTATTGGCATGTTCTATATACCAAGACTGGTGGACCAATACTGTCTATAATGACTACAATAGTATTGAATATATACAATTTCTGGAGTCCAGTATTGGTATGTTCTATATACCAAGACTGGTGGACCAATACTGTCTATAAGGACAACAATTGTATTGAATATATATAATTTCTGGAGTCCAGTATTGGTATGTTCTATATACCAAGACTGGTGGACCAATACTGTCTATAATGACAACAATAGTATTGAATATATATAATTTCTGGATCAAGTATTGGTATGTTCTATATACCAGGACTGGTGGACCAATACTGTCTATAATGACAACAATAGTATTGAATATATACAGTTTCTGGAGTCCAGTATTGGTATGTTCTATATACCAAGACTGGTGGACCAATACTGTGTATAATGACTACAATAGTATTGAATATATATAATTTCTGGAGTCCAGTATTGGTATGTTCTATATACCAGGACTGGTGGACCAATACTGTCTATAATGACAACAATTGTATTGAATATATATAATTTCTGGAGTCCAGTATTGGTATGTTCTATATACCAGGACTGGTGGACCAATACTGTCTATAATGACAACAATAGTATTGAATATATACAATTTCTGGAGTCCAGTATTGGTATGTTCTATATACCAGGACTGGTGGACCAATACTGTCTATAATGACAACAATAGTATTGAATATATATAATTTCTGGATCAAGTATTGGTATGTTCTATATACCAGGACTGGTGGACCAATACAGTCTATAATGACAACAATAGTATTGAATATATATAATTTCTGGAGTCCAGTATTGGTATGTTCTATATACCAGGACTGGTGGACCAATACTGTCTATAATGACAACAATAGTATTGAATATATACATTTTCTGGAGTCCAGTATTGGTATGTTCTATATACCAGGACTGGTGGACAAATACTGTCTATAATGACAACAATAGTATTGAATATATACAATTTCTGGAGTCCAGTATTGGTATGTTCTATATACCAGGACTGGTGGACCAATACTGTCTATAATGACAACAATAGTATTGAATATATACATTTTCTGGAGTCCAGTATTGGTATGTTCTATATACCAGGACTGGTGGACCAATACTGTCTATAATGACAACAATAGTATTGAATATATACAATTTCTGGAGTCCAGTATTGGTATGTTCTATATACCAGGACTGGTGGACCAATACTGTCTATAATGACAACAATATTATTGAATATATACATTTTCTGGAGTCCAGTATTGGTATGTTCTATATACCAGGACTGGTGGACCAATACTGTCTATAATGACAACAATAGTATTGAATATATACAATTTCTGGAGTCCAGTATTGGTATGTTCTATATACCAGGACTGGTGGACAAATACTGTCTATAATGACAACAATAGTATTGAATATATATAATTTCTGGAGTCAAGTATTGGTATGTTCTATATACCAGGACTGGTGGATCAATACTGTCTATAATGACAACAATAGTATTGAATATATACAATTTCTGTAGTCCAGTATTGGTATGTTCTATATACCAGGACTGGTGGACAAATACTGTCTATAATGACAACAATAGTATTGAATATATATAATTTCTGGAGTCAAGTATTGGTATGTTCTATATACCAAGACTGGTGGACCAATATTGTCTATAATGACAATAATAGTATTGAATATATATAATTTCTGGAGTCCAGTATTGGTATGTTCTATATACCAGGACTGGTGGACCAATATTGTCTATAATGACAACAATTGTATTGAATATTTACAATTTCTGGAGTCCAGTATTGGTATGTTCTATATACCAGGACTGGTGGACCAATACTGACTATAATGACAACAATTGTATTGAATATATATAATTTCTGGAGTCCAGTATTGGTATGTTCTATATACCAGGACTGGTGGACCAATATTGTCTATAATGACAACAATTGTATTGAATATTTACAATTTCTGGAGTCCAGTATTGGTATGTTCTATATACCAGGACTGGTGGACCAATACTGACTATAATGACAACAATTGTATTGAATATATATAATTTCTGGAGTCCAGTATTGGTATGTTCTATATACCAGGACTGGTGGACCAATACTGACTATAATGACAACAATTGTATTGAATATATATAATTTCTGGAGTCCAGTATTGGTATGTTCTATATACCAGGACTGGTGGACCAATATTGTCTATAATGACAACAATAGTATTGAATATATATAATTTCTGGAGTCCAGTATTGGTATGTTCTATATACCAGGACTGGTGGACCAATACTGTCTATAATGACAACAATTGTATTGAATATTTACAATTTCTGGAGTCCAGTATTGGTATGTTCTATATACCAGGACTGGTGGACCAATACTGTCTATAATGACAACAATTGTATTGAATATATATAATTTCTGGAGTCCAGTATTGGTATGTTCTATATACCAGGACTGGTGGACAAATACTGTCTATAATGACAACAATAATATTGAATATATACAATTTCTGGAGTCCAGTATTGGTATGTTCTATATACCAGGACTGGAGGACCAATACTGTCTATAATGACAACAATAGTATTGAATATATACAATTTCTGGAGTCCAGTATTGGTATGTTCTATATACCAGGACTGGTGGACCAATACTGTCTATAATGACAACAATAGTATTGAACATATACAATTTCTGGAGTCCAGTATTGGTATGTTCTATATACCAAGACTGGTGGACCAATACTGTCTATAATGACAACAATAGTATTGAATATATACAATTTCTGGAGTCCAGTATTGGTATGTTCTATATACCAAGACTGGTGGACCAATACTGTCTATAATGACAACAATAGTATTGAATATATATAATTTCTGGAGTCCAGTATTGCTATGTTCTATATACCAGGACTGGTGGACCAATACTGTCTATAATGACAACAATAGTATTGAATATATATAATTTCTGGAGTCCAGTATTGGTATGTTCTATATACCAGGACTGGTGGACCAATACTGTCTATAATGACAACAATAGTATTGAATATATACAATTTCTGGAGTCCAGTATTGGTATGTTCTATATCCCGGGACTGGTGGACCAATACTGTCTATAATGACAACAATAGTATTGAATATATACAATTTCTGGAGTCCAGTATTGGTATGTTCTATATACCAGGACTGGTGGACCAATACTGTCTATAATGACAACAATAGTATTGAATATATACATTTTCTGGAGTCCAGTATTGGTATGTTCTATATACCAGGACTGGTGGACTAATACTGTCTATAATGACAACAATAGTATTGAATATATATAATTTCTGGAGTCCAGTATTGGTATGTTCTATATACCAGGACTGGTGGACCAATACTGTCTATAATGACAACAATAGTATTGAATATATACAATTTCTGGAGTCCAGTATTGGTATGTTCCATATACCAGGACTGGTGGACCAATACTGTCTATAATGACAACAATAGTATTGAATATATATAATTTCTGGAGTCCAGTATTGGTATGTTCTATATACCAGGACTGGTGGACCAATACTGTCTATAATGACAACAATAGTATTGAATATATACAATTTCTAGAGTCCAGTATTGGTATGTTCTATATACCAGGTCTGGTGGACCAATACTGTCTATAATGACAACAATAGTATTGAATATATACATTTTCTGGAGTCCAGTATTGGTATGTTCTATATACCAGGACTGGTGGACCAATACTGTCTATAATGACAACAATAGTATTGAATATATATAATTTCTGGAGTCCAGTATTGGTATGTTCTATATACCAGGACTGGTGGACCAATACTGTCTATAATGACAACAATAGTATTGAATATATACAATTTCTGGAGTCCAGTATTGGTATGTTCTATATACCAGGACTGGTGGACCAATACTGTCTATAATGACAACAATAGTATTGAATATATACAATTTCTGGAGTCCAGTATTGGTATGTTCTATATACCAGGACTGGTGGACCAATACTGTCTATAATGACAACAATAGTATTGAATATATACATTTTCTGGAGTCCAGTATTGGTATGTTCTATATACCAGGACTGGTGGACCAATACTGTCTATAATGACAACAATAGTATTGAATATATACAATTTCTGGAGTCCAGTATTGGTATGTTCTATATACCAGGACTGGTGGATCAATACTGTCTATAATGACAACAATAGTATTGAATATATACAATTTCTGGAGTCCAGTATTGGTATGTTCTATATACCAGGACTGGTGGACCAATACTGTCTATAATGACAACAATAGTATTGAATATATACAATTTCTGGAGTCAAGTATTGGTATGTTCTATATACCAGGACTGGTGGACCAATACTGTCTATAATGACAACAATAATATTGAATATATACAATTTCTGGAGTCCAGTATTGGTATGTTCTATATACCAGGACTGGTGGACCAATACTGTCTATAATGACAACAATAGTATTGAATATATATAATTTCTGGAGTCAAGTATTGGTATGTTCTATATACCAAGACTGGTGGACCAATATTGTCTATAATGACAACAATAGTATTGAATATATATAATTTCTGGAGTCCAGTATTTCTATGTTCTATATACCAGGACTGGTGGACCAATACTGTCTATAATGACAACAATAGTATTGAATATTTACAATTTCTGGAGTCCAGTATTGGTATGTTCTATATACCAGGACTGGTGGACCAATACTGTCTATAATGACAACAATTGTATTGAATATTTACAATTTCTGGAGTCCAGTATTGGTATGTTCTATATACCAGGACTGGTGGACCAATACTGTCTATAATGACAACAATTGTATTGAATATATATAATTTCTGGAGTCCAGTATTGGTATGTTCTATATACCAGGACTGGTGGACCAATACTGTCTATAATGACAACAATTGTATTGAATATATATAATTTCTGGAGTCCAGTATTGGTATGTTCTATATACCAGGACTGGTGGACAAATACTGTCTATAATGACAACAATAGTATTGAATATATATAATTTCTGGAGTCCAGTATTGGTATGTTCTATATACCAGGACTGGTGGACCAATACTGTCTATAATGACAACAATTGTATTGAATATATATAATTTCTGGAGTCCAGTATTGGTATGTTCTATATACCAGGAATGGTGGACCAATACTATCTATAATGACAACAATAGTATTGAATATATACAATTTCTGGAGTCCAGTATTGGTATGTTCTATATACCAGGACTGGTGGACCAATACTGTCTATAATGACAACAATAGTATTGAATATATACAATTTCTGGAGTCCAGTATTGCTATGTTCTATATACCAGGACTGGTGGACCAATACTGTCTATAATGACAACAATAGTATTGAATATATACATTTTCTGGAGTCCAGTATTGGTATGTTCTATATACCAGGACTGGTGGACCAATACTGTCTATAATGACAACAATAGTATTGAATATATACAATTTCTGGAGTCCAGTATTGGTATGTTCTATATACCAAGACTGGTGGACCAATACTGTCTATAATGACAACAATAGTATTGAATATATATAATTTCTGGAGTCCAGTATTGCTATGTTCTATATACCAGGACTGGTGGACCAATACTGTCTATAATGACAACAATAGTATTGAATATATATAATTTCTGGAGTCAAGTATTGGTATGTTCTATATACCAGGACTGGTGGACCAATACTGTCTATAATGACAACAATTGTATTGAATATATACAATTTCTGGAGTCCAGTATTGGTATGTTCTATATACCAGGATTGGTGGACCAATACTGTCTATAATGACAACAATAGTATTGAATATATACAATTTCTGGAGTCCAGTATTGGTATGTTCTATATACCAGGACTGGTGGACCAATACTGTCTATAATGACAACAATAGTATTGAATATATATAATTTCTGGAGTCCAGTATTGGTATGTTCTATATACCAGGACTGGTGGACCAATACTGTCTATAATGACAACAATAGTATTGAATATATACAATTTCTGGAGTCCAGTATTGGTATGTTCTATATACCAGGACTGGTGGACCAATACTGTCTATAATGACAACAATAGTATTGAATATATACAATTTCTGGAGTCCAGTATTGGTATGTTCTATATACCAGGACTGGTGGACCAATACTGTCTATAATGACAACAATAGTATTGAATATATACATTTTCTGGAGTCCAGTATTGGTATGTTCTATATACCAGGACTGGTGGACTAATACTGTCTATAATGACAACAATAGTATTGAATATATATAATTTCTGGAGTCCAGTATTGGTATGTTCTATATACCAGGACTGGTGGACCAATACTGTCTATAATGACAACAATAGTATTGAATATATACAATTTCTGGAGTCCAGTATTGGTATGTTCCATATACCAGGACTGGTGGACCAATACTGTCTATAATGACAACAATAGTATTGAATATATATAATTTCTGGAGTCCAGTATTGGTATGTTCTATATACCAGGACTGGTGGACCAATACTGTCTATAATGACAACAATAGTATTGAATATATACAATTTCTGGAGTCCAGTATTGGTATGTTCTATATACCAGGTCTGGTGGACCAATACTGTCTATAATGACAACAATAGTATTGAATATATACATTTTCTGTAGTCCAGTATTGGTATGTTCTATATACCAGGACTCGTGGACCAATACTGTCTATAATGACAACAATAGTATTGAATATATATAATTTCTGGAGTCCAGTATTGGTATGTTCTATATACCAGGACTGGTGGACCAATACTGTCTATAATGACAACAATAGTATTGAATATATACAATTTCTGGAGTCCAGTATTGGTATGTTCTATATACCAGGACTGGTGGACCAATACTGTCTATAATGACAACAATAGTATTGAATATATACAATTTCTGGAGTCCAGTATTGGTATGTTCTATATACCAGGACTGGTGGACCAATACTGTCTATAATGACAACAATAGTATTGAATATATACATTTTCTGGAGTCCAGTATTGGTATGTTCTATATACCAGGACTGGTGGACCAATACTGTCTATAATGACAACAATAGTATTGAATATATGCAATTTCTGGAGTCCAGTATTGGTATGTTCTATATACCAGGACTGGTGGATCAATACTGTCTATAATGACAACAATAGTATTGAATATATACAATTTCTGGAGTCCAGTATTGGTATGTTCTATATACCAGGACTGGTGGACCAATACTGTCTATAATGACAACAATAGTATTGAATATATACAATTTCTGGAGTCAAGTATTGGTATGTTCTATATACCAGGACTGGTGGACCAATACTGTCTATAATGACAACAATAATATTGAATATATACAATTTCTGGAGTCCAGTATTGGTATGTTCTATATACCAGGACTGGTGGACCAATACTGTCTATAATGACAACAATAGTATTGAATATATATAATTTCTGGAGTCCAGTATTTCTATGTTCTATATACCAGGACTGGTGGACCAATACTGTCTATAATGACAACAATAGTATTGAATATATACAATTTCTGGAGTCCAGTATTGGTATGTTCTATATACCAGGACTGGTGGACCAATACTGTCTATAATGACAACAATAGTATTGAATATATACAATTTCTGGAGTCCAGTATTGGTATGTTCTATATACCAGGACTGGTGGACCAATACTGTCTATAATGACAACAATAGTATTGAATATATACATTTTCTGGAGTCCAGTATTGGTATGTTCTATATACCAGGACTGGTGGACTAATACTGTCTATAATGACAACAATAGTATTGAATATATATAATTTCTGGAGTCCAGTATTGGTATGTTCTATATACCAGGACTGGTGGACCAATACTGTCTATAATGACAACAATAGTATTGAATATATACAATTTCTGGAGTCCAGTATTGGTATGTTCCATATACCAGGACTGGTGGACCAATACTGTCTATAATGACAACAATAGTATTGAATATATATAATTTCTGGAGTCCAGTATTGGTATGTTCTATATACCAGGACTGGTGGACCAATACTGTCTATAATGACAACAATAGTATTGAATATATACAATTTCTGGAGTCCAGTATTGGTATGTTCTATATACCAGGTCTGGTGGACCAATACTGTCTATAATGACAACAATAGTATTGAATATATACATTTTCTGTAGTCCAGTATTGGTATGTTCTATATACCAGGACTCGTGGACCAATACTGTCTATAATGACAACAATAGTATTGAATATATATAATTTCTGGAGTCCAGTATTGGTATGTTCTATATACCAGGACTGGTGGACCAATACTGTCTATAATGACAACAATAGTATTGAATATATACAATTTCTGGAGTCCAGTATTGGTATGTTCTATATACCAGGACTGGTGGACCAATACTGTCTATAATGACAACAATAGTATTGAATATATACAATTTCTGGAGTCCAGTATTGGTATGTTCTATATACCAGGACTGGTGGACCAATACTGTCTATAATGACAACAATAGTATTGAATATATACATTTTCTGGAGTCCAGTATTGGTATGTTCTATATACCAGGACTGGTGGACCAATACTGTCTATAATGACAACAATAGTATTGAATATATGCAATTTCTGGAGTCCAGTATTGGTATGTTCTATATACCAGGACTGGTGGATCAATACTGTCTATAATGACAACAATAGTATTGAATATATACAATTTCTGGAGTCCAGTATTGGTATGTTCTATATACCAGGACTGGTGGACCAATACTGTCTATAATGACAACAATAGTATTGAATATATACAATTTCTGGAGTCAAGTATTGGTATGTTCTATATACCAGGACTGGTGGACCAATACTGTCTATAATGACAACAATAATATTGAATATATACAATTTCTGGAGTCCAGTATTGGTATGTTCTATATACCAGGACTGGTGGACCAATACTGTCTATAATGACAACAATAGTATTGAATATATATAATTTCTGGAGTCCAGTATTTCTATGTTCTATATACCAGGACTGGTGGACCAATACTGTCTATAATGACAACAATAGTATTGAATATTTACAATTTCTGGAGTCCAGTATTGGTATGTTCTATATACCAGGACTGGTGGACCAATACTGTCTATAATGACAACAATTGTATTGAATATTTACAATTTCTGGAGTCCAGTATTGGTATGTTCTATATACCAGGACTGGTGGACCAATACTGTCTATAATGACAACAATTGTATTGAATATATATAATTTCTGGAGTCCAGTATTGGTATGTTCTATATACCAGGACTGGTGGACCAATACTGTCTATAATGACAACAATTGTATTGAATATATATAATTTCTGGAGTCCAGTATTGGTATGTTCTATATACCAGGACTGGTGGACAAATACTGTCTATAATGACAACAATAGTATTGAATATATATAATTTCTGGAGTCCAGTATTGGTATGTTCTATATACCAGGACTGGTGGACCAATACTGTCTATAATGACAACAATTGTATTGAATATATATAATTTCTGGAGTCCAGTATTGGTATGTTCTATATACCAGGAATGGTGGACCAATACTATCTATAATGACAACAATAGTATTGAATATATACAATTTCTGGAGTCCAGTATTGGTATGTTCTATATACCAGGACTGGTGGACCAATACTGTCTATAATGACAACAAAAGTATTGAATATATACAATTTCTGGAGTCCAGTATTGCTATGTTCTATATACCAGGACTGGTGGACTAATACTGTCTATAATGACAACAATAGTATTGAATATATACATTTTCTGGAGTCCAGTATTGGTATGTTCTATATACCAGGACTGGTGGACCAATACTGTCTATAATGACAACAATAGTATTGAATATATACAATTTCTGGAGTCCAGTATTGGTATGTTCTATATACCAGGACTGGTGGACCAATACTGTCTATAATGACAACAATAGTATTGAATATATACATTTTCTGGAGTCCAGTATTGGTATGTTCTATATACCAGGACTGGTGGACCAATACTGTCTATAATGACTACAATAGTATTGAATATATACATTTTCTGGAGTCCAGTATTGGTATGTTCTATATACCAGGACTGGTGGACCAATACTGTCTATAATGACAACAATAGTATTGAATATATACATTTTCTGGAGTCCAGTATTGGTATGTTCTATATACCAGGACTGGTGGACCAATACTGTCTATAATGACAACAATAGTATTGAATATATACAATTTCTGGAGTCCAGTATTGGTATGTTCTATATACCAGGACTGGTGGATCAATACTGTCTATAATGACAACAATAGTATTGAATATATACAATTTCTGGAGTCCAGTATTGGTATGTTCTATATACCAGGACTGGTGGACAAATACTGTCTATAATGACAACAATAGTATTGAATATATACAATTTCTGGAGTCCAGTATTGGTATGTTCTATATACCAGGACTGGTGGACCAATACTGTCTATAATGACAACAATTGTATTGAATATTTACAATTTCTGGAGTCCAGTATTGGTATGTTCTATATACCAGGACTGGTGGACCAATACTGTCTATAATGACAACAATTGTATTGAATATATATAATTTCTGGAGTCCAGTATTGGTATGTTCTATATACCAGGACTGGTGGACCAATACTGTCTATAATGACAACAATTGTATTGAATATATATAATTTCTGGAGTCCAGTATTGGTATGTTCTATATACCAGGACTGGTGGACAAATACTGTCTATAATGACAACAATAGTATTGAATATATATAATTTCTGGAGTCCAGTATTGGTATGTTCTATATACCAGGACTGGTGGACCAATACTGTCTATAATGACAACAATTGTATTGAATATATATAATTTCTGGAGTCCAGTATTGGTATGTTCTATATACCAGGAATGGTGGACCAATACTATCTATAATGACAACAATAGTATTGAATATATACAATTTCTGGAGTCCAGTATTGGTATGTTCTATATACCAGGACTGGTGGACCAATACTGTCTATAATGACAACAATAGTATTGAATATATACAATTTCTGGAGTCCAGTATTGCTATGTTCTATATACCAGGACTGGTGGACTAATACTGTCTATAATGACAACAATAGTATTGAATATATACATTTTCTGGAGTCCAGTATTGGTATGTTCTATATACCAGGACTGGTGGACCAATACTGTCTATAATGACAACAATAGTATTGAATATATACAATTTCTGGAGTCCAGTATTGGTATGTTCTATATACCAGGACTGGTGGACCAATACTGTCTATAATGACAACAATAGTATTGAATATATACATTTTCTGGAGTCCAGTATTGGTATGTTCTATATACCAGGACTGGTGGACCAATACTGTCTATAATGACTACAATAGTATTGAATATATACATTTTCTGGAGTCCAGTATTGGTATGTTCTATATACCAGGACTGGTGGACCAATACTGTCTATAATGACAACAATAGTATTGAATATATACATTTTCTGGAGTCCAGTATTGGTATGTTCTATATACCAGGACTGGTGGACCAATACTGTCTATAATGACAACAATAGTATTGAATATATACAATTTCTGGAGTCCAGTATTGGTATGTTCTATATACCAGGACTGGTGGATCAATACTGTCTATAATGACAACAATAGTATTGAATATATACAATTTCTGGAGTCCAGTATTGGTATGTTCTATATACCAGGACTGGTGGACAAATACTGTCTATAATGACAACAATAGTATTGAATATATACAATTTCTGGAGTCAAGTATTGGTATGTTCTATATACCAGGACTGGTGGACCAATACTGTCTATAATGACAACAATAGTATTGAATATATACAATTTCTGGAGTCCAGTATTGGTATGTTCTATATACCAGGACTGGTGGACCAATACTGACTATAATGACAATTGTATTGAATATATATAATTTCTGGAGTCCAGTATTGGTATGTTCTATATACCAAGACTGGTGGACCAATACTGTCTATAATGACAACAATAATATTGAATATATACAATTTCTGGAGTCCAGTATTGGTATGTTCTATATACCAGGACTGGTGGACCAATACTGTCTATAATGACAACAATAGTATTGAATATATATAATTTCTGGAGTCAAGTATTGGTATGTTCTATATACCAAGACTGGTGGACCAATATTGTCTATAATGACAACAATAGTATTGAATATATATAATTTCTGGAGTCCAGTATTTCTATGTTCTATATACCAGGACTGGTGGACCAATACTGTCTATAATGACAACAATAGTATTGAATATATATAATTTCTGGAGTCAAGTATTGGTATGTTCTATATACCAGGACTGGTGGGCAAATATTGTCTATAATGACGACAATAGTATTGAATATATATAATTTCTGGAGTCCAGTATTGGTATGTTCTATATACCAGGACTGGTGGACAAATACTGTCTATAATGACAACAATAGTATTGAATATATATAATTTCTGGAGTCCAGTATTGGTATGTTCTATATACCAGGACTGGTGGACCAATACTGTCTATAATGACAACAATAGTATTGAATATATATAATTTCTGGATCAAGTATTGGTATGTTCTATATACCAAGACTGGTGGACCAATACTGTCTATAATGACAACAATAGTATTGAATATATATAATTTCTGGAGTCCAGTATTGGTATGTTCTATATACCAGGACTGGTGGACCAACACTGTCTATCATGACAACAATAGTATTGAATATATACAATTTCTGGAGTCTAGTATTGGTATGTTTTATAGACCAAGACTGGTGGACCAATACTGTCTATAATGACAACAATAGTATTGAATATATATAATTTCTGGTGTCCAGTATTGGTTTGTTCTATATACCAGGACTGGTGGACCAATACTGTCTATAATGACAACAATAGTATTGAATATATATAATTTCTGGAGTCCAGTATTGGTATGTTTTATATACCAGGACTGGTGGACCAATACTATCTATAATGCTTTCTTGGTATGTTCTATATTCCTAGATTACTGGATAGATGAACAATCATACAAACTGAAGAATTTACATTTTGATTAATCAATGGTTTGCATAAGAGAAGCCCTATAGTTTATCTTGATAACTGATACATGGAAGTGATTAATCAGAAAAAAGATATTTTAATAATTCATTTCTCATATATTATTATTAAATGTGGATTGGCAGTATCGGTAGAGGGTCGGACGCCATGCTTTCCAGCATAGTTACGTCCCTTTTACGATCTGAGTTCAAATCCCGCCGAGGTTGACTTTGCCTTTCATCCTTACGGGGTCGATAAAATAAAGTACCAGTAATGCACTGGGTAATTGCTGGCCTTGTGCCAAAAGTAGAAACAATTAAATGTCCAGTATATATGTAAAACTGAGATACAGGAATAAATGTACTCTTGGGTCCCAAATAATAGGGGTGTTGGAATAAGTGGAAGGGTTTGGAATAAACAGGCAGCAGCGCGGAAAATCGTTAATTTTTCTAGGTTGTCTCCGTTAATTAAAAAAAAAAACAGAATTAGTCCTATTTATTTTATAACATATGGGATTTCTAGTAATGTACTTCTTTTGTCATGTATGTTTTTTTAATCTATAAAGAAAATTAATTGTCATAGGAATATTACCATTTAAAATAATTTTTCCCGGGGATAAAGTAGCAAAATTTAATAAGTGTGGATGGACGGACGAATGATTATTTGAGACTTGAGAGTATGAGTAGGGACAATATTGTACCAGGTTGACCTTTTAAGTTGAACTGAATAGATAGAAACTGTTTGGGAGTCTGATGGATGGTCTGTACATGTAATTCAAAGAACCAGCCTTGTTACATGCTGAATCTCCCTGAGAATTATGTTAAATGGTGGTGCTCCAGGATGGCCTGAACCAGTCATCTGGAATAGGTAAAGAGTAAATGTATATATGTGTGTGTGTGTGAAATGCTCAGATTACAAGTATGTTGTTCTTCCATTGTTCAATCCCCAGGAACACACTCCTCACACCCAACACAGATCCAGTATATTTATTGTTCAATCCCCAGGAACACACTCCTCACACCCAACACAGATCCAGTATATCTATTGTTCAATCCCCAGGAACACACTCCTCACACCCAACACAGATCCAGTATATCTATTGTTCAATCCCCAGGAACACACTCCTCACACCCAACACAGATCCAATATATCTATTGTTCAATCCCCAGGAACACACTCCTCACACCCAACACAGATCCAGTATATTTATTGTTCAATCCCCAGGAACACACTCCTCACACCCAACACAGATCCAGTATATCTATTGTTCAATCCCCAGGAACACACTCCTCACACCCAACACAGATCCAGTATATCTATTGTTCAAACCCCAGGAACACACTCCTCACACCCAACACAGATCCAGTATATCTATTGTTCAATCCCCAGGAACACACTCCTCACACCCAACACAGATCCAGTATATCTATTGTTCAATCCCCAGGAACACACTCCTCACACCCAACACAGATCCAGTATATCAATTGTTCAATCCCCAGGAACACACTCCTCACACCCAACACAGATCCAGTATATTTATTGTTCAATCCCCAGGAACACACTCCTCACACCCAACACAGATCCAGTATATCTATTGTTCAATCCCCAGGAACACACTCCTCACACCCAACACAGATCCAGTATATCTATTGTTCAATCCCCAGGAACACACTCCTCACACCCAACACAGATCCAGTATATCTATTGTTCAATCCCCAGGAACACACTCCTCACACCCAACACAGATCCAGTATATCTATTGTTCAATCCCCAGGAACACTTTCCTCACACCCAACACAGATCCAGTATATCTATTGTTCAATCCCCAGGAACACTTTCCTCACACCCAACACAGATCCAGTATATCTATTGTTCAATCCCCAGGAACACACTCCTCACACCCAACACAGATCCAGTATATCTATTGTTCAATCCCCAGGAACACACTCCTCACACCCAACACAGATCCAGTATATTTATTGTTCAATCCCCAGGAACACACTCCTCACACCCAACACAGATCCAGTATATCTATTGTTCAATCCCCAGGAACACACTCCTCACACCCAACACAGATCCAGTATATCTATTGTTCAATCCCCAGGAACACACTCCTCACACCCAACACAGATCCAGTATATTTATTGTTCAATCCCCAGGAACACACTCCTCACACCCAACACAGATCCAGTATATCTATTGTTCAATCCCCAGGAACACACTCCTCACACCCAACACAGATCCAGTATATTTATTGTTCAATCCCCAGGAACACACTCCTCACACCCAACACAGATCCAGTATATTTATTGTTCAATCCCCAGGAACACACTCCTCACACCCAACACACATCCAGTATATCTATTGTTCAATCCCCAGGAACACACTCCTCACACCCAACACAGATCCAGTATATCTATTGTTCAATCCCCAGGAACACACTCCTCACACCCAACACAGATCCAGTATATTTATTGTTCAATCCCCAGGAACACACTCCTCACACCCAACACAGATCCAGTATATCTATTGTTCAATCCCCAGGAACACATTCCTCACACCCAACACAGATCCAGTATATCTATTGTTCAATCCCCAGGAACACACTCCTCACACCCAACACAGATCCAGTATATTTATTGTTCAATCCCCAGGAACACACTCCTCACACCCAACACAGATCCAGTATATCTATTGTTCAATCCCCAGGAACACACTCCTCACACCCAACACAGATCCAGTATATTTATTGTTCAATCCCCAGGAACACACTCCTCACACCGAACACAGATCCAGTATATTTATTGTTCAATCCCCAGGAACACACTCCTCACACCCAACACAGATCCAGTATATCTATTGTTCAATCCCCAGGAACACACTCCTCACACCCAACACACATCCAGTATATCTATTGTTCAATCCCCAGGAACACACTCCTCACACCCAACACAGATCCAGTATATTTATTGTTCAATCCCCAGGAACACACTCCTCACACCGAACACAGATCCAGTATATTTATTGTTCAATCCCCAGGAACACACTCCTCACACCCAACACAGATCCAGTATATCTATTGTTCAATCCCCAGGAACACACTCCTCACACCCAACACACATCCAGTATATCTATTGTTCAATCCCCAGGAACACACTCCTCACACCCAACACAGATCCAGTATATTTATTGTTCAATCCCCAGGAACACACTCCTCACACCCAACACAGATCCAGTATATCTATTGTTCAATCCCCAGGAACACACTCCTCACACCCAACACAGATCCAGTATATTTATTGTTCAATCCCCAGGAACACACTCCTCACACCGAACACAGATCCAGTATATTTATTGTTCAATCCCCAGGAACACACTCCTCACACCCAACACACATCCAGTATATCTATTGTTCAATCCCCAGGAACACACTCCTCACACCCAACACAGATCCAGTATATTTATTGTTCAATCCCCAGGAACACACTCCTCACACCCAACACACATCCAGTATATCTATTGTTCAATCCCCAGGAACACACTCCTCACACCCAACACACATCCAGTATACATATTGTTCAATCCCCAGGAACACACTCCTCACACCCAACACAGATCCAGTATATTTATTGTTCAATCCCCAGGAACACACTCCTCACACCCAACACAGATCCAGTATATCTATTGTTCAATCCCCAGGAACACACTCCTCACACCCAACACAGATCCAGTATATCTATTGTTCAATCCCCAGGAACACACTCCTCACACCCAACACAGATCCAGTATATTTATTGTTCAATCCCCAGGAACACACTCCTCACACCCAACACAGATCCAGTATATTTATTGTTCAATCCCCAGGAACACACTCCTCACACCCAACACAGATCCAGTATATCTATTGTTCAATCCCCAGGAACACACTCCTCACACCCAACACAGATCCAGTATATCTATTGTTCAATCCCCAGGAACACACTCCTCACACCCAACACAGATCCAGTATATCTATTGTTCAATCCCCAGGAACACACTCCTCACACCCAACACAGATCCAGTATATCTATTGTTCAATCCCCAGGAACACACTCCTCACACCCAACACAGATCCAGTATATCAATTGTTCAATCCCCAGGAACACACTCCTCACACCCAACACAGATCCAGTATATCTATTGATTTCCCATAATATTATCACAACTGTGAACTGAAATTGCAGGCTATCGATGGCTTTGTTGTTATGTCTTGGTAAGATATTCTTTTTTCTAAACCAAAAATATATTTATTTCATTGTCTATCTAAACTATAATAAAGAAAGGAGTGCGGCACTGCATCCAGAATATATTTTTTTATCCCGTTTGTAAAATAAGTTGGATTACTTTGAATAAATAATTGTTTCTACTTTAGGCACAAGGCCAGAAATTAGCCAGTGCATTACTGGTACTTTATTTTATCGACCCCGTAAGGATGAAAGGCAAAGTTAACCTCAGCGGGATTTGAACTCAGACTATATAGGGAGGTAACTCTATGCTTCAAAGCATGGCGCCCAACCCTCTACTTTGAATAAATAATTGTTTCTACTTTAGGCACAAGGCCAGCAATTACCCAGTTGGTACTTTATTTTATTGACCCCGTAAGGATGAAAGGCAAAGTCAACCTACTTTGAAAAAATAATGAATGAATATTACATAATTTATCTGCTAAATTTCGTTATTCTTGATTAAATATAAATAATTTTGTTGCTTATGTTTTTAGATTCACTTCTTTAAAATTTTCAAATGTGAACACTTCCGGTTAGTGATCCCTTAAATAAACATTCATATATTTCCATCATTAATTTTCTCCTAATGCAGTTTATATATATCGTCTTTTTTTAATGTATCATGGATTACGTTACTGATTACATAAGACAGTGTAATGCAGTCTTCGTTCAATTTCTGTGTATATTGTCAATTACGATTTTATTTGATCATATCTACATGTATATATACTTGCGTATAATATCAATATACACACTGCACCTTCAGGTGGTTTTTCTGCTAGTACAGTTAATAAAGTAACTAGACAATAACAATCAAAATTAATGAAATTACCTTTCATCCTTTTGTGGTCTATAAAAACTGCAGGTGAGAGGAGGTACAGTATTATTAACTATACTCTTATATCACCATAGAGTCCCTTTTGTCTTTTAAAATATATGTATACCCTTATTGTTATTATTACTATTATAAGGGCTATGGCTTGGCAAAATCTTTAGACAAAATACCTTGGGGTATTTGTTCCACTTCTTTATATTCTAGCTTTGATAGAATATTGTGTTGTTCTCTTGCAGAATCGAAGATGTCCAGTTTCTTGGTCAGCCTATGAACTTTTCAGCCAACACTTTTATATGTGGTTGATGTAATTTTGGTTGTTTCACTATACATCTCTTTGTGTTAAAACCCACACACCAACACACATAGACACACACACCAACACACATAGACACACACACCAACACCCAGACAGACACACACCAACACACACACACACCAACACACAAACACAGATACACACACACCAACACACACACGCACCAACACACAAACACATACACACACACCAACACACAAACTATGTTTTTGTCCTGTGCCGTCATAATGTTTTCCTTGATGTTAACCCTTATGGCGAATAAAGAAATAATTATTTCCAAGGTAACTATTATTATTGAATGGCCCGAGTTAATGGACCTGCTCTAATGTGTGTACATGTAGATTGGAGGGAGGACACCTGGCTTGGTGGTCAGGGTGACTGGCTTTTGTGGCTTTTCTTCACAAGAAACTCTCACATGTCTCCCCCACCCACCCACCACCACTACTGGGGAGTTTTCTTTTGTTTCTATTTGTTGTTACATTCTTTCTTTTTGTTTTATATTAAGTTCTTTTTTTTTTGTTTATATTAATTTTTACACACAGAAACCCACACTGTACCGTCCTGTGCTATCCTTAATGTATTTTTTATGTAAACCCTTTGTAGTCAATAAAGAAAACATTATTATCATTACTCGATGAAACCAATGTTGTCTACTTCTTTCTGCCACTCTCTCTCTCTCTCTCACTAAACAAATGATGTTCATTTTCTCTCTCTCTCTATGTACATCTTTCTCACTTGGTGCTCCCCCTCTCTCTCTATATAGACGAGGGCGACATCATAACTTTCTGTCTATCTACCTCTTCCTATCACCTCAAAAACACATGGCATTCTCTTCTCTCTCTCTCTCTCTCTCTATGTACATATCTCTTGCTTGGCACTCCCCCTTGCTATATAAAGTGAGCATGATGGACAAACAGACAGAGAGACAGACAGACAATGATATTATTATCATATAGATTGTTATAAGGATTATTGTTCAGTTCCAATTTCCATATTTTCTGTTTTCTCCATTTCACAGACATTTCCATTACTATTGATTTATTGAGGAGGAGGGATTTTATATTGGAGGGGTTTTACAGATATTCCCCCTCCTCCTCCTCATCATCATCATCATCATTGTTGTTGTTGTCATCACCATCAACATCATTACCATCATCATCACCACCATCACCATCATTACCATCATCATCATCACCACCATCACCATCATTACCATCATCACCACCACCATCAACATCATTACCATCATTATCACCATCATTACCATCATCATCACCATCTTCATAATCATTACCATCATCATCACCATCTTCATAATCATCGTCATTACTATCGTTATCGTCATCATGACCTTCACACATTAAATGAGGATGCTGACTGTCATATACTATATATATATATATATATATATATATATATATCATCATCATCATCATGGGTCCAGGTTTTTATCATTTATTTTGTTTGACCTGTTTAGCTTGATTTGTTTTTTGGCTTAGGTGGTTATTGCCTTCTTCACCACTGTTTCAGTTTCTATGGCGTTCTAACATATTGTTTAGCTCTGGTTTTTTAACTATTGCCAGTATTTCTACGATTTTGTGTTTCGTTTCGCTTTTTCTACCAGCCGAAATACGATTCTCGCTGAATTATATTTATATTTATATATATATATATATGAGACTGATGAATGTGGAGAACGAATGGGAGAGAGAAATTACCCTTAGTAGATCCGACAGAGGGACCAGCTATTGAGATTGACGAATATAGGGTCCAAGAGGCGATTAAGGAAATGAAAAATGGTAAGGCTGCTGGACCATCGGGAATAGTTGCTGAGATGCTGAAGGCATCAGGGGACGTAGGCACTAAACTGGTTGCACGCATCATCAATCAGGCTATATATGGTGGTGTCATACCCAAAGACTGGTGCAGCAGTATTCTCATAAATTGCTACAAAGGTAAAGGGGATGCTCTGGAGAGGAGCAATTATAGGGGTATAAAACTGATAGATCAGGTTATGAAAGTGGCAGAAAGGATATTAGCACAACTAATTAGAGAAAGGGTCAAACTAGATGAGATGCAGTTTGGTTTTGTGCCTGGGAAGAGTACAACAGATGCCCTCTTCTTGGTGAGACAATTGCAAGAGAGGTTCTTAGAGAAAAATAAGCCACTATACTTAGCCTTTGTTGACCTAGAGAAGGCCTTTGATAGGGTACCCCGATCTGTCATCTGGTGGTCCCTAAGGAAGCTAGGTGTTGAGGAATGGCTTGTGAGGACAGTGCAAACTTTGTACAGAGGTACTCGCAGTAAAGTCAGGGTAGGAATGGAGTTTAGTGAGGAATTCCAGATACAAGTAGGAGTACATCAGGGTTTGGTCCTCAGTTCGCTCTTGTTCATTATAGTCCTCCCTAGCCATAACAGAGGAGTTTAAGACTGGCTGTCCATGGGAACTTCTCTATGCTGACGATCTGGTTTTTATAGCAGAATCAGTAGAGGAGCTAGAGAATAAATTCGGGCTATGGAAACAGCAGTTGGAAGCAAGAGGACTGAGGGTGAACCTAGCTAAGACAAAAGTGTTGATGAGTAGAAAAGAGGACAAAACCCTGATTCCGTCAGGGAAATGGCCATGTCCGATATGCAGAAAAGGAACTGGCATAAATTCTATAAAATGCACACAATGCAGATCCTGGGTACACAAGAGATGTAGCGGGATAGCAGGCAAACTAACAGGTAGGGAGAAATATGTATGCAGTAGATGTACAGGGAAATTAGACAGTAGAAGTCGCATTGATAGACACATTTTTCAAATGCAGGAGGGCGCTATAGAAGTGGTGGATAGCTTCCGGTACCTAGGAGATCAGATTAGCATGGGAGGAGGGTGTTCCGAGGCCATAGTATCTAGAATAAGGACGGGTAGGAAGAAGTTTAGGGAGCTGCTTCCTCTGTTGACGAA
Source organism: Eledone cirrhosa (assembly GCA_964016885.1). Lineage (NCBI taxonomy): Eukaryota > Metazoa > Mollusca > Cephalopoda > Octopoda > Eledonidae > Eledone > Eledone cirrhosa. Next base: position 26,357,750 of record OZ024741.1, read on the forward strand.
GAAGGGTTTCTCCCTGCATACGAAAGGCCGGTTGTATGATGCCTGTGTGAGGAGCGCGATGCTGCATGGTAGTGAGACATGGGCAGCAACTGCAGAGGATATGCAACGGCTGGAGAGAAATGAGGCAAGCATGCTCCGTTGGATGTGCAGTGTAAATGTGCGTGAACGACCCAGCATAAATGTGTTGAGAGAGAAACTGTGTCTGAGAGGGATAGAATGTAGTGTACGGGAGAGGAGACTGAGGTGGTATGGACATGTGATGCGCATGGAGGATGACCGATGGGTGAAGAAGTGCCAGGAAATGCCAGTTGAAGGAAGACGTGGTAGAGGTAGACCACGAAAAACATGGGCGGAGGTGGTGAGAACAGACCTCAGATCATTGAAGCTCACGGTGGAGATGACGAGGGACCGTGACGAGTGGAGAGATGCTGTGCTGAATAAGACCCGTCCCACCCTTGCAAGCAGGGAAAAGCGGACGTAAAATGATGATGATGATGATATATATATATATATATATATATATATATATATATATATATATATATATATATATATATATATATAGTTTTTATATAGATGAGATTCTACAGGACTAGAACTGTTTTATTCTTTAGAAATCATCAGGAATCTGGCTTTCCAAAAATAAATGTTGTGGTATTTATATCTTTTCAGGTGGTAGGAAAGAAAAGGGAATTCATTAATGGCCTTTGTCACTCTAAGTAGAACTTTAAAGAATTAGCTTTTAAAGAATTTCCCTTTTCTTTAAATCCATCAACCATGACCGACCCCCAACGATCTTATAGACACCTGAAATATAGGCATTGTTAGCTGAAGAAAAACTTAAAAATAAGGAGTGGTACCCCATTCTGAACTTGTTTATAGAATTCTTTCTGCCTTTGTCACTCTAAATATAAATTATAGCCTTAAAGAATTAGCTTTTAATGAATTCCCTTTTCTTTAAATCCATCAACCATGACCGACCCCCAACGATCTTATAGACACCTGAAATATAGGCATTGTTAGCTGAAGAAAAACTTAAAAATAAGGAGTGGTACCCCATTCTGAACTTGTTTATAGAATTCTTTCTGCCTTTGTCACTCTAAATATAAATTATAGCCTTAAAGAATTAGCTTTTAATGAATTCCCTTTTCTTTCAACCAATGACCTCTACTCATCCCACTCCCCACCCCTCTCCTACCACCTGAAAAGATATAAATACCACAACATTTATTTTTGGAAAGCCAGATTCCTGATGATTTCTAAAGAATGAAACAGTTCTAGTCCTGTAGAATCTCATCTATATTAAAACTTTTATACTCTGCTATGTATTGAGTACCTTACTTATTGTGGTTACCTCCGATTCAACCCGGATTAACGTACCTATATATATATATATATATATATACATATATTTATATATAATTGGTGTTGGATGCTTAAAGCGTCCGTATGCGGTAGGCCGTTTAAGCACTCGATGCCCTCACATATGTGTGTTTGAATTTACAGCACAAGAATCAGTGTTGTGATGAATGGAATTTATTGGACATATTACAATCGTTTCTCTGGCGACCAGCTCGAGGAACGATCGATGTGATGATCGAACCTGACTCTGAAAATCACAAGGTCCTCAGATACGTCTTGATTCTACGAAGCAGATTTTCCTATAGGAAAATGCTTCCCATGAAACTCAGAATGACAACAGAGAGTAATCTCTCTAATATAATAAAAATATGTAGGTGTCACATCACAAAGCACCCAGTACACACTGTAAATAAGGTTGGTGTTAGGAATGGCATCCAGCTGTAGAAACCAAGGCATGGTCACCTGACCTGGCCTTTCTCACAAGACAACTCGTCTAACCCATGCTAATGTGAAAAGAAATGGACATTAAACAGTGAGGATGATTACACTCTACTTTGGTATTGAGTACTTTTTCCTTGTGCTGTAAATTCAAACACACATATGTGTGTTTGAATGATGCGTGTATCCGAACAGCGATGTTGCATGGTAGTGAGACCTGGGCGCTGAAGGTGGAAGACTTACGTAGATTAGAGAGAAACGAAGCCTGCATGCTCCGATGGATGTGTAACAGTAATATACGTGAACGACAAAGCATAAAGGAATTGAGAGAGAGACTGAGCATAAGAGGAATCAAATGCTGCGTGCAGGAGAGGCGGTTACGCTGGTATGGACATGTGATGCGTATGAAGGATGACAGCTGCATAAAAAGGTGCAGAGCACTAGAAGTTGATGGAAACCGCGGAGTGGGGAGACCCAAGATGACTTGGGATGAGGTGATAAAAGCCGACCTTACCCAACTACACCTCTCAAAGACAATGACACACGACCGTGACTTCTGGCGTCACGCAGTAATACAGGGTACCCGACCTCCCATGGGTACATGCTGAAGCATATAAACAATATGCCCCCACTCCCCCCACCGCAAGGTGGTCGTGGAGGTGCCACGGCAAAAAAGCACCCAGCCCACACTGTAAAGTGGACGTGTAGGCGCCACGAAAAAGCACCCAGCACTCACTGTAAATGAGGTTGGTGTTAGGAAGGGCATCCAGCTGTAGAAATCAAGCCAGATCAGTTCCTGTATGAGCAAGGCATGGTCAGCCGACCAGACACTGCCCACAACAGGACAACCCGTCTAACCCATGCTAGCGTGGAAGAACGGACGTAAAACGGTGATGATGATGATGATGATGATGATATGTGAAGGCGCATGGCTTAGTGGTTAGAGCATTGGGCTGGCAATCGAAAGGTTGTGAGTTCAATTCTCGGACTGGGTGATGTGTTGTTTCCTTGAGCAAGACACTTTATTTAACGTTGCTCCAGTTTACTCAGCTGTAGAAATGAGATGATAGGACTGGGGTCCCTATCATTAAATCACACAAGACACCTCCAACGAGATATACCTTGGAGGAGGCCAGCTAGACCTGCATAGGTGTGAGCTGTCACACACACACACATAGGTGTGAGCTGTCACACACACACACACACATAGGTGTGAGCTGTAACAACAACAACAACAAACATACATGGCTGACAAACGAAGATTGCAGCAGATGTCCAAGAACAACAGTCAGTAAAAGCACACATGAAACAGACCCTATTAACTATTCAGATGGCTCCCTAAAAATAGTTTCTGCTTCCTGAGTGACCAAATTAATAGTCTAAAGTCTAAAATCTGTCTCAAGCCATGAGGCTCATCAGGCCAGTGTTTATCCCAGTTTAGGTGGACAGGGTGCCTGTACACAGGGTTAACCCCCCAGGTATTGCTGGTACTCATCTTCAGCTGAGTATACAGGAGCAACAGGAAATGATATGTGTTCAAGAACACAACACACAACTCAGTTCAGGAATCAAACCCACAACATTATGATCATGTCCAATACATTTACCACTAGACCATGCACCTTCATTAGTAGGGGGTAGTGGAAAGTACAGTAGCCATGGTGAGAACAGATTAGAAAAAAATTAGTGAGCTACTGCCCCTGCTGGCCATAAAGGGTTTTTCTCTCAGAGTGAAAGGTTGATGGTATGATGCCTGTGTGTGAACCGCAATGCTGTGTGGAAGCAAGATTTGGGCACTGAATATAGAGGATCTGAGACACCTGGGCAGAAATAAGACAAATATCCTCCAATGGTTGTGTAAAAAGTACAAAGCATTAATGGGCTGAGAGAAAAACTGGGGATAAGGGAGATTGAGTACAGTGTACAAGAGAGAAGACCCTGCTGGTATGTTATGTGATGAGTGTGAAAGGGAAGAGCTGCATAAAGAAGTACAGGGCACACAAAGTCGAAGGAACCTGTGTAAGATGATGACCTAATAAAGCATGGAAGCCTGAACTCAAAATGTTGAACCTTGCAGAAGAGACGACACAGCAGGTAATATGAAGAGCTACAGAAGACTTGCATCTCTATACAGGTTGATAAAAAAGTATCAGTCTACTACTGGGGTCGATTCTTCCTCTATATCCCTTTCTCACTTCCATTCTCTTACTTTCCTTCTCTGGAAGAAATCTGCTGTATTCTGACATGGAGAGGATTGGGCTCTACCAGGTTTAGAAATGCCCTAGAAACACTGTATGTCATCACAATGCTCTCATGACTCCTTCAGGAGTCACAGGACCATGCTTGCCAGGCATCTTCGTTTCAAGGGCTTAGATGTAGTTTCATTAATGGTTTCTAATTTAGGCACAAGACTAGAAATTTGGGGAGATGGCGAATCCATTACTCTAGTTCTTAATTGGTGCTTTATTTTAACAACCCCAGAATGAAGAAAGGCATAGTTGATCTTGGCAGGATTTGAATTTGCAATGTAAAGAGCCATAATTGAATACTGCAAGGCATTTTGTTCGATGCTCTAACGATTCTACTAATCAATTCCTTTAAGAAGTGTCTGTCATTAATAATGTTTTCTGATTTAGGCACAAGGCCAACCATTTTTGGGGAGAGGAAAGTCGATTAAGTCAACTCCAGTGCGTTACTGGTGCTTTATTTTATTGACCCCATAAGGTTGAAAAGCAAAGATAACCTCGGCGGGATTTGAACTCAGAATGTAAAGGGCCGTAACTCTATGCCCCAAACTGTTGTTCAACGTTCTACCGATACTGCCAATCCACTAATAATAAACATATATACATAGGAACCTCGATTCACGAACTCCTTCCACCGTGAACAAATCAATTCATAAAGAATTTTTCGAACATAAAACGTCACGGTTCACGAACGGTGATCGAGCAACGAACACGCAAACCGGCATCAACGGTTGACAACAAACTTGGAGTATCGACGGGAAAGTGTTACTTGCTGAGTAGTTAGTTACTATGGTGATATATATCGTCTTTCACACACAATCTCTTAACATTTCGTATGGGGAAAATAGTTTCGGCTTACGAACATTTCAGGTGACAAATAGCCTTCAGGAACAAATTAAGTTTGTGAGCCGAGGTAGAATTATCTCCCTTAAAATCACTCTTCATATTATAAATCACGTTCACTATGGTGTGTATAGTTGGCCATCATAATTGAAAACATGAATGTTTTAACGAGGTTATTTTATATCTCTCTTTTCATAGTCGCTGCAACAGTCGTAAATGTAAGTTACTGTTTAATATTTATTATTTAATTATTCTTCAGTTTGTGACGAATGGTAGATTTTTATTATTCCTGCTGTGAACCATTTCATCAATTCCTGGCGACGGTGATGCAGACAAAATCTTGTTTCTTCTTTATGCCTGTTTCTACATACAAATATTAACTATCATTGGAAATGGATCTCCTTTGTAGAAAATGTAAATATCGGATCCCATTTACTGGAATCATTGTGTATATTCACGTTATTAGGGTTGTATATATTTGTGTGTGTGTATACATATATTCATGTCAGATTAACCGGATCCACTGTAAATACACGTTAGGTTTAGGATTAGATCGTCGGCTGTATGTGTGTGTATATATATATATATATAGAGTATTATTGTAATACAAACTTGGTATAAATATCCAAGGGTTTAGATCACTCAGTCTCTGGGACGAGTTGTGTATAATCAGTTAGCCTGTTTTAACTGATTTTATATATATATATATAATTTATTTATGTTCATACATAAAACAAGAAAGCACTAGTTATGGCCATCGCCTCAGATTGTGCATGTGCACGGTGATGCAGAATGCGGTGAGGAAGTTTCAAAATCATAATTTAGTCATTAGGTGCTGCGACGAAAAGCAGAAAATGCACCGAGAAAAACAGTAGTTACATAAGACACGACAGCATTTCTGTCTTGTCAGCCACCTTGGTGAACGAATTATTTACATGTTCTTCGAAGGAAGTCTATCAGCAATGATACAGTATATATATTATGGTATCAAGCTCTACTTCGGTAGAAGCTAGCTATCCTTAGCTACTCCCTATTTCTTCTCCCCACCCCTAACACAAAAGAAAATCATGCGGAATTTATAGAAACCCTTTTAAATATATTATTATCCTATTGAGGAACCCCTTTTATTTTGATTTTTATTATCTTTCTTTTTTAACATTATCAAAATTTGTTTACACGCGAAACCCACACACAACACACTATGTTTTCGTCCTGTGCCGTCATAAGGTTTTTCTTAGTGTAAACCCTTTGTAGTTAATAAAGAAATCATTATTATTATTATGGGGCGGTGACTTGGTAGAATCGGTAGAACGTCGGACAAATGTTTAGCAGTGTTTGTTCCGGGCCCTTTACGTTCTGATTTCAAATCCCGCCGAGGTTAGCTTTGCCAGTAATGCACCAGTAAAGTACCAGTAATGCACTGGGGTAATTGCTGGCCTAATTGCTGGCCTTGTGTCAAAAGTTGAAACAATTATTATTTACATCATCGCGACTCTGAAGACCGATGTATAATTTATTTTTAAAGAATGCAGTCAATATATTGAATATGATTTACAAAGCAAGCACCTGAGCACTGTACACAATCACAACCACTAAAACAACCACGACCATCACAACCACTAAAACCACCACGACCATCACAACTAAAACAACCACGACCATCACAACTAAAACAACCACGACCATCACAACTAAAACAACCACGACCATCACAACAACTAAAACCACCACGACCATCACAACAACTAAAACAACCACGACCATCACAACAACTAAAACAACCACGACCATCACAAGTAAAACAACCACGACCATCACAACAACTAAAACAACCACGACCATCATAACAACTAAAACAACCACGACCATCACAACAACTAAAACAACCACGACCATCACAACAACTAAAACAACCACGACCATCACAACTAAAACAACCACGACCATCACAACAACTAAAACAACCACGACCATCATAACAACTAAAACAACCACGACCATCACAAGTAAAACAACCACGACCATCACAACAACTAAAACAACCACGACCATCACAACAACTAAAACAACCACGACCATCACAACAACTAAAACAACCACGACCATCACAACAACTAAAACAACCACGACCATCATAACAACTAAAACAACCACGACCATCACAACTAAAACAACCACGACCATCACAACAACTAAAACCACCACGACCATCACAACAACTAAAACCACCACGACCATCACAACAACTAAAACAACCACGACCATCACAACAACTAAAACAACCACGACCATCACAACAACTAAAACAACCACGACCATCACAACAACTAAAACAACCACGACCATCATAACAACTAAAACAACCCCGACTATCACAACAACTAAAACAACCACGACCATCATAACAACTAAAACAACCCCGACTATCACAACAACTAAAACAACCACGACCATCACAACTAAAACAACCACGACCATCACAACAACTAAAACAACCACGACCATCACAACAACTAAAACAACCACGACCATCACAACTAAAACAACCACGACCATCACAACTAAAACAACCACAACAATCACAACAACTAAAACAACCAGGACCATCACAACAACTAAAACAACCACGACCATCACAACTAAAACAACCAGGACCATCACAACAACTAAAACAACCACGACCATCACAACAACTAAAACAACCAGGACCATCACAACAACTAAAACAACCACGACCATCACAACTAAAACAACCACGACCATCACAACTAAAACAACCACGACCATCACAACAACTAAAACAACCACGACCATCACAACTAAAACAACCACGACCATCACAACTAAAACAACCACGACCATCACAACAACTAAAACAACCAGGACCATCACAACAACTAAAACAACCACGACCATCACAACTAAAACAACCACGACCATCACAACTAAAACAACCACAACAATCACAACAACTAAAACAACCAGGACCATCACAACAACTAAAACAACCACGACCATCACAACTAAAACAACCAGGACCATCACAACAACTAAAACAACCACGACCATCACAACAACTAAAACAACCAGGACCATCACAACAACTAAAACAACCACGACCATCACAACTAAAACAACCACGACCATCACAACTAAAACAACCACGACCATCACAACAACTAAAACAACCACGACCATCACAACTAAAACAACCACGACCATCACAACTAAAACAACCACGACCATCACAACAACTAAAACAACCAGGACCATCACAACAACTAAAACAACCACGACCATCACAACTAAAACAACCACGACCATCACAACTAAAACAACCACGACCATCACAACTAAAACAACCACGACCATCACAACAACTAAAACAACCACGACCATCACAACTAAAACAACCACGACCATCACAACTAAAACAACCACGACCATCACAACTAAAACAACCAGGACCATCACAACAACTAAAACAACCACGACCATCACAACTAAAACAACCAGGACCATCACAACAACTAAAACAACCACGACCATCACAATTAAAACAACCACAACAATCACAATGCTTTCTAGCATAGTTACGTCCCTTTACAATCTGAGTTCAAATCCTGCCGAGGTTAACTTTGCCTTTCATCCTTACGGATTCGATAAAATAAAGTACCAGTAATGTACTGAGTAATTGCTGGCCTTGTGCCTAAAGTAGAAACAATTATTATTATTATTAATCAAAGAAAAAACAACAACAGAAGACTACACAGTCAATTAGACGACACAACAGGTGCTGCCACTGGCGTTTCCTTCTAATTTCTGAGACGATGTTGGAATAGCCAAACATCCCCACAAGCATCACTTGATATGTTTGTAAGGTGAATCACCAACTATGACAAAAACCTTGTTGTCAGTGCACCCCCCCCCCCCCCCCCCCCCCCATCCTCCACCTCGCTTCCACACAGACTGAAAAAAAAAAATTCATGGTATTTCAGAATTTTATTCCTTTTATTCACGGCTGCAGTGACCACACACACACTACTACCTTCACTACAGCACCCAAAATATGTGATGGAACAAAAGAGTTGCTAACAGTGGCTTCACAAATGTCACATTTACCTCTAATCCAAGTAGGTTCAGACCATTAGCCCTTTTCCCATCAACCCTAGACAATTTGAATGGCTCCAGAATTGAGGGGAAATTGTAGACTATGTTTCTGATCAGCTTATGTGTCATATTCCTGACAAATGAGTCCCCCCTCTCCTGGTAGGTATTTCCAGCTGAAGGAAATGAGACGATATGAACATAAAATATTCAAGAAACATGCAAAGACAAATATGAGGAAATTTGTTCTTTTCTCAGAGAATGTTGGAATATTTTGCCTGAAGATGTGGTGTACTCCAGCACTAAATGTGTGTGTGTGTTTGTGGTGTACTCTGCTGTAAATATGTGTGTGTTTGTGGTGTACTCTGCTGTAAATATGTGTGTGTTTGTGGTGTACTCTGCTGTAAATATTTGTGTGTTTGTGGTGTACTCTGCTGTAAATATGTGTGTGTTTGTGGTGTACTCTGCTGTAAATGTGTGTTTGTGGTGTACTCCACTGTAAATGTGTGTGTGTTTGTGATGTACTCCACCACTGTAAATATGTGTGTGTTTGTGGTGTACTCCACCACTGTAAATTTAATGAAATTTATAAATTATTCTATTAAAAAAAAGTATTAAAATTGGAGAGTACCAAGTGAGGTGATCAGTAAAAACACCAATAGGTGTATATTTAGTCCTACTTATTATACTGGTGTGGATACAGTAGAGCTGAATGGTTAAGAACTTTTATATTATAAAGTCCTGGGTTTGAAACCAATTTGAGGCATGTGCCTTTTGTCTGTCAACCAAAGCTACTACCTGTTGGGAAGCCTTGTCACATACTATCACATTGACTCTCTGAGAATTATGTTAAGAGTACAAATGTCTGTGGAATGTTCATCTATTTGTGTGTAATTTTCTCAAGCAGGCTGTTCTACTGAGTGAACAACTGAAACTCTCGTCATTGAAACTAATGGGGTTCATTCCATGATACTGATAGAAAACTAGTGTGAATTGCAGTTTGGTTTTGTCTAGTTCGTTCTAGATATATAAGAAGGGATAGTCATGGTTAGAACTTCTTTGGTGGATCAGAGTTGAGCTGTGATGAAATAACTGAAACACATTTTGTCTAGTAAGTTAGTTCTAGATATATAAGAACAGATAGTCATGGTTAGAACTTCTTTGGTGGATCAAAGTTGAGCTCACACAAATATATACATGTTTTGTCTAGTAAGTTAGTTTCAGATGTATAAGAAATAGAAAGATATCTTTGTAATGCAGTTCAACACAAGAGACCAGATCTGTGGACCTTGCAAAACTGACAGCTGCTTCATGACAACACCCTGGTTCATTCATTGCAATTGATCCAAGGTTTCTTGGCAAAGAAAGGCATTTCGCTAATTTACCAAGCTCCCTACTCACTAGACATAGCTTCGTTTGACTTTTAGATGTTCCCAAAATCAAGATACCATTGAAAGCTGAGAGCCAGTCTGGAAAAAGCATTCCAGACATTCCCGGAACACTGAAAAGGGGTTGCTGGGCTAAATATGTGGCAGCACAAGGGGCCTACTTTGAATGGGGATTAACAGTTGAACCCCACTAAATACTAATATATCTTTCTCAGCTTAAGGTTAATTACTTTTTCCACAAACCTTGTATGTATGTTCTTCTGGTTTCATTATTTTATAAATTAAGAGCGGTCGATTGGCAGAATCGGTAGAATTTCGGACACCATGCTTCGCAGCATAGAGTTACGTCCCTTTACGTTCTGAGTTCAAATCTCGCCGAGGTTAGTTTTGCCTTTCATCCTAAAATAAAACACCAGTAATGTACTAGGGTCAATTTAATCAACTTTCCCCTCTCCCCAAAATTGTTGACCTTGTGCCTAAATCGGAAACCATTAGTTTATAAATTTTTACCGATAAAGAGAGCTGGTTTCTAACATAGACACAAGACTCTTTCATTGGAATTTACACAACAACTAGGTAAATATGTATGTGTATGTATACATATATATGTGTGTGTGTGTGTTACTCAATCTCTGTGGTGCATTGCAGAACACACACAGACATACACAGTAGCAGTTCTATGCTGTATGTGACACACACATATACACAGTAGTAGTTCTATGCTGTATGTGACACACACATATACACAGTAGCAGTTCTATGCTGTATGTGACACACACATATACACAGTAGTAGTTCTATGCTGTATGTGACACACACATATACACAGTAGTAGTTCTATGCTGTATGTGACACACACATATACACAGTAGTAGTTCTATGCTGTATGTGACACACACACTCTACATACATATATACTACACATATACATCGTGGTGGATAGTTTCCGGTACCTAGGAGATCAGATTAGCATGGGAGGAGGGTGTTCCGAGGCCATAGTATCTAGAATAAGGGCGGGTTGGAAGAAGTTTAAGGAGCTGCTTCCTCTGTTGACGAAGAAGGGTTTCTCCCTGCGTACGAAAGGCCGGTTGTATGATGCCTGTGTGAGGAGCGCGATGCTGGATGGTAGTGAGACATGGGCAGCAACTGCAGAGGATATGCGACGGCTGGAGAGAAATGAGGCAAGCATGCTCCGTTGGATGTGCAGTGTAAATGTGCGTGAACGACCCAGCATGAAGGTGTTGAGAGAGAAACTGTGTCTGAGAGGGATAGAATGTAGTGTACGGGAGAGGAGACTGAGGTGGTATGGACATGTGATGCGCATGGAGGATGACCGATGGGTGAAGAAGTGCCAGGAAATGCCAGTTGAAGGAAGACGTGGTAGAGGTAGACCACGAAAAACATGGGCGGAGGTGGTGAGAACAGACCTCAGATCATTGAAGCTCACGGTGGAGATGACGAGGGACCGTGACGAGTGGAGAGATGCTGTGCTGAATAAGACCCGTCCCACCCTTGCAAGCAGGGAAAGGCAGAAGTAAAATGATGAAGATGATGATGATACACAGTAGCAATGTTATTCCACTGTCTGTATGTGACAGTCTAATTAATGTCCTGTCACATCTGTTTTCCCAATATTTCTACTTGTTGACATCAAACTGGGTTAAGCTCAGCATTTCTACATCTCCCCCTTCTACATCAATAGACCCTCCCTCTCTCTCTCCCCCTTCTACATCAATAGACCCTCCCTCTCTCTCTCCCCCTTCTACATCAATAGACCCTCCCTCTCTCTCTCCCCCTTCTACATCAATAGACCCTCCCTCTCTCTCTCTCCCTTCTACACCAATAGATCCTCCCTCTCTCTCCCTTCTACATTAATAGACCCTCCCTCTCTCTCTCCCTTCTACACCAATAGACCCTCCCTCTCTCTCTCCTTTCTACATCAATAGACCCTCCCTCTCTCTCTCCCTTCTACACCAATAGACCCTCCCTCTCTCTCCCTTCTACACCAATAGACCCTCCCTCTCTCTCCCTTCTACACCAATAGACCCTCCCTCTCTCTCCCCCTTCTACATCAATAGACCCTCCTCTCCCCCTTCTACATCAATAGATCCTCCCTATCTATCTGTCTGTCTGTCTGTCTGTATGTCAGTCTGTCGTCTGTCTGTCACTCTGTCGTCTGTCTGTCACTCTGTCGTCTGTCTGTCTCTCTGTCAGTCTGTCACCTGTCTGTTTCTCTGTCAGTCTGTCACCTGGCTGTCTCTGTCTGTATGTCAGTCTGTCGTCTGTCGTCTGTCTGTCAGTCTGTCACCTGTCTGTCTCTCTGTCTGTCTGTCACCTGTCTGTCTCTCTGTCTCTCTGTCAGTCTGTCACTTGTCTGTCTCTCTGTCAGTCTGTCACCTGTCTGTCTCTCTGTCTGTATGTCAGTCTGTCGTCAGTCTGTCACCTGTCTGTCTCTCTGTCTGTCTGTCACCTGTCTGTCTCTCTGTCTGTCTGTCACCTGTCTGTCTCTCTGTCTGTATGTCAGTCTGTCACCTGTCTGTCACTCTGTCGTCTGTCTGTCTGTCTATCTGTCTGTCTGTCACCTGTCTGTCTGTCAGTCTGTCACCTGTCTCTCTGTCAGTCTGTCACCTGTCTGTCTCTGTCTGTATGTCAGTCTGTCGTCTGTCTGTCACTCTGTCGTCTGTCTGTCACTCTGTCGTCTGTCACCTGTCTGTCTGTCTGTCTGTCAGTCTGTCACCTGTCTGTCTCTGTCTGTCTGTCACTCTGTCGTCTGTCTGTCACTCTGTCGTCTGTCTGTCTCTCTGTCAGTCTATCACCTGTCTGTCTCTCTGTCAGTCTGTCACCTGTCTGTCTGTCAGTCTGTCTCTCTGTCAGTCTGTCGTCTGTCTGTCTCTCTGTCAGTCTGTCGTCTGTCTGTCACTCTGTCGTCTGTCTGTCTCTCTGTCAGTCTGTCACCTGTCTGTCTGTCAGTCTGTCACCTGTCTCTGTCTGTCTGTCACTCTGTCGTCTGTCTGTCACTCTGTCGTCTGTCTGTCTCTCTGTCAGTCTATCACCTGTCTGTCTCTCTGTCAGTCTGTCTCTCTGTCAGTCTGTCACCTGTCTGTCTGTCAGTCTGTCTCTCTGTCAGTCTGTCGTCTGTCTGTCTCTCTGTCAGTCTGTCGTCTGTCTGTCACTCTGTCTCTCTGTCAGTCTGTCACCTGTCTGTCTCTCTGTCAGTCTGTCACCTGTCTGTCTCTGTCATTAATTTTTCTTCCTTCCACTTCTCTCTCAGCCCCTCCCCCCCATACCAGTATAGAGAACATCCAGAAAATGATGTTCTTCCTCATCCTCTATTTCTTCTCTTCTCCCTGCCTCTCATCATCACATTCCTCTCTCCTTCTGTAATCTTTTACTTCTTCCCTCCCCATCCCCCCTCTTTACCTTTCATCCTCCACTTTTTCTCTCCTCCCCCTCCCCCCACTATCACCCTCTGTCTCTCCTCCTATCACTCTCTCCTCTCAATGTTGTCCTTTTTCAAATATACTCCCACTCTTTCTCTTCCTCTCCTTTCTGTCATCATTATTTCAGTGGTGGATTAGCAGTATTGGTAGAGGGTCGGACGCCATGCTTTGCAGCAGAGTTACGTCCCTTTACGGTCTGAGTTCAAATCCTGCCGAGGTTAACTTTGCCTTTCATCCTTACGGGGTCGATTAAATAAAGTACCAGTAATACACTGGGATAATTGCTGGCCTTGTGCCAAAAGTAGAAACAATTATTTCATCTCTCTCTCTCTCCTTCTTCCCTCTCTCCTTCTCACCCTGTTTTTTATATCTCTTTATCTCTCTCTTTATCATCACTCCTCACACCTCCACTTCAATTACTCCCCCCACCTTCTCTAATGTTGTGTCTCCAGACACTATACACACACACATATACACAAACATACATATGTTGATGCTGCCATCATGTCCACTACTACCACTACTACTACTACTACTACTACTACTGCTGCAACTTGTGACATAAATCAATAGCTACTGGGTGGGGAAGGAGATGGAGGACACTGGTCCATTATTCTCTTTTTGTGCTTCATTGACAACTATAACAATGACAGTGACAATAACAACAACAATAATCATAACAACTGCAATAGCAACAACAACAACAGCAGCAGCAACTTCAACAACAACAACAGCAGTAGCAACAACTACAATAACAATAATAACAGCAGCAGCAGCAGCTACAACAACAACAAGAGTAACAACAACAGTAGCAACAACTACAATAGCAACAACAACAATAACAATAATGACAGTAGCAACAACAACAATAACTACAATAGCAATGGCAGTAGGACAGCCTTTACATGATTTCCTCCAAATTTCTGATGTCTAATCCCACTGAGGTTAACTTTGCCTTTCATACTTCAGGGGTCGATAAAATAAAGTACCAGTAATGTACTGAGGTTGATATCTCACCGAGGTTAACTTTGCCTTTCATACTTCAGGGGTCGATAAAATAAAGTACCAGTAATGCACTGGAGTATATTTAATTGATTTCTCCCTTCCCACAAAATTACTGACCTTGCCTACATTAAAAAAAAACCTATCATCACATCATTATCATCACCATCATCATCACATCACCATCACCTCCATCATCATCACCTCCACCATCACTATCACATCCACCATCATCATCACCTCCATCATCACCACCACCACCATCATCGTCATCATCACCACCATCATCATAATAAAACCATGATCATCATCATCTCTGTCATCAGTGAGTGGTCACTATACTTCAACCTCTGGCCAGTGAGTAGTCACTATACTTCAACCTCTGTCATCAGTGAGTGGTCACTATACTTCAACCTCTGGCCAGTGAGTGGTCACTATACTTCAACCTCTGGTCAGTGAGTGGTCACTATACTTCAACCTCTGTCATCAGTGAGTGGTCACTATACTTCAACCTCTGGCCAGTGAGTGGTCACTATACTTCAACCTCTGGTCAGTGAGTAGTCACTATACTTCAACCTCTGTCATCAGTGAGTGGTCACTATACTTCAACCTCTGGCCAGTGAGTGGTCACTATACTTCAACCTCTGTCATCAGTGAGTGGTCACTATACTTCAACCTCTGTCATCAGTGAGTGGTCACTATACTTCAACCTCTGGCCAGTGAGTGGTCACTATACTTCAACCTCTGGTCAGTGAGTGGTCACTATACTTCAACCTCTGTCATCAGTGAGTGGTCACTATACTTCAACCTCTGGCCAGTGAGTGGTCACTATACTTCAACCTCTGGCCAGTGAGTGGTCACTATACTTCAACCTCTGGTCAGTGAGTGGTCACTATACTTCAACCTCTGTCATCAGTGAGTGGTCACTATACTTCAACCTCTGTCATCAGTGAGTGGTCACTATACTTCAACCTCTGGCCAGTGAGTGGTCACTATACTTCAACCTCTGGTCAGTGAGTGGTCACTATACTTCAACCTCTGGTCAGTAAGTGGTGACTATACTTCAACCTCTGGCCAGTGAGTGGTCACTATACTTCCACCTCTGGTCAGTGAGTGGTCACCATACTTCAACCTCTGGTCAGTGAGTGGTCACTATACTTCAACCTCTGGTCAGTGAGTGGTGACTATACTTCAACCTCTGGCCAGTGAGTGGTCACTATACTTCAACCTCTGGTCAGTGAGTGGTCACTATACTTCAACCTCTGGCCAGTGAGTGGTCACTATACTTCAACCTCTCATCAGTGAGTGGTCACTATACTTCAACCTCTGTCAGTGAGTGGTCACTATACTTCAACCTCTGGCCAGTGAGTGGTCACTATACTTCAACCTCTCATCAGTGAGTGGTCACTATACTTCAACCTCTGGCCAGTGAGTAGTCACTATACTTCAACCTCTGTCAGTGAGTGGTCACTATACTTCAACCTCTGGCCAGTGAGTGGTCACTATACTTCAACCTCTGGCCAGTGAGTGGTCACTATACTTCAACCTCTGTCATCAGTGAGTGGTCACTATACTTCAACCTCTGGCCAGTGAGTGGTCACTATACTTCAACCTCTGGCCAGTGAGTGGTCACTATACTTCAACCTCTGTCAGTGAGTGGTCACTATACTTCAACCTCTCATCAGTGAGTGGTCACTATACTTCAACCTCTGGCCAGTGAGTGGTCACTATACTTCCACCTCTGGTCAGTGAGTGGTCACTATACTTCAACCTGTCATCAGTGAGTGGTCACTATACTTCAACCTCTGGCCAGTGAGTGGTCACTATACTTCAACCTCTGGCCAGTGAGTGGTCACTATACTTCCACCTCTGGTCAGTGAGTAGTCACTATACTTCAACCTGTCATCAGTGAGTGGTCACTATACTTCAACCTCTGGCCAGTGAGTGGTCACTATACTTCAACCTCTCATCAGTGAGTGGTCACTATACTTCAACCTCTGGCCAGTGAGTGGTCACTATACTTCAACCTCTGGCCAGTGAGTGGTCACTATACTTCCACCTCTGGCCAGTGAGTGGTCACTATACTTCAACTTCTGGCCAGTGAGTGGTCACTATACTTCAACCTCTGGCCAGTGAGTGGTCACTATACTTCCACCTCTGGCCAGTGAGTGGTCACTATACTTCAACCTCTGGCCAGTGAGTGGTCACTATACTTCAACCTCTGGCCAGTGAGTGGTCACTATACTTCCACCTCTGGCCAGTGAGTGGTCACTATACTTCAACCTCTGGCCAGTGAGTGGTCACTATACTTCAACCTCTGGCCAGTGAGTGGTCACTATACTTCAACCTCTGGCCAGTGAGTGGTCACTATACTTCCACCTCTGGCCAGTGAGTGGTCACTATACTTCAACCTCTGGCCAGTGAGTGGTCACTACTTCAACCTCTGGCCAGTGAGTGGTCACTATACTTCCACCTCTGGCCAGTGAGTGGTCACTATACTTCAACCCCTGTCATCAGTGAGTGGTCACTATACTTCAACCTCTGGCCAGTGAGTGGTCACCATACTTCAACCTCTGGCCAGTGAGTGGTCACTATACTTCAACCTCTGGCCAGTGAGTGGTCACCATACTTCAACCTCTGGCCAGTGAGTGGTCACTATACTTCAACCTCTGGCCAGTGAGTGGTCACCATACTTCAACCTCTGGTCAGTGAGTGGTCACTATACTTCAACCTCTGGCCAGTGAGTGGTCACCATACTTCAACCTCTGGCCAGTGAGTGGTCACTATACTTCAACCTGTCATCAGTGAGTGGTCACTATACTTCAACCTCTGGCCAGTGAGTGGTCACCATACTTCAACCTCTGGCCAGTGAGTGGTCACTATACTTCAACCTCTGTCATCAGTGAGTGGTGACTATACTTCAACCTCTGGCCAGTGAGTGGTCACTATACTTCAACCTCTGGTCAGTGAGTGGTCACTATACTTCAACCTCTGGCCAGTGAGTGGTCACTATACTTCAACCTCTGTCATCAGTGAGTGGTCACTATACTTCAACCTCTGGCCAGTGAGTGGTCACCATACTTCAACCTCTGGCCAGTGAGTGGTCACTATACTTCAACCTCTGTCATCAGTGAGTGGTCACTATACTTCAACCTCTGGCCAGTGAGTGGTCACTATACTTCAACTTCTGGTCAGTGAGTGGTCACTATACTTCAACCTCTGGCCAGTGAGTGGTCACTATACTTCAACTTCTGGTCAGTGAGTAGTCACTATACTTCAACCTGTCATCAGTGAGTGGTCACTATACTTCAACCTCTGGCCAGTGAGTGGTCACTATACTTCAACCTCTGGCCAGTGAGTGGTCACTATACTTCAACCTCAGGCCAGTGAGTGGTCACTATACTTCAACCTCTGGCCAGTGAGTGGTCACTATACTTTAACCTCTGTCATCAGTGAGTGGTCACTATACTTCAACCTCTGGCCAGTGAGTGGTCACTATACTTCCACCTCTGGCCAGTGAGTGGTCACTATACTTCCATCTCTGGTCAGTGAGTGGTCACTATACTTCAACCTCTGGCCAGTGAGTGGTCACTATACTTCAACCTCTGGCCAGTGAGTAGTCACTATACTTCAACCTTTGGTCAGTGAGTGGTCACTATACTTCAACCTCTGGTCAGTGAGTGGTCACTACTTCAACCTCTGGTCAGTGAGTGGTCACTATACTTCAACCTCTGGCCAGTAAGTGGTCACTATACTTCAACCTCTGGTCAGTGAGTGGTCACTATACTTCAACCTCTGGCCAGTGAGTGGTCACTATACTTCAACCTCTGTCAACAGTGCGTGGTCACTGTACTTCAACCTCTGGCCAGTGAGTGGTCACTATACTTCAACCTCTGTCATCAGTGAGTGGTCCCTATACTTCAACCTCTGGCCAGTGAGTGGTCACTATACTTCAACCTCTGGCCAGTGAGTGGTCACTATACTTCAACCTCTGGTCAGTGAGTAGTCACTATACTTCAACCTCTGGTCAGTGAGTGGTCACTATACTTCAACCTCTGTCATCAGTGAGTGGTCACTATACTTCAACCTCTGGCCAGTGAGTGGTCACCATACTTCAACCTCTGGCCAGTGAGTGGTCACTATACTTCAACCTCTGTCATCAGTGAGTGGTCACTATACTTCAACCTCTGGCCAGTGAGTGGTCACTATACTTCAACCTCTGGTCAGTGAGTGGTCACTATACTTCAACCTCTGTCATCTGAGTGGTCACTATACTTCAACCTCTGTCATCAGTGAGTGGTCACTATACTTCAACCTCTGGTCAGTGAGTGGTCACTATACTTCAACCTCTGGCCAGTAAGTGGTCACTATACTTCAACCTCTGGCCAGTAAGTGATCACTATACTTCAACCTCTGCCCAGTGAGTGGTCACTATACTTCAACCTCTGTCATCAGTGAGTGGTCACTATACTTCAACCTCTGGCCAGTGAGTGGTCACTATACTTCAACCTCTGGCCAGTGAGTGGTCACTATACTTCAACCTCTGGTCAGTGAGTAGTCACTATACTTCAACCTCTGTCATCAGTGAGTGGTCACTATCCTTCAACCTCTGGCCAGTGAGTGGTCACCATACTTCAACCTCTGGCCAGTGAGTGGTCACTATACTTCAACCTGTGTCATCAGTGAGTGGTCACTATACTTCAACCTCTGGCCAGTGAGTGGGCACTATACTTCAACCTCTGGTCAGTGAGTGGTCACTATACTTCAACCTCTGGTCAGTGAGTGGTCACTATACTTCAACCTCTGGTCAGTGAGTGGTCACTATACTTCAACCTCTGGCCAGTGAGTGGTCACTATACTTCAACTTCTGGCCAGTGAGTGGTCACTATACTTCAACCTCTGTCATCAGTGAGTGGTCACTATACTTCAACCTTTGGTCAGTGAGTGGTCACTATACTTCAACCTCTGGCCAGTGAGTGGTCACTATACTTCAACCTCTGGTCAGTGAGTAGTCACTACCTCAACCTCTGGTCAGTTTGTGGTCACTATACTTCAACCTCTAGCCAGTGAGTGGTCACTATACTTCAACTTCTGGCCAGTGAGTGGTCACTATACTTCAACTTCTGGCCAGTGAGTGGTCACTATACTTCAACTTCTGGCCAGTGAGTGGTCACTATACTTCAACCTCTGGCCAGTGAGTAGTCACTATACTTCAACTTCTGGCCAGTAAGTGGTCACTATACTTCAACTTCTGGCCAGTGAGTGGTCACTACTTCAACCTCTGGTCAGTGAGTCGTCACTATACTTCAACTTCTGGCCAGTAAGTGGTCTCTATACTTCAACTTCTGGCCAGTGAGTGGTCACTATACTTCAACCTCTTGCCAGTGAGTAGTCACTATACTTCAACTTCTGGCCAGTGAGTGGTCACTATACTTCAACTTCTGGCCAGTGAGTGGTCACTATACTTCAACCTCTGGCCAGTGAGTGGTCACTATACTTCAACTTCTGGCCAGTAAGTGGTCACTATACTTCAACTTCTGGCCAGTGAGTGGTCACTACTTCAACCTCTGGTCACTGAGTGGTCACTATACTTCAACTTCTGGCCAGTGAGTGGTCACTATACTTCAACTTCTGGCCAGTGAGTGGTCACTATACTTCAACCTCTGGTCAGTGAGTGGTCACTATACTCCAACTTCTGGCCAGTGAGTGGTCACTATACTTCAACTTCTGGCCAGTGGGTGGTCACTACTTTAACCTCTGGTCAGTGAGTGGTCACTACTTCAACCTCTGGTCGGTGAGTGGTCACTATACTTCAACCTCTGGCCAGTGAGTGGTCACTATACTTCAACCTCTGGCCAGTGAGTGGTCACTATACTTCAACCTCTGGTCAGTGAGTGGTCACTATACTTCAACCTCTGGTCAGTGAGTGGTCACTATACTTCAACCTCTGGTCAGTGAGTGGTCACTATACTTCAACCTCTGGCCAGTGAGTGGTCACTATACTTCAACCTCTGGCCAGTGAGTGGTCACTATACTTCAGCCTCTGGTCAGTGAGTGGTCACTATACTCCAACTTCTGGCCAGTGAGTGGTCACTATACTTCAACTTCTGGCCAGTGAGTGGTCACTATACTTCAACCTCTGGCCAGTGAGTGGTCACTACTTCAACCTCTGGCCAGTGAGTGGTCACTATACTTCAACTTCTGGCCAGTGAGTGGTCACTATACTTCAACCTTTGGCCAGTGAGTGGTCACTATACTTCAACTTCTGGCCAGTGAGTGGTCACTATACTTCAACCTCTGGCCAGTGAGTGGTCACTATACTTCAACCTCTGGCCAGTGAGTGGTCACTATACTTCAACCTCTGGTCAGTTTGTGGTCACTATACTTCAACCTCTGGTCAGTGAATGGTCACTATACTTCAACCTCTGGCCAGTGAATGGTCACTAATTTCAACCTCTGGTCAGTTTGTGGTCACTATACTTCAACCTCTGGTCAGTGAATGGTCACTAATTTCAACCTCTGGTCAGTTTGTGGTCACCACAGTCCCTAATACCACTAACCATTATTTTATCTCCTGTATTTTAGGCCCAGTATGAAGATTACCGTTGCAAGTGTGTCTGTCCATCACAGACAGTGGTCAATGCCACAGAAACTGGACGTAAGGTTTATATAAAGAAAGTCAACCCAAACCAATGGTGAGTTTTATGTGTGTGTGGCTGTAGTGTCGTTAGTATAGCTGTGTGTGTGTGTGTTACTGATATAGCTGTGTGTGTGTAGTGTCACTGATATAGCTGTGTGTGTGTGTATGGTTGTAATTATGTGTAACAGCTATAACTTGAAAGGTATACTTTACTGTGTAACAAATATATAACTTGTTTCCTTTCTTCTTTTCAATTGTAGTAAATGTGAAGATGTTGTTTGGCCCCTACCTGAGAAGGCGACAGAGTTCTGTCCCCGCTGTGAGTGCAAGTATCAGAGTAGAAATGTTACATTAATTAAGGTAAACTTTATTTGATACTAGAAGCCTTAGCCGCTCTTGTCTAGGCTTATTAACTCTTTCCTTATCATATTTTTAATGAATAATATTGCCTATGATTTTAAAATAAATTTTCAAAATAATCAACAATTTGGAGGGATTTAGTAACATAACTAACTTTCTCATGTTTGGAGCATAACTTAAATATTCTTACAAAAAATTATGATGGAATGTTTTTAGTTAAATATGAACACTTCCAGCCTTTAGCATTTAAACCAGCCATATCTGGCCAGAATTCTCTCACCTCTTTTGGTTCAAACCGGCCACTTATACCGAAATTAAGATATTGTTCTCAAAATAAATATCAAAATCTCATAGATTCAATATAATGTGAGATAATTATGTGAGGTAAAGCCTTTAATGTGAAAATATGATTGTTTCTACCTTTGGCACAAGGCCAGCAATCATCCCAGTGCATTACTGGTACTTTATTTTATCATGTAAGGATGAAAGGCAAATGTAACCTCAGCGGGATTTGACTCAGACCATAAAGGGATATAATTGTTTCTACTTTAGGCACAAGGCCAGCAATTACCCTGGTACTTTATTTTATCGACCCCGTCAGGATGAAAGGCAAAGTTAACCTCGGCGGGATTTGAACTCAGACTGTAAAGGGACGTAACTATGCTAGAAAGCATGGCGTCCGACCCTCTACCGATACTGCCAATTCACCACCCATAAAGGGATATAATAGTAAATATAAAGTAAGGTAAATGCTAAAGGGCTAAAGCAACTGCTTTCTATTGCCAAAGCAGGGTCAGTTGTGGGCAGTTTGGTGTCAAAAGAATTAATAGTAAATATACTCATATGAATTCCCTATATTTTGGATGTATTATCCCCAAAAGATGTTGATAATCTTCAGTTTATCTGGGAATATTGATTCACTGAGAATTATTACATCTGTATCCAGGATACTATATGTGACTGGTATAATTTGTGTAAACCAAAGTTAGCTGTATCCTTGTGTGTTGTAAGAGGTGACTAAATTGGTTTTCATCAGGAAGAACATCCAACTGTAGAAAACTACCTCAAAATACACCATACAACCCATGCCAACATGGAAAGGTAGGCTTAAAACTGATGAAGAGAAGGATAGAAAGTAGACAGACTTGTTTAGTTCTTCCATGGATAACCTCACTAGTTCTGGTGGCACAATATAGTGTCACAGATGCCCTCACTAGTCCTGGTGACACAATATAATGTCACAGATGCCCTCACTATTGCTGGTGGCACAATATAATGTCGCATAACCTCACTAGTCCTGGTGGTGCTGGTGACAATATAATGTCACAGATGCACTCACTGGTCCTGGTGGCACAATATAATGTCACAGATAACCTCACTATTGTTGGTGGCACAATATACTGTCACAGATAACCTCACTAGTTCTGGTGGCACAATAGACTGTCACAGATAACCTCACTAGTACTGGTGACACAATATACTGTCACAGATAACCTCACTAGAGCTGGTGACACTAAAATATACCTGGTCAATAATGTCAAATATTTCATCTTATTGACCTGAGAGAGATCAAAGACAAAGCTGAATTTGGTGGGATTTGAACCTTAAATATTAAATGACTGACACAAACATTTTGTCGGACACTCTACTGATTATACCAACATCTTCTTTTCTCTGTAAAGTTGTATTGATATTTCATAGATAATTGTTTTGGTTTGTCTATCAAAAGTATTTTTGTTTTGTAGATAATGGTGACAATAATAATCTGTGTGGTGTCATTGCTGTTTGTCTACATGGTGTTCCTACTATGTCTGGATCCTTTGTTAGTCAAGAAACCAGGACGATACCAAGAGCAGACAAATGAGGAGGTGAATTTGGTAAACACTATGGCAGCGGATTATGACGCCTTTTTCTTCTTACTAAGCGTTTCTCTTCACATTCGGTGCCAGCTAGCAGTATTACAGCAACCAGTTAGGACTATCTAGATCTTATGTTTAGTGTCAGACCAACCAGTTAGGACTATCTAGATCTTATGTTCAGTGTTAGACCAACCAGTTAGGACTATCTAGATCTTATGTTCAGTGTTAGACCAACCAGTTAGGACTATCTGGATCTTATGTTCAGTGTTAGACCAACCAGTTAGGACTATCTAGATCTTATGTTTAGTGTTAGACCAACCAGTTAGGACTATCTAGATCTTATGTTTAGTGTCAGACCAACCAGTTAGGACTATCTAGATCTTATGTTCAGTGTTAGACCAACCAGTTAGGACTATCTGGATCTTATGTTCAGTGTCAGACCAACCAGTTAGGACTATCTAGATCTTATGTTTAGTGTCAGACCAACCAGTTAGGACTATCTAGTTCAGTGTTAGACAAACCAGTTAGGACTATCTAGTTCAGTGTTAGACCAACCAGTTAGGACTATCTAGATCTTATGTTCAGTGTTAGACCAACCAGTTAGGACTATCTAGATCTTATGTTCAGTGTCAGACCAACCAGTTAGGACTATCTAGATATTATGTTCAGTGTTAGACCAACCAGTTAGGACTATCTAGATCTTATGTTCAGTGTTAGACCAACCAGTTAGGACTATCTAGATCTTATGTTTAGTGTCAGACCAACCAGTTAGGACTATCTAGATCTTATGTTTAGTGTCAGACCAACCAGTTAGGACTATCTAGTTCAGTGTTAGACCAACCAGTTAGGACTATCTAGATCTTATGTTCAGTGTTAGACCAACCAGTTAGGACTATCTAGATCTTATGTTTAGTGTCAGACCAACCAGTTAGTCCTAACTGGTTGGTCTAACACTGAACATAAGATCTAGATAGTCCTAACTGGTTGGTCTAACACTGAACTAGATAGTCCTATCTAGATCTTATGTTCAGTGTTAGACCAACCAGTTAGGACTATCTAGATCTTATGTTCATTGTTAGACCAACCAGTTAGGACTATCTAGATCTTATGTTCAGTGTCAGACCAACCAGTTAGGACTATCTAGATATTATGTTCAGTGTTAGACCAACCAGTTAGGACTATCTAGATCTTATGTTCAGTGTTAGACCAACCAGTTAGGACTATCTAGATCTTATGTTTAGTGTCAGACCAACCAGTTATGACTATCTAGATCTTATGTTTAGTGTTAGACCAACCAGTTAGGACTATCTAGATCTTATGTTTAGTGTCAGACCAACCAGTTAGGACTATCTAGATCTTATATTTAGTGTTAGACCAACCAGTTAGGACTATCTAGATCTTATGTTCAGTGTTAGACCAACCAGTTAGGACTATCTAGATCTTATGTTTAGTGTCAGACCAACCAGTTAGGACTATCTAGATCTTATGTTCAGTGTCAGACCAACCAGTTAGGACTATCTAGATCTTATGTTCAGTGTCAGACCAACCAGTTAGGACTATCTAGATCTTATGTTCAGTGTTAGACCAACCAGTTAGGACTATCTAGATCTTATGTTTAGTGTCAGACCAACCAGTTAGGACTATCTAGATCTTATGTTCAGTGTTAGACCAACCAGTTAGGACTATCTAGATCTTATGTTCAGTGTTAGACCAACCAGTTAGGACTATCTAGATCTTATGTTCAGTGTTAGATCAACCAGTTACGACTATCTAGATCTTATGTTCAGTGTCAGACCAACCAGTTAGGACTATCTAGATCTTATGTTCAGTGTCAGACCAACCAGTTAAGACTATCCAGATCTTATGTTCAGTGTCAGACCAACCAGTTAGGACTATCTAGATCTTATGTTTTGTGTCAGACCCACCAGTTAGGACTCTCTAGATCTTATGTTTAGTGTCAGACCAACCAGTTAGGACTATCTAGATCTTATGTTCAGTGTTAGACCAACCAGTTAGGACTATCTAGATCTTATGTTCAGTGTTAGACCAACCAGTTAGGACTATCTAGATCTTATGTTTTGTGTCAGACCAACCAGTTAGGACTATCTAAATCTTATGTTTTGTGTCAGACCAACCAGTTAGGACTATCTAGATCTTATGTTTAGTGTCAGACCAACCAGTTAGGACTATCTAGATCTTATGTTTAGTGTCAGACCAACCAGTTAGGACTATCTAGATCTTATGTTTAGTGTCAGACCAACCAGTTAGGACTATCTAGATCTCATGTTCAGTGTCAGACCAACCAGTTAGGACTATCTAGATCTTATGTTCAGTGTCAGACCAACCAGTTAGGACTATCTAGATCATATTTCCATTGTTAGACCAACCAGTTAGGACTATCTAGTTCTTATGTTTAGTGTCTGACCAACCAGTTAGGACTATCTAGATCTTATGTTTAGTGTCAGACCAACCAGTTAGGACTATCTAGTTCTTATGTTTAGTTTCAGACCAACCAGTTAGGACTATCTAGATCTTATGTTTAGTGTCAGACCAACCAGTTAGGACTATCTAGATCTTATGTTCAGTGTCAGACGAACCAGTTATGTTCAGTGTCAGACCAACCAGTTAGGACTATCTAGATCTTATGTTTAGTGTCAGACCAACCAGTTAGGACTATCTAGATCTTATGTTCAGTGTTAGACCAACCAGTTAGGACTATCTAGATCTTATGTTTAGTGTCAGACCAACCTGTTAGGACTATCTAGATCTTATGTTCAGTGTTAGACCAACCAGTTAGGACTATCTAGATCTTATGTTTAGTGTCAGACCAACCAGTTAGGACTATCTAGATCTTATGTTCAGTGTCAGACCAACCAGTTAGGACTATCTAGATCTTATGTTTAGTGTCAGACCAACCAGTTAGGGCTATCTAGATCTTATGTTTAGTGTCAGACCAACCAGTTAGGACTATCTAGATCTTATGTTCAGTGTTAGACCAACCAGTTAGGACTATCTAGATCTTATGTTCAGTGTTAGACCAACCAGTTAGGACTATCTAGATCTTATGTTTAGTGTCAGACCAACCAGTTAGGACTATCTAGTTCTTATGTTTAGTGTTAGACCAACCAGTTAGGACTATCTAGATCTTATGTTTAGTGTCAGACCAACCAGTTAGGACTATCTAGTTCTTATGTTTAGTGTTAGACCAACCAGTTAGGACTATCTAGATCTTATGTTTAGTGTTAGACCAACCAGTTAGGACTATCTAGATCTTATGTTTAGTGTCAGACCAACCAGTTAGGACTATCTAGTTCTTATGTTTAGTGTCAGACCAACCAGTTAGGACTATCTAGTTCTTATGTTTAGTGTCAGACCAACCAGTTAGGACTATCTAGATCTTATGTTCAGTGTCAGACCAACCAGTTAGGACTATCTAGATCTTATGTTCAGTGTCAGACCAACCAGTTAGGACTATCTAGATCTTATGTTCAGTGTTAGACCAACCAGTTAGGACTATCTAGATCTTATGTTTAGTGTCAGACCAACCAGTTAGGACTATCTAGATCTTATGTTTTGTGTCAGACCTACCAGTTAGGACTATCTAGATCTTATGTTCAGTGTTAGACCAACCAGTTAGGACTATCTAGATCTTATGTTCAGTGTTAGACCAACCAGTTAGGACTATCTAGATCTTATGTTCAGTGTTAGACCAACCAGTTAGGACTATCTAGATCTTATGTTCAGTGTTAGACCAACCAGTTACGACTATCTAGATCTTATGTTCAGTGTCAGACCAACCAGTTAGGACTATCTAGATCTTATGTTCAGTGTCAGACCAACCAGTTAGGACTATCCAGATCTTATGTTCAGTGTCAGACCAACCAGTTAGGACTATCTAGATCTTATGTTTTGTGTCAGACCCACCAGTTAGGACTATCTAGATCTTATGTTTAGTGTCAGACCAACCAGTTAGGACTATCTAGATCTTATGTTCAGTGTTAGACCAACCAGTTAGGACTATCTAGATCTTATGTTCAGTGTTAGACCAACCAGTTAGGCCTATCTAGATCTTATGTTTAGTGTCAGACCAACCAGTTAGGACTATCTAGATCTTATGTTTAGTGTCAGACCAACCAGTTAGGACTATCTAGATCTTATGTTCAGTGTCAGACCAACCAGTTAGAACTATCTAGTTCAGTGTTAGACCAACCAGTTAGGACTATCTTGATCTTATGTTCAGTTTCAGCTGTAGTAGACCAACCAGTGTGTTATGATGGTGTCCCTACAACTCTATCATGAGTTAAGGGATCCTGGTATATTATGATATTTTAATTTCAGATTATTTTAGATCAGAATTTTTGAAATTCCTCTGATATTCCTTGAGTTTGGATTGTTTAACCTGTACACTCCCTCAGTTAATATGGAGGTAAAATATCCAAGATATGGAAGAAAATGTCTAGTTCTAGTATATCACAGAATCTAGTTCAATAAAAATAAAAGACTTGCTTAAGAGAATTATCTCCTTCATACTAATGTTGATATCACATTGGGTTGTGTTCACAAATTCACCCAGCAAATCTCTTATAGCATCATGTACTTTAGTTTATATAACAGTGTAGTTTATATATAACCATGTAGTTTATATATAACAGTGTAGTTTATATATAACAGTGTAATTTATATAACAGTGTAGTTTATATATAACAGTAGTTTATATAACAGTGTAGTTTATATATAACAGTGTAGTTTATATATAACAGTGTAGTTTATATATAACTGTAATTTATATAACAGTGTCATTTATATATAACTGTAGTTTATATATAACTGTAATTTATATATAGTGTACCAATGTTAGTATATAGATGTACATGCAGTTTATATATAAATGTACCAATGTAAGTGTAGCTTATATATAAATGTACCAATGTAAGTGTAGCTTATATATAAATGTACCAATGTAAGTAGTTTATATATAAATGTACCAATGGAAGTGTAGCTTATATATAAATGTACCAATGTAAGTGTAGTTTATATTAAATGTTCTAGTTAGCTGAGATTTCACGTTAGCTTCCTTTAGTGTTTAATGGCAGCAGTGGAGGAGGTGGTGGTATTCCATTCATTTACTGTTTAATGTTAGTTGTAGTATTGTTGTTGTTGTTAAAAAGGTTGGGAACGTCTGCACTAACAACACTTCTTTCTAACCTCATTGACTTGCAATGCTTTTCTTCACCTCACCGCTCATCCTTAAATAAGTTTCTTTGTTTGTCAGTGATGTTAAAATGCATGCTGTTGCTAACCCCTATTTTCAAACCTAAATCTAAATCTTATTTAACTGGCATTAATACAAGCATGGAAAATAGACATAAAATGGTGATGACTATGATGATAATCTTATTAAACCTGTTTAGTACTATGCCCATTTATATATACCAAAAAAATCCCCCAAATACTTCAGGTTTCAAAAACAATAGAACTAGATATCTTGTCCTTCAACCTAGATATCTTAACTCTAGCTAGTCCTTCAACCCAGATATCTTAACTCCAGCTAGTCCTTCAACCTAGATATCTTAACTCCAGCTACTCCTTCAACCCAGATATCTCAACTCCAGCTACTCCTTCAACCTAGATATATTAACTCCAGCTGCTCCTTCAACCCAGATATCTTAACTCCAGCTACTCCTTCAACCTAGATATCTTAACTCCAGCTACTCCTTCAACCTAGATATCTTAACTCCAGCTACTCCTTCAACCAAGATATCTTAACTCCAGCTAGTCCTTCAACCTAGATATCTTAACTCCAGCTACTCCTTCAACCTAGATATCTTAACTCCAGCTACTCCTTCAACCAAGATATCTTAACTCCAGCTAGTCCTTCAACCTAGATATCTTAACTCCAGCTACTCCTTCGACCTAGATATCTTAACTCCAGCTACTTCTTCAACCCAGATATCTCAACTCCAGCTACTTCTTCAACCCAGATATCTCAACTCCAGCTACTTCTTCAACCCAGATATCTCAACTCCAGCTACTCCTTCAACCCAGATATCTTCACTCCAGCTACTCCTTCAACCCAGATATCTTTACTCCAGCTACTCCTTCAACCTAGATATCTTAACTCCAGCTAGTCCTACAACCTAGATATCTTCACTCCAGCTACTCCTTCAACCTAGATATCTTAACTCCAGCTAGTCCTTCAACCCAGATATCTCAACTGCAGCTACTCCTTCAACCTAGATATCTTAACTCCAGCTAGTCCTTCAACCTAGATATCTTAACTCCAGCTACTCCTTCAACCTAGATATCTTAACTCCAGCTAGTCCTTCAACCCAGATATCTCAACTGCAGCTACTCCTTCAACCTAGATATCTTAACTCCAGCTAGTCCTTCAACCCAGATATCTTAACTCCAGCTACTCCTTCAACCTAGATATCTTAACTCCAGCTAGTCCTTCAACCCAGATATCTTAACTCCAGCTACTCCTTCAACCTAGATATCTTAACTCCAGCTACTCCTTTAACCTAGAAATCTTCACTCCAGCTAGTCCTTCAACCTAGATATCTTAACTCCAGCTACTCCTTCAATCTAGATATCTTAACTCCAGGTAGTCGTTCAACCTAGATATCTTAACTCCAGCTACACCTTCAACCCAGATATCTTAACTCCAGCTACTCCTTCAACCCAGATATCTTAACTCCAGCTACTCCTTCAACCTAGATATCTTAACTCCAGCTAGTCGTTCAACCTAGATATCTTAACTCTAGCTAGTCCTTCAACCTAGATATCTTAACTCCAGCTACTCCTTCAACCTAGATATCTTAACTCCAGCTAGTCGTTCAACCTAGATATCTTAACTCTAGCTAGTCCTTCAACCTAGATATCTTAACTCCAGCTACTCCTTCAAGCTAGAAATCTTCACTCCAGCTAGTCGTTCAACCTAGATATCTTAACTCTAGCTAGTCCTTCAACCTAGATATCTTAACTCCAGCTACTCCTTCAACCTAGATATCTTAACTCCAGCTACTCCTTCAACCTAGATATCTTAACTCTAGCTAGTCCTTCAACCTAGATATCTTAACTCCAGCTACTCCTTCAACCTAGATATCTTAACTCTAGCTAGTCCTTCAACCTAGATATCTTAACTCCAGCTACACCTTCAACCCAGATATATTAACTCTAGCTAGTCCTTCAACCTAGATATCTTAACTCCAGCTACTCCTTCAACCCAGATATCTTAACTCCAGCTACTCCTTCAACCCAGATGTCTTAACTCCAGCTACTCCTTCAACCTAGATATCTTAACTCTAGCTAGTCCTTCAACCTAGATATCTTAACTCCAGCTACTCCTTAAACCTAGATATCTTAACTCTAGCTAGTCCTTCAACCTAGATATCTTAACTCCAGCTACTCCTTCAACCAAGATATCTTAACTCCAGCTACTCCTTCAACCTAGATATCTTAATTCCAGCTACTCCTTCAACCAAGATATCTTAACTCCAGCTAGCCCTTCAACCTAGATATCTTAACTCCAGCTAGTCCTTCAACCTAGATATCTTAACTCCAGCTACTCCTTCAACCTAGATATCTCAACTGCAGCTAGTCCTTCAACCTAGATATCTTAACTCTAGCTAGTCCTTCAACCTAGATATCTTAACTCCAGCTACTCCTTCAACCAAGATATCTTAAGTCCAGCTACTCCTTCAACCTAGATATCTTAACTCCAGTTAGTCCTTCAACCTAGATATCTTAACTCTAGCTAGTCCTTCAACCTAGATATCTTAACTCCAGCTACTCCTTCAACCAAGATATCTTAACTCCAGCTACTCCTTCAACCTAGATATCTTAACTCCAGCTACTCCTTCAACCCAGATATCTTAACTCCAGCTACTCCTACAACCTAGATATCTTCACTCCAGCTACTCCTTCAACCTAGATATCTCAACTCCAGCTACTCCTTCAACTAAGATATCTTAACTCCAGCTACCCCTTCAACCCAGATATCTTAACTCCAGCTACTCCTTCAACCCAGATATCTTAACTCCAGCTACTCCTTCAACCTAGATATCTTAACTCCAGCTACTCCTTCAACCTAGATATCTTAACTCCAGCTACTCCTTCAACCAAGATATCTTAACTCCAGCTAGTCCTTCAACCTAGATATCTTAGCTCCAGCTACCCCTTCAACCTAGATATCTTAACTCCAGCTACTCCTTCAACCAAGATATCTTAACTCCAGCTACTCCTTCAACCAAGATATCTTAACTCCAGCTACTCCTTCAACCTAGATATCTTAACTCCAGCTACTCCTTCAACCAAGATATCTTAACTCCAGCTAGTCCTTCAACCTAGATATCTTAACTCCAGCTAGTCCTTCAACCCAGATATCTTAACTCCAGCTACTCCTTCAACCTAGATATCTTAACTCCAGCTACTCCTTCAACCAAGATATCTTAACTCCAGCTACTCCTTCAACCTAGATATCTTAACTCCAGCTACTCCTTCAACCAAGATATCTTAACTCCAGCTACTCCTTCAACCCAGATATCTTAACTCCAGCTACTCCTTCAACCAAGATATCTTAACTCCAGCTAGTCCTTCAACCTAGATATCTTAACTCCAGCTACTCCTTCAACCTAGATATCTCAACTGCAGCTAGTCCTTCAACCTAGATATCTTAACTCCAGCTAGTCCTTCAACCTAGATATCTTAACTCTAGCTAGTCCTTCAACCTAGATATCTTAACTCCAGCTACTCCTTCAACCAAGATATCTTAAGTCCAGCTACTCCTTCAACCTAGATATCTTAACTCCAGTTAGTCCTTCAACCTAGATATCTTAACTCTAGCTAGTCCTTCAACCTAGATATCTTAACTCCAGCTACTCCTTCAACCAAGATATCTTAACTCCAGCTACTCCTTCAACCTAGATATCTTAACTCCAGCTACTCCTTCAACCCAGATATCTTAACTCCAGCTACTCCTACAACCTAGATATCTTCACTCCAGCTACTCCTTCAACCTAGATATCTCAACTCCAGCTACTCCTTCAACTAAGATATCTTAACTCCAGCTACCCCTTCAACCCAGATATCTTAACTCCAGCTACTCCTTCAACCCAGATATCTTAACTCCAGCTACTCCTTCAACCTAGATATCTTAACTCCAGCTACTCCTTCAACCTAGATATCTTAACTCCAGCTACTCCTTCAACCAAGATATCTTAACTCCAGCTAGTCCTTCAACCTAGATATCTTACCTCCAGCTACCCCTTCAACCTAGATATCTTAACTCCAGCTACTCCTTCAACCAAGATATCTTAACTCCAGCTACTCCTTCAACCAAGATATCTTAACTCCAGCTACTCCTTCAACCTAGATATCTTAACTCCAGCTACTCCTTCAACCAAGATATCTTAACTCCAGCTAGTCCTTCAACCTAGATATCTTAACTCCAGCTAGTCCTTCAACCCAGATATCTTAACTCCAGCTACTCCTTCAACCTAGATATCTTAACTCCAGCTACTCCTTCAACCAAGATATCTTAACTCCAGCTACTCCTTCAACCTAGATATCTTAACTCCAGCTACTCCTTCAACCAAGATATCTTAACTCCAGCTACTCCTTCAACCCAGATATCTTAACTCCAGCTACTCCTTCAACCAAGATATCTTAACACCAGCTAGTCCTTCAACCTAGATATCTTAACTCCAGCTACTCCTTCAACCAAGATATCTTAACTCCAGCTACTCCTTCAACCCAGATATCTTAACTCTAGCTAGTCGTTCAACCTAGATATCTTAACTCCAGCTACTCCTTCAACCAAGATATCTTAACTCCAGCTAGTCCTTTAACCAAGATATCTTAACTCCAGCTACTCCTTCAACCTAGATATCTTAACTCCAGCTAGTCCTTTAACCAAGATATCTTAACTCCAGTTAGTCCTTCAACCTAGATACCGTAACTCCAGCTAGTCCTTCAACCTAAATATCTTAACTCCAGTTAGTCCTTCAACCCAGATATCTTAACTCCAGTTAGTCCTTCAACCCAGATATCTTAACTCCAGCTCGTCCTTCAACCTAGATATCTTAACTCCAGCTAGTCCTTCAACCAAGACATATTGACTCCAGCTAGTCCTTCAACCAAGATATCTTGACTCCAGCTAGTCCTTCAACCTAGATATCTTAACTCCAGCTAGTCCTTCAACCAAGATATATTGACTCCAGTTAGTCCTTCAACCCAGATATCTTAATTCCAGCTACTCCTTCAACCAAGATATCTTAATTCCAGCTACTCCTTCAACCAAGATATCTTGACTCCAGCTAGTCCTTCAACCTAGATATCTTAACTCCAGCTAGTCCTTCAACCAAGATATATTGACTCCAGTTAGTCCTTCAACCCAGATATCTTAATTCCAGCTAGTCCTTCAACCAATATATTCTAACTCCAGCTACTCCTTCAACCTAGATATCCTAACTCTAGATAGGAATTATTCTCTGATGTTACTCACATTTTTCCATTTGTTGTCTTCAGATATTGTGCCCCTAACTTTCTGATTCCACCTAACTTGGTTTCTTTTTTAAGAGTGTTTCTAAAATCTTCATCTTAATACAGTGTTTTGACCAACCTTTATACTCATGTGATAGGACTGGGGCCTCTTTCATTAAGCCATTCCTCATCATGTTTCTAATGAAATACATGGTATTTCAATTAATTAAACTTTTCGTTAACATATTTCTAATAAAAGTCATTGCCTATTGTTTTCAGATAGTTTTGAAAATAATGAAGAATTTAAAGGAATTTAGTGATATAACTAACTTTCCCATTATTAGGCTGGGGTTTTGAACATAACTTAAAGGTTCTTATATAAAATTATGATGGAAGGTTTTTAGATAAATATAAACATTTTATGCAATCATTGAAGGTGGTTTCAGGCAGTTTAGTATCAAAAGGGTTAAAGAAGAATTTAGAGGGATTTATTGAAATGATTATTTCATTAAGATGGTATTTGTAACAACAAAAGGTTCTTAAATTATATTGGAAGATTTTAATTTAAATAAGAACACTTTAAAGTGGGTTGGTTTGTTATACAGAGCCTGAAGGCAGGTTGGTATGAAAAGGGTTAATGACTCGAAACAATCTCATGAGAAGTTGGTTAAACCTACATAGGTTTCAGTAACAACATATTTGGATATGTGTGAGCACCCAGCCCACACTGTAAAGTGGTTGTGTAGGTTTCACAACAAAAAGCACCCAGTACTCACTGTAAATGAGGTTGGTGTTAGGAAGGGCATCCAACTGTAGAAACTAAGCGAAAATATGTTCTGTATGAGCAAGACATGGTCACCAGACCTGGCTTATATCACAATGAGTCACCTCGTCTGACCCATACTAGTGTGGAAAAATCAACGTTAAATTGTGATGATGATGATAATGATATATATATATAATCTTTTAATACAAACTTCCAACATACCCACGATTTCCCACTTGTCCTATGAGGAAAATTATCTATCCTTTTAAAATATTCATATCTATTGAAATAAAAAGAATACTTTTATGATGATTATCTAAGAACCTCTTTTAAAGTCTGTTTTGTTCTCAACACCAGCTTAATAATAATTAACTACTGGTTATTCTCATTAATTTAAACACCAGAAGAAGGGCGGTGGGTGTAATAGCCAGAAGGGAGGTAGATGTAACAGCCAGAAGGGAGGTAGATGTAACAGCCAGAAGGGAGGTAGGTGTAACAGCCAGAAGGTAGGTAGGTGTAAAAGCCAGAAGGGAGGTAGGTGTAACAGCCACGAGGGAGGTAGGTGTAACAGCCACGAGGGAGGTAGATGTAACAGCCAGAAGGGAGGTAGATGTAACAGCCAGAAGGGAGGTAGGTGAATAGCCACGAGGGAGGTAGGTGTAACAGCCAGAAAGGAGGTAGGTGTAGCAGCCAGAGGGAGGTAGATGTAACAGCCAGAAGGGAGGTAGGTGTAACAGCCAGAAGGGAGGTAGGTGTAACAGCCAGAAGGGAGGTAGGTGTAACAGCCATAAGGGAGGTAGGTGTAACAGCCATGAGGGAGGTAGGTGTAACAGCCAGAAGGGATGTAGGTGTAACAGCCAGAAGGGAGGTAGGTGTAACAGCCAGAAGGGAGGTAGGTGTAACAGCCAGAAGGGAGGTAGATGTAACAGCCACGTGGGAGGTAGGTGTAACAGCCAGAAGGGTGGTAGATGTAACAGCCATGAGGGAGGTAGGTGTAACAGCCAGAAGGGAGGTAGATGTAACAGCCAGAAGGGAGGTAGGTGAACAGCCACGAGGGATGTAGGTGTAACAGCCAGAAGAGAGGTAGATCTAACAGCCAGAAGGGAGGTAGGTGTAACAGCCAGAAGAGAGGTAGATCTAACAGCCAGAAGGGAGGTAGATGTAACAGCCAGAAGGGAGGTAGGTGTAACAGCCAGAAGGGAGGTAGGTGTAACAGCCAGAAGGGAGGTAGCTGTAACAGCCAGAAGGGAGGTAGGTGTAACAGCCACGAGGGATGTAGGTGTAACAGCCAGAAGGGAGGTAGCTGTAACAGCCAGAAGGGAAGTAGGTGTAACAACCAGAAGGGAGGTAGGTGTAACAGCCAGAAGGTAGGTAGGTGAACAGCCACGAGGGAGGTAGGTATAGCAGCCAGAAGGGAAGTAGGTGTAACAGCCAGAAGGGAGGTAGGTGTAACAGCCAGAAGGGAGGTAGGTGTAACAGCCAGAAGGGAGGTAGGTGTAACAGCCAGAAGGGAGGTAGGTGTAACAGCCAGAAGGGAGGTAGGTGTAACAGCCAGAAGGGAGGTAGATGTAACAGCCAGAAGAGAGGTAGGTGTAACAGCCAGAAGGGAGGTAGCTGTAACAGCCAGAAGGGAGGTAGGTGTAACAGCCAGAAGGGAGGTAGGTGTAAAAGCCAGAAGGGAGGTAGATGTAAACAGCCAGAAGGGAGGTAGCTGTAACAGCCAGAAGGGTGGTAGGTGTAACAGCCAGAAGGGAGGTAGATCTAACAGCCAGAAGGGAGGTAGCTGTAACAGCCAGAAGGGAGGTAGATGTAACAGCCACGATGGAGGTAGGTGAACAGCCACGAGGGAGGTAGGTGTAACAGCCAGAAGGGAGGTAGGTGTAACAGCCAGAAGGTAGGTAGATGTAACAGCCAGAAGGGAGGTAGATGTAACAGCCAGAAGGGAGGTAGGTGTAACAGCCACGTGGGAGGTAGGTGTAACAGCCAGAAGGGAGGTAGGTGTAACAGCCAGAAGGGAGGTAGGTGTAACAGCCACGAGGGAGGTAGGTGTAACAGCCAGAAGGGAGGTAGACGTAGCAGCTAGAAGGGAGGTAGATGTAACAGCCAGAAGGGAGGTAGGTGTAACAGCCAGAAGGGAGGTAGGTGTAACAGCCAGAAGGGTGGTAGGTGAACAGCCACGAGGGAGGTAGGTGTAACAGCCAGAAGGGAGGTAGGTGTAACAGCCAGAAGGGAGGTAGATGTAACAGCCAGAAGGGAGGTAGGTGTAACAGCCACGATGGAGGTAGGTGTAACAGCCAGAAGGGAGGTAGGTGTAACAGCCAGAAGTGTGGTAGGTGTAACAGCCAGAAGGGAGGTAGATGTAACAGCCAGAAGGGAGGTAGGTGTAACAGCCAGAAGGGTGGTAGGTGAACAGCCACGAGGGAGGTAGGTGTAACAGCCAGAAGGGAGGTAGGTGTAACAGCCAGAAGGGAGGTAGGTGTAACAGCCAGAAGGGAGGTAGATGTAACAGCCAGAAGGGAGGTAGGTGTAACAGCCAGAAGGGAGGTAGGTGTAACAGCCACGAGGGAGGTAGGTGTAACAGCCAGAAGGGAGGTAGATGTAACAGCCAGAAGTGAGGTAGATGTAACAGCCAGAAGGGAGGTAGCTGTAGCAGCCAGAAGGGAGGTATATGTAACAGCCAGAAGGGAGGTAGGTGTAACAGCCAGAAGGGAGGTAGGTGTAACAGCCAGAAGGGTGGTAGGTGAACAGCCACGAGGGAGGTAGGTGTAACAGCCAGAAAGGAGGTAGGTGTCGCAGCCAGAAGGGAGGTAGATGTAACAGCCAGAAGGGAGTTAGGTGTAACAGCCAGAAGGGAGGTATGTGTAACAGCCAGAAGGGAGGTAGGTGTAACAGCCAGAAGGGAGGTAGGTGTAACAGCCAGAAGGGTGGTAGGTGAACAGCCACGAGGGAGGTAGGTGTAACAGCCAGAAGGGAGGTAGGTGTAACAGCCAGAAGGGAGGTAGATGTAACAGCCAGAAGGGAGGTAGATGTAACAGCCAGAAGGGAGGTAGCTGTAACAGCCAGAAGGGAGGTAGCTGTAACAGCCACGATGGAGGTAGGTGTAACAGCCAGAAGGGAGGTAGGTGTAACAGCCAGAAGGGAGGTAGGTGTAACAGCCAGAAGGGTGGTAGGTGAACAGCCACGAGGGAGGTAGGTGTAACAGCCAGAAGGGAGGTAGGTGTAACAGCCAGAAGGGAGGTAGATGTAACAGCCAGAAGGGAGGTAGGTGTAACAGCCAGAAGGGAGGTAGGTGTAACAGCCAGAAGGGAGGTAGGTGTAACAGCCAGAAGGGAGGTAGATGTAACAGCCAGAAGGGAGGTAGATCTAACAGCCAGAAGGGAGGTAGCTGTAACAGCCAGAAGGGAGGTAGGTGTAACAGCCACGATGGAGGTAGGTGTAACAGCCAGAAGGGAGGTAAATGTAACAGCCAGAAGGGAGGTAGGTGTAACAGCCAGAAGGGAGGTAGGTGTAACAGCCACGAGGGAGGTAGGTGTAACAGCCAGAAGGGAGGTAGGTGAACAGCCACGAGGGAGGTAGGTGTAACAGCCAGAAAGGAGGTAGGTGTAGCAGCCAGAAGGGAGGTAGATGTAACAGCCAGAAGGGAGGTAGGTGTAACAGCCAGAAGTGAGGTAGATCTAACAGCCAGAAGGGAGGTAGATGTAACAGCCAGAAGGGAGGTAGGTGTAACAGCCAGAAGGGAGGTAGATGTAAACAGCCAGAAGGGAGGTAGGTGTAACAGCCAGAAGGGAGGTAGCTGTAAACGCCAGAAGGGAGGTAAATGTAACAGCCAGAAGGGAGGTAGGTGTAACAGCCAGAAGGGAGGTAGGTGTAACAGCCACGAGGGAGGTAGGTGTAACAGCCAGAAGGGAGGTAGATGTAACAGCCAGAAGGGAGGTAGGTGAACAGCCACGAGGGAGGTAGGTGTAACAGCCAGAAGGGAGGTAGGTGTAACAGCCAGAAGGGAGGTAGATGTAACAGCCAGAAGGGAGGTAGATGTAACAGCCAGAAGGGAGGTAGATCTAACAGCCAGAAGGGAGGTAGGTGTAACAGCCACGAGGGAGGTAGGTGTAACAGCCAGAAGGGAGGTAGGTGAACAGCCACGAGGGAGGTAGGTGTAACAGCCAGAAAGGAGGTAGGTGTAGCAGCCAGAAGGGAGGTAGATGTAACAGCCAGAAGTGAGGTAGATCTAACAGCCAGAAGGGAGGTAGATGTAACAGCCAGAAGGGAGGTAGGTGTAACAGCCAGAAGGGAGGTAGGTGTAACAGCCAGAAGGGAGGTAGGTGTAACAGCCAGAAGGGAGGTAGGTGTAACAGCCAGAAGGGAGGTAGGTGTAACAGCCAGAAGGGAGGTAGGTGTAACAGCCAGAAGGGAGGTAGATGTAAACAGCCAGAAGGGAGGTAAATGTAACAGCCAGAAGGGAGGTAGGTGTAACAGCCACGAGGGAGGTAGCTGTAACAGCCAGAAAGGAGGTAGGTGTAGCAGCCAGAAGGGAGGTAGGTGTAACAGCCAGAAGGGAGGTAGGTGTAACAGCCAGAAGGGAGGTAGATGTAACAGCCAGAAGGGAGGTAGATGTAACAGCCAGAAGAGAAGTAGGTGTAACAGCCAGAAGGGAGGTAGGTGTAACAGCCACGTGGGATGTAGGTGTAACAGCCAGAAGGGAGGTAGGTGCAACAGCGAGAAGGGAGGTAGGTGTAACAGCCACGAGGGAGGTAGCTATAACAGCCAGAAGGGAGGTAGGTGTAACAGCCAGAAGGGAGGTAGGTGTAACAGCCAGAAGGGAGGTAGGTGTAACAGCCAGAAGGGAGGTAGGTGTAACAGCCAGAAGGGAGGTAGGTGTAACAGCCACGAGGGAGGTAGGTGTAACAGCCAGAAGGGAGGTAGATGTAACAGCCAGAAGGGAGGTAGGTGTAACAGCCAGAAGGGAGGTAGGTGTAACAGCCAGAAGGGAGGTAGGTGTAACAGCCAGAAGGGAGGTAGGTGTAACAGCCAGAAGGGAGGTAGGTGTAACAGCCAGAAGGGAGGTAGGTGTAACAGCCACGAGGGAGGTAGGTGTAACAGCCAGAAGGGAGGTAGGTGTAACAGCCAGAAGGGAGGTAGATGTAACAGCCAGAAGGGAGGTAGGTGTAACAGCCAGAAGGGAGGTAGGTGTAACAGCCAGAAGGGAGGTAGGTGTAACAGCCAGAAGGGAGGTAGGTGTAACAGTCACGAGGGAGGTAGGTGTAACAGCCAGAAGGGAGGTAGGTGTAACAGCCAGAAGGGAGGTAGGTGTAACAGCCAGAAGGGAGGTAGGTGTAACAGCCAGAAGGGAGGTAGGTGTAACAGCCAGAAGGGAGGTAGGTGTAACAGCCACGAGGGAGGTAGGTGTAACAGCCAGAAGGGAGGTAGGTGTAACAGCCAGAAGGGAGGTAGGTGTAACAGCCAGAAGGGAGGTAGATGTAACAGCCAGAAGGGAGGTAGATGTAACAGCCAGAAGAGAAGTAGGTGTAACAGCCAGAAGGGAGGTAGGTGTAACAGCCACGTGGGATGTAGGTGTAACAGCCAGAAGGGAGGTAGGTGCAACAGCGAGAAGGGAGGTAGGTGTAACAGCCACGAGGGAGGTAGCTATAACAGCCAGAAGGGAGGTAGGTGTAACAGCCAGAAGGGAGGTAGGTGTAACAGCCAGAAGGGAGGTAGGTGTAACAGCCAGAAGGGAGGTAGGTGTAACAGCCAGAAGGGAGGTAGGTGTAACAGCCACGAGGGAGGTAGGTGTAACAGCCAGAAGGGAGGTAGATGTAACAGCCAGAAGGGAGGTAGGTGTAACAGCCAGAAGGGAGGTAGGTGTAACAGCCAGAAGGGAGGTAGGTGTAACAGCCAGAAGGGAGGTAGGTGTAACAGCCAGAAGGGAGGTAGGTGTAACAGCCAGAAGGGAGGTAGGTGTAACAGCCACGAGGGAGGTAGGTGTAACAGCCAGAAGGGAGGTAGGTGTAACAGCCAGAAGGGAGGTAGATGTAACAGCCAGAAGGGAGGTAGGTGTAACAGCCAGAAGGGAGGTAGGTGTAACAGCCAGAAGGGAGGTAGGTGTAACAGCCAGAAGGGAGGTAGGTGTAACAGTCACGAGGGAGGTAGGTGTAACAGCCAGAAGGGAGGTAGGTGTAACAGCCAGAAGGGAGGTAGGTGTAACAGCCAGAAGGGAGGTAGGTGTAACAGCCAGAAGGGAGGTAGGTGTAACAGCCAGAAGGGAGGTAGGTGTAACAGCCACGAGGGAGGTAGGTGTAACAGCCAGAAGGGAGGTAGGTGTAACAGCCAGAAGGGAGGTAGATGTAACAGCCAGAAGGGAGGTAGGTGTAACAGCCAGAAGGGAGGTAGGTGTAACAGCCAGAAGGGAGGTAGGTGTAACAGTCACGAGGGAGGTAGGTGTAACAGCCAGAAGGGAGGTAGGTGAACAGCCACGAGGGAGGTAGGTGTAACAGCCAGAAGGGAGGTAGATGTAACAGCCAGAAGGGAGGTAGGTGTAACAGCCAGAAGGGAGGTAGGTGTAACAGCCAGAAGGGAGGTAGATGTAACAGCCAGAAGGGAGGTAGGTATAGTCAGGCCAGTATTTATCTCTGGTTATAAATCTTAGGTAATAACTGTAAGTATATGATGATGAATACCAGTGGCCGAAATGGAGTTCCTCCGAAGGGTCTTCGGAGTGATGTTACTAGATAGAGTGTGTAGCTCAGAGATGAGAGGCTCACTCCAGGTAGAGCCACTACTTTTCCAAAATGAGAGATCACAACTCCGATACTATGAACATGTGGTTAGAATGAATCAGGAAAGAATCGCTGGACAGATTTTACAGACAAAACCAACCGGGAGGTGACCCAGGCGTAGACCTCCAAGCAAGATGGTTGGATAACATTGATGGGCTTGGCTGGTCACACTTGGGGATCCAGCTCGATCAATTGGAGGCGGTTGCTTCTGAGAAGATCCGCTGGAAGGAGTGTTTGAGGTCTTTGCCCCCATGACCCTCCCAGGAATAAATGGGAGAAGAAGAAGAGTATAGTGTAATTCATTAGAAATATGGCCGTGAAAGGGTTAATGCTTCTTGTTTCAAGACTTGTATGAAACATTACTTCCGCTTTGCTATAAATTTATGACCCTAACTTACTTAGTTCATCTAAACTCCAATCAATACTAACAGTAAGTATGTATATGTGTGTGTGTATGTGTATCTATGTATATATTTATACATGTATGTAGTAACCCATAACTCCTGATGGAGTTGTAGGTACATTTTAAACCTGGTGGAGCCACTCCCCTCTCCTGGTCGAAACACAACCAATTTCTTCCAGTGAAAGAGAGAGAGAAAGTGAAAATATGATATATAAAGAGGATCAACTCCAGTGCTGGACTCTTACTACTTTTTATTGTCCTCGAAAGGATGAAAGACAAAGTTGACCTTGGCTGGACTTGAGAAAGCCAGAACCAATACCACAAAGCCTTCTATCAGACATTCTAACAACTTTACCAATTAACTGCACACTAAGATTATAGGTTGGTTTAAAGTCCAGTAAAGTTTGGGGGGACTTTTAGTTATAAGGTGTTTCTTTTATGGCAGTATCGGTAAAGTGTCGGACGCTATGCTTTGTAGCATAGAGTTACGGCCCTTTATGGTCTGAGTTCAAAATCCCGCCAAGGTTAACTTTGCCTTTCATCCTTACGGGGTTGATAAAATAAAGTACCAGTCACGCACTGGGGGTCGATTTAATCGACTTTCTCCTCCCCCAAAATTGCTTGCCTTGTGCCTATATTAGAAACCATTATTATAGGTAAGTTTAAAGTTCAGCAAAGTTTTTATGGGTCTTTTAGTTTTAAGGGTTTTTTTTTGTTTTTCTCTTTAACTATATTTCTTTTTCCATATCTTTTTTTTTTCTGGCCAAACAAAAAAAAAAATGTGTCTCTGTCTCTGTATCTATCATTTGGATAAAGATGAGACAAAGTTCTTTTATCATACGTATTACACCAGCTTTATGGTTGGTACTTCTTTCTAATGAAACCTCAAACATTCGACAGGTTACTTTCATGGCTGGGAAAACATGGAGCTTCTTGGAAGTAAGTTCTTTTCTTGAATTCTACCCCCCAACCCATCTCCTTTTTCCCAAACTTCATCTTCTCTAAACTGGGCGCAATGTTTCACAACAGAAGCATCTGCTTTGAAGAGCATTCACAGTAACCTGACCCTATCTCATTCTCCCTCTCTTTGGTTCTACACCAAGTAAGCAGGCTCTGATATTCACAAACCAACATCATCTTGCTACAGTTGTTCATTGTTACTTTTGTTCTTCTTTTATATTTACAACTTTTCCAAAACAATTGATAATTAAATTTAAGCCTTTTATTACCGTATAATGTTGAAAATAACCAAGGATGTTGAGGGATGATACTTTCTCATTATTAAGTTGTTTGGAACATAACATAACAAAGGTTGGTGTAAATGGTTCAGTGTTAAACTGGGTGTTTCTAACTGGTATCTTCCACATCTGTGTTCAAATCTTTTACTGTTGGTTGGTTGTGGACTTTCATAATTCCAAGTACATGGACAAAATGAACACCAGCAATATAATACTACTGCATGTCTGAAATACCTGTATTAGGTATATATATACAATAGAAACCAATTACTTTAGCTGACAGGACACTATCCTTCAATACTTTCATGCTTCCCGAAATTCACCTGATATTCCCCCTCCATACACACACACATGCATGTGTGTGTGGTGTGACTGTGTGTATATCATGACTCATACACTATTCTGATTTTTGTACATTATTCTAAGTACTATACATGCACCTTTTATGTGTTGTAGTGCACCTGAGCACTGTACACAATAATTTTCATTATTATTATTTATATATTAATCAGAAACCTATATAAGCAAGTTGTATTTTATGGAAATATTTTTTATGAATTTTCAATTTTTATACAAATGTCAGGTTTTGGCCCCAAAGTCCAATGGACCTCTAGGGTAGTCCAATGGGCCTCTCGGTCCCATCAACGACTTTGAGATTCCTTTTTCTTTTTAAAGCTTCAGCTTTTTCTAATTGTCTAAACTTCTGCTTGCTGACCATGGCTCTCTTTGCTGACTTTTGCATGTGTACATTCCCTGTCGATGCTGTTCATTTCTGACAAATTGTTACATAATAATACACCTGGGTTTGTCTTGTTGTTTTTGGTAGTGTTGGTGGGATGTTCTATTGGTGCTTAGATAGAAATATATCACTTTAGATAGAAGAAATCACCATGAAAATATATATCGACTTAATATTCCATGTGACACATATGACCACCTCACATGAACTCATTACTTATCACCTAAACAATAGAAGCTGATATATCACCTGTAGAGAGTTTTTAGTTATAAAATCTAATATATTGGTCTAGCAGTGATGTCAGGGTTAAACAAACACCCCACCCCTCCCCTCAAAATTAAAAATAAACAAAAATATATTCATTTATCTTCCCAAGATTTTGTGGAGTTTATTCTGTTATTGTTTTGTTTGTTTTTCTTTTGCAGCAGTTCTATAATATTTCTTACATGTTTTTTTTATTGTTTTAATTGGTTCCATTGCAGTTCTGGCCATGCTGGAGCACTGCTTTCTGTACACAAACAGCATTGATTTACAGCAAAATTCAACTCTTTTATATTATTGACATTCCTACATCAATTTAATTTGTCTCTTTTTTTTTTTCTGTGGTAATGGGATGAAACCATTATATAATTGCTGGGTTATCACAGATCAAGTTAGGACTTGGAGC
This sequence comes from Eledone cirrhosa, assembly GCA_964016885.1. Classification (NCBI taxonomy): domain Eukaryota; kingdom Metazoa; phylum Mollusca; class Cephalopoda; order Octopoda; family Eledonidae; genus Eledone; species Eledone cirrhosa. The sequence goes on from OZ024741.1 coordinate 26,402,500, forward strand.
TACTGGCATTTCAGATGGGTCGATGGCTTGTGTCTTCTTTACATACATTTCAGCATTTTACAGAGATTACTAGGTGCAACACTAGGGAGGTTATTTGTCTTTGACTCTACTGAAGAGTCCTCCCTTTGCTATGTACCTCGTTTCCTGGCAGTTATGTTTAGGGGGTGAAAATATGTAGGAGGGGGTCATGGAGGTATGACAGGAGAAAGGGATGAGGGTGATCTCATGGGTGTATGCTAAGTGAGATATGATTAGACAGGATAATGTGGAAGGAGAGATTGCAGTCCGCCTTATGGAATTTCTGTGCACCCCTTGTTGACTTATTGTGCTAGGTTTTTCTCCCTTGTCTGGAATTCTGCTTCCAAACTCTCCTGCAAATTCAGCTAATAGGACTGTGTCATTAGCATACAGGAGTTCTCATGGACAGCCAGCCTTAAACTGTTATGGTCTGAAGAACCATGATAAATAGGGGACTGAGCACAGGACTCTGGTAGACCCTCACCACATTCGTCATTGTACACATTGCTAACTCTCGCCTCTATATATCGCTTGTACAACTCATGAGCCATTCATCACCCACCAGATTATAGAACAAGGGACTCTGTCAAAGGTCTTCTCCATATCAACAAATACTTGGTACAGAAGTTTGCATCTAATTAGTTGTACTATAATCATTTCAGTAACTTTTATGACAAGGTCCATCACTTCTCTCTAGTGTATCTCTTTGCACTTGTAGCAGTTTACAATGATACTGATGTGCTAGTCATTGGGTATGACACTGGGTCTGACAAGCTTGTAACCTACAATGTCAGATGATTTTAGGATCTCAGCAATTATACTGGAAGACCCAGTTGCCCTCAAATCTTCAATTGCTTTGTCTACTACACTGCTATCATTCTTTATAGTTGGTCTCTCAATTATTCTCTTTGTGATATATAATTAAGCCAAAATCCCAATTTGGGAGGGAAATAAGTTAGTCTTACTCGTATAGTTCCCCAACCGTGGTTTCTCGAATTGAAGAAACAATATTAGTCATTTCAAAACATTGGAATAACCAATATTTGAAGAATTACATATATATATATATATATATATATAAATGGTGATGGTATATATATATATATATATATATATCAGTCAAAAGGACTTAAAATTAACCTGTCTAAGACCAAAGTACTAGTTTGTAGGAAAGAAAACAAGGCGGCGGTCCCTTCTGGGAAATGGTCGTGCTCGGTGTGTAGGAAAGGCGTAGGTAGAAACTCCATTTTATGTCCTAAATGCAAAGTATGGGTGCATAAAAGATGTAGTGGGATCACAGGTAAGCTAACTAAGAACATAGATTTTACATGTGGCCGGTGCTCTGGTGCAATAAGTAGCAGCAAGTGCCCACAAACTACTAGCTCTTTCAATTGCGCAGAGGGTTCTATAGAAATAGTGGACAGCTTCCGTTACCTGGGCGATAAAATCAGCAGTGGGGGAGGGTGCTCTGAAAGTACTGTAGCTAGAGTCAGAACTGGTTGGAAAAAGTTCAGAGAGCTTATACCACTATTAGCTGCTAAAGGGTTCTCACTAAAAATGAAAGGCAGGTTGTACGATGCCTGCATACGAACAGCAATGCTGCACGGCAGTGAGACCTGGGCATTGTGTGCAGAGGATATACGCAGACTAGAGAGGAACGAAGCTTGCATGCTCCGCTGGATGTGTAACAGTAATATACGTGAACAGCAAAGCATAAACGAACTAAGGAAAAAATTAGAGATAAGAGGGATCAGATGTTGTTTACTCGAGAGAAGGCTACGTTGGTATGGACACGTGATGCGCATGAAAGTCGATAGCTGTATAACAAAGTGCAGGGCAATAAAGATAGACGGTAGTCACGGAATAGGCAGACCTAGGAAAACCTGGGACGAGCTGATAAACTCCGACATCACACACTTACACCTCTCCAAGACAATGTCACTGGACCGAGACCTTTGGCGGTACTCAGTAACAGAGAAGACCCGCCTTACCTAAATATATAGTAAAACCTACTCCAGCCAGTAGGCATCTCTAACAAAATACACCCCGTCCCACCACCCCCGCCCCCACCCCATCCACACCACCCCGTTCTATGTAAAGTTATGTTGGTGCCGCGCCATCGAGGCCGAAACAAATGAGATCGTGTAGGTGTCACGACAAAAAAACACACAGTCCACGCTGTAATGTGGCCGTGTAGGCAACACGGTAAAAACCTCCCAGACCCACACTGTAAATGTGGTTGGTGTTAGGAAGGGCATCCAACTGTAGAAAACATGCGAGCAAGACAATCACTCTTGCCTCAAGTGGGACTACCCCCGTCCAAACCCATGCAAGCGTGGAACACGGACGTTAAACGTTGATGATGATGATGATGATGATGATGATATATATACAGGTAAAATTCTGTTATAATGAATATCGTTGAATTTTTTTTCAATCCCCAGCCACACGCTCGATGTGTTAGGTCAATCTTGTTATAAAGAATTTTCCGTACCCCATGAATTTTGTTATAATGGAATTTCACTGTATATATATATACACACACACACATAAAATTAAGCCCATTTATGTCCTGATAAGTCTTTCAGAGAAATAAAAATAAAACTGCTAACATTTTGTTTCTTTTCTTCTATAGGATGAGCAGACACTACCTCCTGCACCGAGCACTGTAACACCTGAGCTTGCTGCACCACCACCGCCACCACCACCACCACCACCAATGTCCACTTCACAGCTTGGTAGACAACGTTCCATTCTCAACCGTGTCAGTGATGAACAGAAGAAGTGGAAAGGTACTGTCCAGGAGCAGAGACGTAACATCTATGACCGTCATTCCATGTTGAATTAACAACAACTTTCTTCCTTATAAAACATATCTTACTCTGCTGCTGCCCACTAGTCAGTTGTGATGTGTGTGTCTGTAAGATGTATATATGTGTGTGTGTGTGTGTGTGTGTGTGTGTGTGTGTGTGTGTGTGTGTGTGTGTGTGTGTGTGTGTGTGTGTGAATGAGAACTGAAGTTACATAGTTGTTGGTGAAATATCAATCTGTAAATAATGGAACTGAATTTGTGCTGCAGTGATTGAAAAGTGGAGGCTTTTAATGTTTCCTTGTATCTGAAAATCTGATATATTCTATTAGTTTCAGCAGAAGAAGAAGCTATTAGTTAAGAAGAGTGTAATGAGTCAATGTCAACTGGTTACATTCTTCCTGGTTTTAGAAATGGTAGACAAATATAACCTCAATACCAACTGATGAGAGAGATATATATATATACACATATCATCGATTAACGTCTATCTTCCATGCTAGCATGGGTTAGAAAACTATATATATATACGTATAAATATACAGGGTGTCCCCCAAAAATGTATACACATTTCAATAGCATTCTAATAAATATTGCCTGTACAGGTAATCAAAGTATGTATACGGTTTTTGGAGACATCCTGTATATATATATATATAGATGCTATAAGTGTGTGTGGGTAAACGCTATGTATATATATGTGTATGTATGTAGATGCTATGTATATATATATCTATAAATCCAAACATTTGTAAATGTCTGTGAAACATGAATGCCAGTAAAACTGTTATAACCCAATTCCAAAATGTTATATAATTGAATATGAAAGAAATTCTTCCAGTGAACAAGATTTTGTCTGAATGAAAAACTGTTAATATGTTATAATTTATTATATATTGAATAAAAACTGAAAACCTATTATTTTAGTTTTCATCTAAAGTAAATTATTGATATCCTATCTTCAATTCCATATTTGTGCCAACCCTTACCTATGGTCATGAGACTTGGGTAATGACTGAAAGAATACGATCGTGAATACAAACGGCTGAAATGGGATTCCTCCGAAGGGTCTTTGGAGTAACATTTCTTGATAGAGAGCGTAGTTCAGAGCTCAGAGAATCACTCCAAGTAGAGCTGCTACTTCTCTGAACTGAGAGATCACAACTGTGATACTATGGACATATGGTTAGAATGTCTCAGGAGAGAATTGCTGGACAGATTTTACTGGCAAAACCAACTGGTAAGAGACCCAGGGGTAGACCCCGAGCAAGATGGTTGGATGACATCCATGAGCTTGGCTAGTCTCACTTGGGAATCCAGCTGGATCAGTTGGAGATGGTTGCTTCTGATATGACTCGCTGGAAGGAGTGTTTGAGGACTGTCCCCATGACCCTCTCAGGTATAAGTGAGAGAAGAAGATTGTGTGTGTGTGTGTGTGTGTGTGTGTCAAATATTAGTAAATACTGTTTAGGATGTCTTACAACAATTACTGTATAGTAAGGTATTACTATGTCATTTGTCTTGGTTAGTCTAACAGGACAGTGTGAGGACAACAGTGACCTTGGTCAGTCTAACTGGACTGTGATAACTGATCTTGGTCAGTCTAATGGGACAGTGTGGACAACACTGGCCTTGGTCAGTCTAATGGGACAGTGGACAACACTGGCTTTAGTCAGTGTGTGGACATTTAACTGGGAAACAAGGGAGATAATGTATTCTGTAGTTCAAGGGTGTCAAACTGAAGGACTCAAAATCACCATTACATTATGAGGAGAAGCACAGCAGGTCAAAAGAGAGATGACGGTAGGGACATTTCCACCAGTTACAACATTAATCTACAATACAGCATATAACCTGCTATTATCTGATTTTCATCAAAATGTATTCATGTATGATAGTAAGTGGGATATGTGAATACATTTTGGGAACAAATTTTCCATTTCAAAATACAAACAAGAAAAAAATCAAATCTGTTTGACCCTTTTATGATTGTATTTCTAATGAAATACACTATTTTAATTAATTAATGAAGAATTTTGAGAGATTTACAAAAAATTTCATTATTTATTTCATTATTAAGATAGTAACTTATATAAAATCATGAAGATTTTAATTTGAATTGGAAACCTTTAAAATGAGTGGTTTTATTTCATAGAATTGGAGCTGGTTTTGGCTGGGTTGGTAACTAAAGGGTTAAGTGCTGCAAATCTATAAATTTGTAAACTCAGCAATCATCATCATTTTACGCCCGCTTTTCTCTGCTTGCAGAGATGGGATGGGTCCTATTAAGCATAGCATCTCTCCATTTGTCACGGTCCTTCGTCATCTCCTCCGTGTGTTTCAGCGATCTGAGGTCAGCTCTCACCTCCTCAGCCTATGATTTTTGTGGTCTTCCTCTACTGCGTCGTCCTTCTACTGGGATTTCTTTACCCAGCGATCATCCTCCATGCGCATCACATGTCCATACCAACGCAGTCTTCTCTCCCGCACACTATAGTTTATCCCTCTTATACACAGTTTCTCTCTTAACTCGTCCATGCTTGGAGATGTTTAAAAAAAAAAATAAGATCAATTTTTTGAAAATCATTTTTATTGATTAAATTTTCAGTTTAAAGTTTAGATTTGAACTTTTAATCAATTCATGTGTGTGTATATAGGAGGAGGATGGGCGGGGTAAAATATTTTTAAGCAAGAGAGGAATAATTAACTGGGTTTTACTGTTAAATAGGGTGGGAAGTCACATTTCGATGTGGTGGAGAAGGGGTTGTGTTTGTAAAAAATTAACAGCAGTTTGACCAAAGGTAGATCAAATCTCATGGAGAATAGTAGAAGTGTTTTGACATAGCAGGACCACATGGGGTCTGTTATAGTGGCTTGGTAGAGGTCAACCTTATAAGAAGGTGGACCACATGGGGTCTGTTATAGTGGCTTGGTAGAGGTCAACCTTATAAGCAGGTGGACCACATGGGGTCTGTTATAGTGGCTTGGTAGAGGTTAACCTTATAAGCAGGTGGACCACATGGGCTAACATGTAGTCTGTTGTAGGGACCATGTAGGTTAATTGTAGAAGCAGGGGGATCACATAAGTTAACATGAATATATTCTTAACCTGACACAGTGAAGCAAGTGAGTCCCAAGTCTCAGGTTAAATGTCAGTTTAGCATGGGGAGTCTAGGGTCACCAGTAAAAATATGAGAACCCTTGAAATAGGGTCAACAATGATGTCTTAATCCACCATTGTAGTATCACAGGATCAATAGTAAGAAGGTGTAGTATCAAACCCAACATTGAACTATCAGTCAATCCCTAAATCTTATATACCCTTGTGTCCCTCCTCCACACTCCTAAACCTTATATATCCATGTGCCACACCCCTACAACTTATATATCTGTCACACCCCTCCCCAAACCCTTGTATCACACCCCTCTCAACCCCTAAACCTTACATTCCCTAGTGTCACCCCACCCCATAAACCTTATATTCCCTCATGTCCCAGCTCTTTCCCCCTAAAACAACAATAACAATATAAGTTATAACATTTTAGCATTTAAACTGAACATATCCAGCCAGAATTCTCTCACCTCTTTCTGTTCAAACCGGCTGTAACTGGCCATTCATACTGATGTTAAGGTATTGTTCTCAAAATAAGTAATATCAAAATTGCATAGATTCGATATTATATGAGGTAAAGCCTTAACTGTGAAAATACAATAGTAAGTATAGAGCAATTTAAATGCTAAAGGGTTAAATACAGGGAAGTCCCAGGGCAGATGCTACACTTCTTTAACCACAGGGATGTCCCACAGCAGATGCTACACTTCTTTCCAGTATGGAGGAGTAAATTTAACTGTTCCAGAAAACACTAAAAATTGTTAACTTAACCTTTACATTTATTTCCTGCTGTCTACATTTTTGTCACACTCCATGCAACCTGGTCATTGACACAGAGTGACTGAGTTATAGTGATCAGGTCAGAGAATGTGATGAATAGAACTGTACCACTACTCTATGGGTCTCCAATAATCGTCTCCCTACCCCTTTTCTTATTAATTTTTCAGATTTTTCCACCCCTGCTTATTTAAATTTTGCTAATCTCCAGTGAAATTTTTTTATTTTTTTAAATCAATGGAGACAACCTAGGAAAATCACAGATTTTCCAATACCCCACCCTGCTTATTTCAACTCCCCTACTTATTCCCCCACCCCTTTATTAAGGACCCAAGGGTACGTTGCAAACAGTGTGACAAATATTTAGACAGCAGGAAATGAATAATAACTGTAAGGTTAAGTAACAGTTTTTCAAGGGTTCAAATGACTCTTCCATAAGGTTTAACATGTCTGAGGTGAAGTCACTAGCCAGGTAAATATAACTCCATTTCTTTAATGTTTACAACTCCAAGGTAGACTTAGACATTTTATATTGCAAACAATAGATCTACATTGGTCTCACTGTTATTGTTGTTAGCTTGACCCTGAAGCTGCTGCTGATGTTGACCGTGACCCAGGGCCAGACCCTGAATTACATATAAAGCAAGTGATCTGGAAATAAAAAAACAAAACAAAATATAAACAAATTCAGGGTTGATTTTTTTTTTTTTTGTAAGAACCAAAACATTTACAGGGTTAACATTTGATACTGTGAAAGGCAGTTTGTTGGGAGGGCCCTTCAGTCACACCAAGGCATGACAGCCTTCCTAGTGTTTGGTGATCTACAAACACACTCAGTACATGCTGTAAAGTGGTTGGTGACAGGAAGGACATCAAGCTGTAGAAAGCTTGCCAAACAAAGGGTTGGGAGGACCCTCATTTGTGTCAAAGACTGACAACCTCTCCTGTGCATGATCGTATATAAGTGAGACAACAGATCCCTGGCCTGCCTGGGAGATCTGTGGCTCTGCTGTAGTACTGACTTGGTCTACCTGTCCAACCCTTGCTAGCAGGGAAACTGGACATTAAAATGATGATGATATATTCTAAATTACCACAAAGAAAAAAAAAACAAAACATATGGCGGGATTTGAACTCAGAGAGCCAGAATGAATACCATAAAGCATTCTATCTGATGTTCTAACGACTCTGCCAATTTGCTGCCTCGTTACACAGAGAGAGAGGATTACTGAATACATGAACAATCACAAAAAATGTGAATTAGCTTTTTGATCAATTTATATGGTTTGCATAAGAGAAACCCTATAGCTTAAGTTGATTATTAACATGTGGGAGTGATTAAAGATAATGATATTTTAATAATTTTTTTTACTGATATAACAGCATAAATGTTCAGCATGTATGAATAAATGACATACAGGATTAAATGTATGAGTAACTTTGGAGAAATATTTACAGGGACAAATGTTGGGTTAGAACAGGATTTTGTGATTGGAAAATGAACTTCCTATTGTTGTAACATGACTGAGATAGGAAATGCGCTGTGTGTGTAAATTTTAGAGTTACATTCTCGGCAGAGCTGTTCTGTTAGAGAACTGGTCGCAGGTGATGGATAGTGATACAGTTATCAGATATGGTTAGTTGCGATATAATTGTTAACCATCTTGCCAACGACAACCCTGAGTACCTTTTTGATTTCCATGTGTCTAACACACGTGGACATGTCCACAAAGTCAGAAAACAGCACAGTTCCCATGACTTTCGGAAACATTTTTTCACGCTCAGAGTTGCTGAAGCATGGAACAAACTACCTGCATCAGTTGTTAGCTGTCGAGACACTGCATTCTTTAAAACCTCCATGGAACAAACTACCTGCATCAGTTGTTAGCTGCTGAGACACTGCATCCTTTAAAACCTCCATGCTTCCCGAGATTCGCCAACATTACACCTAATGTTCCCCCTTCACACACATACACACATATATCATGACTCATACACTATTCACTTCCCTGACATTTGTATATTATTCTATGTACTATACATGTACCTTTGACGAGTTGTAGTGCACCTGAGCACTGTACACAATAATTTCATTATTATATTATTTAAGTGGGAAGCTGCTGGATGAATAAGGACCAACAGCGGTAAACTACAAGGAGAAATGGAGTAATGAGTGACACCTGCGGCTCCCAAGAAAACTCTCACAACCCAGTGACATAGCCATGACAAGGCAAGTAAAGGTTGCCTCTAAAAAAGCCTAGTCTTCATGGGTTTGACAAAGTACCAGATTGGTGACTAGCGCAAATAAAACCACCAAAACTGCAATATGGTGAGAGGAACACACAAAGATATATATAAACATAGAAACACACACAGTGTATTATTATGGTTGATAGACTATAGAACACATGACAACCCATCTAACCCATGTCAGTGAGGACATTAAATGGTGATAGTCTTGAATCAGTGTATATAGCACAGGACAAACGTCCACAAGAAATGGTAAGAAAAGTGCAAGTATTAAACCTGGCTGGAAGAAGTATGTCTGATTAGTACGATAATGAGAGCAATAGAAGGTGGATATCAGCAACAGGGCTGGACGTAATGAAATAGGATGACTAGTATAGTAAGTGGAGAGCGAGAGAAGGTACTCACCAATCCATTGCCCTCCATACAGTCACGGTGGAAGGAATGACGACAGAAGAATATGTACAAGTCTTGAGCACATCTTTGATCTACAACATTGGTTAAAACAGTAGACATTAGAGAGTAAAAGAGACAGTTGGTACTACAATAGCATCCCCTTACACTATCTCGCTGTATACCTGGATATAGAGTAGTAGTACCCCACCCACCCTCTACCAGATGACTGTACCCCACACCCTCCCACCAGCAGATTGTAAACCTAGATATAGAGTAGTAGCACCCACCCACCCTTGCTTCCTCCCTCACCCAACATGGATATACAGCAATAGTACCTACCCTCCCCAATAGATGTCTCTATAAGAATACAGAGTAACATCCTCCCACCAGCAACACTGGCAACACCAGCACCACCACTGGCAACACCAGCACCACCACCACCAGGGTTCAGGTAGCTGCGTATAAGATGGAGTAGTTTACTTCACTTACCACTTTCAATAACTGGTTTCTCACAAATTCCACATTTCTGTCCATCTGAAAGAGAAACAGGCTCAAGTATTAACTGCTACTAAAGGAATATATATCAAACATTGATAATTTTCTTTTTATCAACAAGATTGATATGCGCAGCTTGGTTGGAAGTGGTATCACAACTGGTAGGAGGTAAAATCAGTTGGCTGGAATACGCACTCTATTGTTGCTCGATAGAGTGCGTAGCTCGGAGATCAGAGAGTCACTCCAGGTAGAGCTGTGACTTCTCCGAATTTACAGATCATAGCTCCAATACTATGGAAATATGGTTAGAATGTCTCAGGAAAGAATCACTGGTCAGATTTTATGGGTAAAACAAACAGGCAGGAGACCCAGTCGGATCAACTGGAGACTGTTGCTTCTGACAGGACTTACTGGAAGGAGTGTTTGAGGACTCTGCCCCGACGACCCTCTCCGGAATAAATGGGTGAAGAAGATTTGATAATGTATTGCTAGATATATTGAGCTGGCATAAAGGATTCCATGTTCATGGCTAATATGTCTTTCATCACAGGTCTCCTTTCACAACCATATTTCTAATGAAATACATTCTATTTTAATTAATTAATGAACATTGTTGAGGGATTTATTAAAATTATTAATCATTTCATTACTAAAATATTAACTTAATGTAAGGTTCATATATAAAATTATGTTGGAAGATTTTAATTTAAACTGGAAACCTTTAAAATGTGTGGTTTTATTTCATAGAACTGGAGCTGGTTTTGGCTGGGTTGGTAACTAACGGGTCAAAGATATATTGGGCTTGAATAAAGATTTCCATATTCACAGCTAACATGTCTTTTGTCACATGTCTGCTTGAAGAAAACAATAACAATTAGTATGTTTGTAGCAGAAAATTTAGAAAGCTACAGGCTTGTACACTTCTAGGTAAATATGAAAAAACAAAAGAGACATTGTGAAGTATTTCCACTTACAATCGATCATATATCCATGTTGACGAGTTTTGATTTGTTTGGTCAGTAAACTGTAGCTGTCTTTGACAAGGATCTTTTGACAACCTTCCAACAGGGCAATCTACAGTAATAACAACAACAACATTACTTATATCTGGTAGTGTGTGTATCATCATCATCATCATTTTATGTCCGCTTTTCCCTGCTTGCAAGGGTGGGACGGGAACTGATTCTGGCTTGATTTCTACAGCTGGATGCCCTTCCTAACACCAACCTCATTTACAGTGAGTGCTGGGTGCTTTTTTTCCGTGGCACCTCCACGACCACTTTGTAGTGGAATGATAGGGACTCCAGTCCTATCATCTCATTTCTACAGCTGAGTAAACTGGAGCAATGTGAAATAAAGTGTCTTGCTCAAGGAAACACCACATCACATCACCCGGTCTGAGAATTGAACTCACAACCTTTTGATTGCAAGCCCAATGCTCTAACCACTAAGCCATGTGCCTATATATATATATATATATATATATATATATATATATATATATATATATATATATATATATAATAAATATAATAAATATAAGAAGAATATTCCCACCCCCCCTAAAATCTCGTATGAGAAATCATTGATAACTAGCATAAACTCATTCGTAAAACGTGTTCGGTGGCGTGCGTTCCACTTTGATAGGAGGTATGATAGCCCTGAGGAGAGGCGTAGTTTTAATAATTATGGATTTAAGACCTATAGGAGCCCCCCGCATAATAGCCTGTTGGATAACTTCGAAAGTGAGCTATTATCCCTTGTTAGGAATATTAGATATAAAAAATCTAGATGTACCAATAAATTTCAGAGTAAACTAAGTTCAATCGTTAGGGACTTTAGGGATAATAAATCCATTCTGGTCCCCTCTGACAAAACTAAAAACTTATATAGTATGGATTATAAAACCTATCGAGGCTTCATTTATAATGAACTACATAGGAACTACAAAAAAACAACGCAGAGTAATTTAGATAATATTAATCTGGAGGGGTATAACATAGTGGTAAAATTAGGTCTGGATAAACACACTCAGCCTTATTACCCCAAGCAGCCTAGATTCACCCTCAAGGACCACAAGGAAGATTTTATTAGCAGACCCTCGGTTAGGCTTATCTGCCCCTCCAAGTCTGACCTGGGGATTATTAGTAAGGGAATCTTGGATAGCGTTATTCCCCTGGTTAGAGAAAAAACTTTCCTTGAGCTTTGGGGTAACACTAGTGAGGTCATTACATGGTTCTCTACTGATTGTGGTCGTGACTCACTAAAATTCATCCAATTTGATATTGATGCTTATTATACATCTATATCTCCTATTATCCTCAATAAGGCCCTCATCCTAGCCATGCGGAGGGGGGCAATTACTAGGCCACAGATAGATATTGTTCTCGCTGCACGTAAAACCATTATCATGTTTGAGGATAATCTATGGACGAGAAAAAACACACCTGATAATTTTGACATCACTATGGGGTCGAGTGACTCTGCTCAAGTCACCGACTTAGTTGGACTATACCTCCTCAATGAACTGCATAGTAACTTCCCTTTCCTTAGGGGTGGGTTGTACCGAGATGACGCCCTACTCTCCATAGATACTAGTAAGTATAATATAGAGCGCATTAGGAAAAAGCTGCATAGCTTTTTTAAAACTTTTAACCTATCCATTACAATGGATGTAAATGATAGAACTGTGAACTTCCTAGATGTTACACTGGACTTGGATAACCATACGTACACACCGTACCATAAGCCCAATGAATTGCTGACTTACGTGAATACCAACTCCAACCACCCTAGGTCTGTCATCAGCGGTATACTGAAGGGCGTATCTAACAGAATAAGTTCACTCTCACATAGTGAGGAGGCGTTTGACTCGCAGGCTGATTACTATAACGACGCCTTAGCTAGATCCGGCTTTAGGGACAAATTGTATTACACCCAGGGAAATAATGGTCCTAATAGTAGCTCTACCAGTGTTGTTATAACACATAATATGTCCATTGGTAATCGAGGTGTCGCGAATGGGAGGGTTCTAAATGCCGGTGGAATGAAACAGCAGGGCACCATTAGTCTAAGTAATAACAATAGAGGTGTCGTGAACGGGAGGTTTCTAGATGCCGGTGGAATGAACCAGCAGGGCACCATTAGTCTAAGTAATAGCAATGGTGGGCCTCGCAGCTCCCCGCATAGACTAGGTGAGCATAGGAACCGTAGAAATAATAATGCTAATAATACTGATGGAAATAGAAAGAATAAAAAGAATAGAAGAAGATTGAATACATACTTCAACCCCCCTTTTAATTCTGAAGTGGCTACAAATATTCCTAGGGCCTTCTTCTCTGTGCTAGAACGGAACTTCCCTCCTGGTAATAGGTACCACTCTATCCTCAATAAGAATGTTGTTAAACTTTCGTATTCTACAACCCAAAATCTGGCCTCTCATCTGGCCATTACTAATAATAAGAAAATAAAGGAAGGCCTGGACAACCTAAGCCTAGGGGAAAACACGGTAGTGGATAGAGTGGGCAGTAACACTGGTGGTAATCTTTCTGAGAATAGCATCACCAGAGGTTGTAACTGTAGAAGGGCTTCAGGCTGCCCCCTGAATGGTTTCTGCCTTGTTAGAAACATAGTTTATGCGTGTGATGTGGTAACTACGGCGTCCACTATGACCTATATAGGATCAACTTCCACCCCCTTTAAGACCAGGTTTAACTCTCATCAATGCACTTTTAGACATAATAAACTGAAGAACTCCACCTCCTTGGCAGCGTACGTCCATAATTTAAAAAATGCACGAACACCTTACACACTTACTTGGCGGCAGGTTGCTAAATCCCATCCATATACTCCTCATAGTAGAGTATGCAACCTGTGCCTTGCCGAATCCCACTCTATTATATTTGCTAAATGCCCTCTACTAAATAGAAAGTCTGAAATTTTTTCCTCTTGCCCCCACCGAATATTAAGCTCTTTCTTCTACTTTAAACCTGTTAGCTAGCACGTCCTTATTCCTCCAGTTGGGCTGTCTTGTGTAACTGTCTCTGACTGAGTGTAACTGTCTCCTAATGTTGGTCGTCTATGTATACGAGTCTGTGAATGTATACGTATGCCTGTGGGAGGATATTGATCTTGATATTGGGGTGTGCAGGGGAGTGTATGTTAATAAGCACCCCTGTTTGGTACAGTGGATGTAACCCATCCACGCTGGCCTACCCACCATTAGTGCATTGGTGGACCTATCCTAACGTATATCTTGTTGATCTGTACCTCTGTATGCGCACGAGTTGTGATGTAATGTATTTATGTAAAGCGTGTACTGTGATTTAGGCTGCACTAGTAGAAATTTAGCCTGTAACTGTGGGCGGACCCGTGCCATCCTGCCGTAAGCAGTGGATACGTGGCGCATATACGTGTTGCCCTCATATTCTGTGGTTCAAGATCTACAGGCTGACCTCTGGGAGCTCTTACCCGGGGTTGTAGTCTTTCTAGCACGATCGGCCTTCCATATATTGACGGTCGTTTTTATGATCCCGAAAGTAACGTTTTGGCCCCGATGGCCCTCCGTAGTTACTAACGGTCTGTGTACACTCGAATCGGTCAATGGCACGTGCAGACATGAATATCTCCGTAGGATTTCAACTTTATTTTAATACATCTCATCGTATGTATTTGTTTTGAATATATTACCTGTGGTGGTGGGTCTGGTCTAATGTGGTATTTCGGTGTTTAATATCGTATTTAATATCGTATTTAATATCGGCTTTGACCCGGGTGTCCTACGCTGTGTGTGTGTGTCCGTGTATACATTTATATGTGTATGGGTGTAGGTGGTTATATGTGTCTGTGTATATATATAAAAAAATATATATATATATATATGTATACCGTCTCTGCATATGCATGTGGTGTGTATACGTGCATATACGTGCTGAACATATTGATGTGTACAATCTTGTGATGTCCCAATGCGGTGACTTAATGGCTCTTGAAGCTATTTTTTTTATATATCTTCTGTCTTTTTATATATATTTTGTATGCGCTACAACTGTGTCTGCTTGCTTTAACCTCACCTCGCTTGCTAATGCATGTGAATTCTTCTACCTCCTTCGATGCACCTCTCTCTGACCATTTGACTCCTGCCCGTGTGTGAACCGGTTTGTGATTACCCCACCGCTCAACTGTGTGAATGCACACCCATGACTTTCGAGTGAACTTTCGAGACTGCCCAACCTGGGACGCCTCCATTGCCTTGCAATGGTCAAGTGATACTGGTGACTGTGACACTTAGTGCCTTCGTGGGCCCCTGATGTTTTCAAGAAATATATTTTAAAAAATTGGTCAAGTGATACACATAACTGTGACATTTAGTGCCTTCGTGGGCCCCTGATATATTCAAGAGATATATTCTAAAAAAATATATATCTTATCTCAATTTACTTTATTTCATTTTATTTTATTTCATTTCATGTTATCTAATTTTATTTATTTACTTACTTGACTCCATTTATTTATTTATTTATTTATTTATTTATTTATTTATTTAAATTTAAATTTAAATTTAAATTTTAAAATTTTAAAATTTAAATTTTATTTATTTATTTAATTTTTATTTATTTATTTATTTATTTATTTAATTACATTTAATTATACATTTAATTATATCTTATATTATATTATTTTAATTTAGTCTATGTTATTTGATTTTAGTTTACCTTATTTTATCTTATTTTACGATTATACTATATTATGTTCTATGTATATAATTTTTAATTTTTAATTTTATATTATTTTATCTCATTCCTTACCCTATATTTTATATTTTATATGTAAGTTTGTTATGTATTTCTTTGTATTTCTTTTTATATATATTATAAGTCTGTTTTTCACCTATTTTTTACCTATTTTTTACCTACTCTTACCTAATCCCATTATCTTATCTACTCTTGTCTGTTCTCTTATCCATGTGTCTACTCTTGTCTGTTCTCTTATCCATGTGTATGCTTGTATGTAACTATATGTTGACAGCACCCCGCCCAACTGTGACTGATAGCACCCCTTATTTTTATTTTTATTTTTATTTTTATTCTTATCCTCTATCGTCTATTATTACCTTTCATTCTTCAATGTCTTGGATTTGTTATTGCTTGTATGGTATGTCATCATCATCATCATCATCACCGTTTTACGTCCGTTCTTCCACGCTAGCATGGGTTAGACGGGTTGTCCTGTTGTGGGCAGTGTCTGGTCGGCTGACCATGCCTTGCTCATACAGGAACTGATCTGGCTTGATTTCTACAGCTGGATGCCCTTCCTAACACCAACCTCATTTACAGTGAGTGCTGGGTGCTTTTTCGTGGCGCCTACACGTCCACTTTACAGTGTGGGCTGGGTGCTTTTTTGCCGTGGCACCTCCACGACCACCTTGCGGTGGGGGGGGGGGGGGCATATTGTTTATATGCTTCAGCATGTACCCATGGGAGGTCGGGTACCCTGTATTACTGCGTGACGCCAGAAGTCACGGTCGTGTGTCATTGACTTTGAGAGGTGTAGTTGGGTAAGGTCGGCTTTTATCACCTCATCCCAAGTCATCTTGGGTCTCCCCACTCCGCGGTTTCCATCAACTTCTAGTGCTCTGCACCTTTTTATGCAGCTGTCATCCTTCATACGCATCACATGCCCATACCAGCGTAACCGCCTCTCCTGCACGCAGCATTTGATTCCTCTTATGCTCAGTCTCTCTCTCAATTCATTTATGCTTTGTCGTTCACGTATATTACTGTTACACATCCATCGGAGCATGCAGGCTTCGTTTCTCTCTAATCTACGTAAGTCTTCCACCTTCAGCGCCCAGGTCTCACTACCATGCAACATCGCTGTTCGGATACACGCATCATACAGTCTGCCTTTCATTCTGAGGGAGAAGCCTTTTGCAGCTAGCAGTGGTAGTAGTTCCCTAAACTTCTTCCATCCCGTTCTTACCCTAGTTATTGTACTTTCTGAGCACCCACCTCCGTTGCTAATTCGGTCACCTAGGTAGCAGAAGCTGTCTACTGTTTCTACAGGGCCCTCCCAGAGATTGGTGGTACTTGTTTCCTGTGGCTGTTTGCTTGCTGTTTCAGCACAGCTGCTGCATGTGAATCCTACATTCTTAATTAAGCTTCCTGAGATCCCGCTACATCTCTTGTGTACCCATTGTTTGCATTTGGGGCAAAGAATGGAGTTCCTACCTACACCTTTCCTACATACTGAGCAAGGCCATTTCCCTGAGGGGATCTGGGTTCTGTTTTCTCGTCTACTTATAAGGACCTTAGTCTTTGTCATGTTGACTTTGAGGCCCTTTCTCTCTAGTCCCTGCTTCCAGGTTTGGAATTTATTCTCTAGTTCTACCATAGATTCAGCTATGAGTGCGAGGTCATCAGCATACAGGAGTTCCCATGGGCATCCGGTCTTAAACTCCTCCGTTATTGCCTGCAGGACTATGATGAACAGGAGAGGGCTAAGAACAGAGCCCTGGTGGACCCCAACCTGTACGCTAAATTCCTCGCTATACTCATTGCCAATCCTAACTTTGCTGACTGCTCCCCTATACATGGCTTGTACCGCTTTCACAAGCCATTCATCTACTCCTAGTTTTCTAAGAGCCCACCAGATTACTGCACGTGGAACTCTGTCAAAGGCTTTCTCAAGGTCGACAAATGCCAAGTAGAGTGGCTTACTTTTAGCTAGGTACTTTTCCTGTAATTGCCTCACAAGGAAGAGCGCATCAGTGGTGCCTTTCCCTGGAACAAACCCAAATTGCATCTCGTCTATATTCACCCGGTCCCTAATCAGCTGTGCTATAACTCTTTCTGTTACTTTCATGACCTGGTCCATCAACTTTATACCTCTATAGTTTCCTCTATCTAGTGCATCGCCTTTACCTTTGTAGCAGTTGACAATGATGCTACTGCACCAATCTTTTGGTATGGCCCCCTCTAGTATTACCTGGTTAACGATACGTGTGGTTATAGTGTGACCTACAGACCCAGATGCCTTCAGCATCTCGGCAGCTATACCCGATGGACCGGTTGCCTTCCCTATCTTCATATCTCTGATTGCCTTACTTACTACGCTGCCGCTGACTTGTACTGCTGGTCCCTCTATAGGGTCTACGTGGGGTAGGGTCTCTTCTTCCCATGCATTCTCCTCATTTAGTAATCTATCATAATGACTCTTCCATGCATCTTTCTTCTCAGCACTTGTGAGGGCAAGCTCACCTTTATCATTCCGGATACACTTCTCTCCAATGACATCACAACTATCTCTGACACACTGCCTCGCAATCTTGAATACCTCCTGTTTCTGGTCCTCACGTTGTAAAACATGCTTGAATTTTCTATCCTCTGCTTCCCTCCTAGCTAAGTATACTTGTCGCCTAGCTTCCCTCTTGGTCTCTATGTAATGTACCCTGCTCCCCCCGTTCTTCCATTCTTTCCATGCCTGTCTCTTGGCCTTGACTGCTTCATCTACCTTATTGTTCCACCACCAAGTCACTCTCCTCCTGCTTGAGGTCTTACTCCAGCCACAAACCTCATCCGTCGCCTCTAGTAAGTTATTTTTTAGGAACTCCCAGTTCTCTTCTACGTTAAATGTCTCTATCTGTTCTTCTTTACTGTCGTAGGCGTTGAGTAAAATATCTTTAAATCTGTTACTGGTTGAGGGGACTTTCAGCTTCCAGATCTTTCTTCTCCAGGTTGGCCTCTGTTTCAGGGCTCGTCTAGTTCTGACCGTGAGGTCGCTGACAACTAAGCTATGTTGGGATGTACATTCCTCACTAGGGAAGGCTTTTGTGTTTACGACCGTCCATCTGTCACGTCCTCTGATGAGGATAAAATCTAACTGACTAGAGTGCTCCCCTGATCTATAGGTGATCAGGTGGTTGTCGGGTTTTTTAAAGTTTGTGTTACATATCGACATGTCATTGGCGTCGCAGAATTCTAGAAGTCTGAATCCTTCCTCATTCCTTGTGCCAACTCCATGGCCTCCATGTACTCTATTGAAGCCGTCGCAGTGTTTACCTACGTGTCCGTTAAAATCTCCTGCAATGATTAGGAAGTCCTTGTCGTCTGTTAGAGCAGTAGTGTGTATTAGGGACTCGTAAAACCTATCCTTAAGTTCGTCTGGCAGCCCCGATTGGGGTGCGTAAGCTGATATTATTGTGGTAATTGTCTTATTCAGGACTAGTCTGAGTTTAATGATTCTTGCATTTACCCTGTACACTGAGATTACTTTATCTACCCACTTGTCAGCTAATAGTATACCTACACCACCCATCCCATCGTCATTTCCCACCCAGAAAAATTTGTAGCACTGGCTTTTTCCTACAAGGACTCTAGCAGACCCTCCTCTCCATCTAGTCTCTTGCACACAGCATACATCAACTTCCTTTCGCTCTAGCATTTCTACGATTTCTCCTGCTCTTCCTTTCATTGAGCCTACATTGATGGTACCAACTCGGAGTTTTGGGCATTTGTCGACACTCGTAGGGGAGGGTCTCTGGGTTGGCGCTTCACGTGGGTGCTTGGTAGCTCGCAGATTCATATTTCATCTATTGATTCAGAGTTGCTCGTGTATTCCCAGCTCATCCATCCCTAACGGTGGGAAAATTGAGGGCTAGAAGGACAGTGGTGGTGGGGTAATGGCAGGGTGTGTTGGGATGCGCCAGAGGAGGAGAGAGTTAGTTAGGCAGGTAGTAGCAGCAGCAGCAGTGGAAATGGCATGCTAGGTTTGATTGGTCGAATAGACTATGGTGGTGTGTGGGGGTGGGGGGGAGGGAAATTGTGAGGTAGGAACTGAGGGTCGCATGGTAAATATCCAAGTTAATACTACATCAGTAAAATTAACAATAATAACGTCATGAAAAAAGCTACTAAGAGAAACCCTCGAAAATTTATCGCTAATACAGCAGGGAAAATTTAACGCTAATACAGCAGGGAACATCATAATATTAACGACATGAAAAAGCTACTAAGAGAAACCCTCGAAAATTTATCGCTAATACAGCAGGGAAAATTTAACGCTAATACAGCAGGGAACATCATAATATTAACGACATGAAAAAGCTACTAAGAGAAACCCTCGAAAATTTATCGCTAATACAGCAGGGAAAATTTAACGCTAATACAGCAGGGAACATCATAATATTAACGACATGAAAAAGCTACTAAGAGAAACCCTCGAAAATTTATCGCTAATACAGCAGGGAAAATTTAACGCTAATACAGCAGGGAACATCATAATATTAACGACATGAAAAAGCTACTAAGAGAAACCCTCGAAAATTTATCGCTAATACAGCAGGGAAAATTTAACGCTAATACAGCAGGGAACATCATAATATTAACGACATGAAAAAGCTACTAAGAGAAACCCTCGAAAATTTATCGCTAATACAGCAGGGAAAATTTAACGCTAATACAGCAGGGAACATCATAATATTAACGACAATATGTAGGCTAAAATACCTTCGTAGATTAGGTGGATGGCTGGCTGGGAAAATTTGAATCAGCTCTAGTGGTACATTTTAGCAGAGAAGAATGGCAAAGTGTCTTATCTCTTCAATATTTTCAGATTGAATGAATTAGGTTAAAGACAGGGTAGTAAGCCTTAAAGAAGTGCATAGAGGGGGGGGGGGTAGGAACTGAGGGTCGCATGGTAAATAACTGAGAGAGATACAATAGGATTAGAATACCGCATGGTAAATATCCAAGTTAATAAGTTAATACTACATCAGTAAAATTAACAATAATAACGTCATGAAAAAAGCTACTAAGAGAAACCCTCGAAAATTTATCGCTAATACAGCAGGGAAAATTTAACGCTAATACAGCAGGGGACATCATAATATTAACGACATGAAAAAGCTACTAAGAGAAACCCTCGAAAATTTATCGCTAATACAGCAGGGAAAATTTAACGCTAATACAGCAGGGAACATCATAATATTAACGACAATATGTAGGCTAAAATACCTTCGTAGATTAGGTGGATGGCTGGCTGGGAAAATTTGAATCAGCTCTAGTGGTACATTTTAGCAGAGAAGAATGGCAAAGTGTCTTATCTCTTCAATATTTTCAGATTGAATGAATTAGGTTAAAGACAGGGTATGTAATTAACCTTTATGCTCTGATGAGTCCCACTTATAGTGCGGATGAAACAATGTTAGCAAGTAAAGATATGCATATGCTATAAGCGTTCTTTGTTATTTATTTATTATATTACGGCTCTGTCCTCAGACATTGAGCTAACCTCATACTGCCTGCTGGATAAGTGGAGTGTTATACACCCCTGATCCTTTCCCTAGCATACTATATATATATATATATATATATATATATATATATATATATATATATATATATATATATATGTGTGCGCAAAAGGTAAACAGAAATAACACAGTACAACAAACAAAAATGTATTAGTTTTACGCTTGATATAGTAGGAAAAAAGTTTTAACATTTCGGAAGCTAGTCCTTCATCAGAAAATAGAATGATAAATTAAAGAAGAAATAGAAAAATAAAGGAGTGAGCGGTGGAAGAAACAAAAAAATTTCTTTGAGAAAAAACAGATCTATTCACACCACCATCTCTTGGGAAACTGTAGCATGGAAAATAGATGTTAAAAATGATGATATATATTTAACATCTAAAGTCTGTCTCATGCCAGGAGGCTTGTCAGGCTGGTGCTTATACCTGTTTCATGCCAGGAGGCTTGTCAGGCTGGTGCTTATACCTGTCTCATGCTAGGAGGCTTGTCAGGCTGGTGCTTATACCTGTTTCATGTCAGGAGGTGACAGAGAGTACAAGACTTCCTCCTGGACAGGATGCCTGTCCACCATTAGATTAAAACCCCAACTATTGCTGGTACTCATTTCAGCTGAGTTTAGTGGAGCAATGTGAAATGAAGTGTTATGCTCGAGAACACAACACACAACCCAGTCTAGGAATCAAACACAACATTATGATTGTAAGTCCAACACCCTTACTACATGGCTATGTATCTCCTGTACACAACACAATACACCACAACATATCACAACTACAGACACAATACAATACAACCACACTGCAACTACACAACACCACAACTACACACTACACAACACAACACCACAACTACAACACCACAACTACACACCACACCACCACAACTACAACACCACAACACCTCTACTACACACTACAACACCACAACTACACACTACACTACACAACACCACCACAACACAACTACACACTACAACACAACTACACACCACACCACCACAACACCACAACACCTCTACTACACACTACAACACCACAACTACACACAACACAACCACCACACCACCACAACAACTACACACTACAACACAACTACACACCACACCACCACAACTACAACACTAAACTACAACATGGAACAAAATATTGTAAATAAGCAACACAACTTTACCTGGATTTGATAATCCTGGAGGATCTTGACGAGGGAATCTCGCAGTTTTGGGATCTGCATACCATTCTGTATCCTCTGGATGAGGATAATGGGGTCAACATGGGTCCCTATGTTCTGTAGAAGGCCTGTGATGAATCCTGTTGGATAGGGACAGAGATGCAGGTATTAGTCCAGTGGGATTGACAAGCTAGGAAGGGGTGGTCACTATTTCAGGGAGGGGAATATATAGGTAGAGAGGGTAGCTGAGAATAGTGGTGGTGGTGGTGTGGGTAGCTGAGAATGGTGGTGTGGGTAGCTAGGATGGTGGTGGTGGTGAGGGTAGCTAAGATGGTGGTGGTGGTGAGGGTAGCTAAGGTGGTGGTGGTGAGGGTAGCTGAGAATGGTGTTGTGGGTAGCTAAGATGGTGGTGGTTGTGGTGGTGTTGGTGTGGGTAGCTAGGATGGTGGTGGTGTAGGTAGCTGAGGTGGTGGTGGTGGTGTGGGTAGGTGAGATGGTAGTGGTGGTGGTTGTGTGGGTAGGTGAGATGGTGGTGGTGGTGTGGGTAGCTGAGGTGGTGGTGGTGGTGTGGGTAGGTGAGATGGTAGTGGTGGTGGTTGTGTGGGTAGGTGAGATGGTGGTGGTGGTGTGGGTAGCTGAGATGGTGGTGGTGGGGGTAGCTGAGATAGTGGTGTGGGTAGCAAAAATGGTGTGTGAGTGTCAGGGATGGTGACAGCAGAGAATAGTGGTGTGGCATGGTTGGGGGGTGTGGGATGGCCAGTAAGGGTGACTGAGTTCCCATGGTAAGCTCTGAGAGGTATTGCCTATGACAGTTGTCACGGTGACCCAGTCAAGTGTGGTTGCTATGGTGAGTCATAGAGTGGTTTGTAAATCAACCAAGAGAAGAGAGGGGAGGTTACTCTTTAACAGAAGGAGAGAAAATTTGTGTGGCTGATGTGTGTAGCGTGTATGTGAAAAGCAATGTCTGTAGTTTATTGGGAAAGAGACTCCTCAGGTCATCCCACAGCATTTGGTGCGTGTGCATGTATGTATATGTGTATATATACACTTATATATACAAACAGACACACAGACAGACATACACGTTTATCTTGCACTTATATATATATATATATATATATATATATATATATATATATATATATATATATGTGTGTGTGTGTGTATTGTCATCATCATCATTGTTTAAGATCTTTCCCGGCTAACAAGGGCTTGATGGGTTGTCACAGACCAGATACTCCACCATCAGAACTACTGATCCCTTAGATAGGTTGGAGTGTGCACCTTGCTTACCTATGCTCCCACAGGGTGAGAGCCTGCATTACATATGATCCTATATTCCACTGAGTACCTGTTATCATGGCACTAACACTAATGAGGTTGTCATGTCTTTGACATAGCTGATGAGCCATCCCAATCCTTTGTTTGAGAGGTTTTCTATGGCCAGATGCCCTTCCTATAACCAACCCTTGTGTATGTGTGTGTGTGTTTGTGTATATATATATATATTGGTAAAATGGTGTGACACCTGTTTTGTATATCTGTACGAAATGAAGGTAAACCCCAAGGTATTCACCAGGTGTAATCCCAAACTCCCGAGAGATTACAATGAAACTCTGTACACACAGTTCCACTGACACTTCAGTTCTTATTTATAGAGTTTCACCTGGTCCACTTTTAGTTACATGGAGGTATTCAGGGTTTTTTGTCCACAACACACACACATATATATATATATATATGAAATAGTCCTATATGAGACACAGTCACCCAACCCTACTTGCCTCAAGTGGGACAATTCTTGTCTAACCCATGCTAGCATGGAAGATAGATGTTAAACGATGATGATGATGATATATATGTTAAACGATGATGATGATATATATATAGTAGTGAAAAGACGGGAGGTTATATCTAAAGTTGGTAGAACATTCAGTTTAGAGAACTCATGCTAGCATGGAAGATGGACATTAAACGATGATGATGAATATGATGAACAATAAACAAACCAGAATCTATCCAGCTCATAAATACTTCCGTTCTCAAAATAACCATACACTAGTTGAATAATCCTTTTAGGTGAACCATGTGTCCTTAAGTATTCTGTGTTAATTGTTGTGGAACTAACTATCTCTCTCTATATATATATCATCATCGTTTAATGTCTTTTTCACTGGGTTAGATGGGTTTGCCCCATTTGAGGCAAGCTGAATTGGGTGACATGTCTTACTCATATAGGACTGTTTCTGGATAGTTTTCTACGGCTGGATGCCCTTCCTAACACCAACTATATTTACAGTGTGGGCTGGGCGCTTTTTGCCGTGTCTCCTACATGACCACTTTACAGTGTGGGCTGGATGTTTTGTGATACCAACATAAAATATATATATATGATGATTATATATATATATTTGTGCCATCATCATCATCGTTTAACGTCCATCTTCCATGCTAGCATGGGTTAGACGGTAATCATCACACATACACGCATATATATATATATATATATATATAATTAGTTACAACAGTGACATATATAGGCACTTAAGATTTGTTGAGTTATTCACCTCCGACTCATTCAGACAGTTACATAAAAAAGAAGATGGCTACTACCACAGTTGATTGGAGGTGTTTAGAAAAATACAAGAGCTCTGCAAGGGCAGGTAATTTCCAAATTAGCTAAACGTAAGTACCTGTATGTCACAGTTGTAACTAATTATACTTAACTCGTCCTATGGACTGAGTGTTCTTACCTTTGGATATTTCTACCAAACTTATACTACAGTGTGTGTGTGTGTGTGTGTATATATATATATATATATATATATATATTTTCTCAGCCTGGTAGAAAATGTTGAGAAGCCAGAGGGGATCACTAATGTAGGCAGGAAGCCGCTAGAATTGGTTGAGGACTTCCTGTATTTGGGAGCAAAGATTGGGAATACGGAAGATGATGTGGTTGAGAGGAAGAGCAAAGCCTGGGCGGTGTGCCACAGCTTGAGATCGATGTGGAAGTCGGACCTCCGTAAAGACCTGAAAATCCGCCTCTTCATTGCTGTAGTGGAGTCTGTGCTGCTGTACGGGTCTGAGACTTGGACACTGACCAAGAAACTCATTCAGATGGTGGATGGGTGCTACACGAGAATGCTGAGGATGGCTCTGAACATTAATCAGTATACACTGAGGATGAAAAACTCAGAGCTATATGGGAGCCTCCCAAAAGTGACACAGAGGAGACTGAGGTTAGCTGGATATGCTCACCGACATCCAGAGTTGACATTGCACTCAGTACTCCTGTGGGAGCCCCTACATGGACACGCTGGAAGAGGAAGACCAAGGTTAACGTATGTTGATGTCCTAAGGACAGACACTGGTCTGTTGGAGACGCAGGACATGGCAGCGATAATGAGAGACAGAGACCGCTGGAGAGAACTCGTCCATGGATCTCAGGAACTTTACCCGCCCTAGAATAGAATATATATATATATGTGTGTGTGTATGTGACATAAAATCTCCAAACTTACCTGGTTTATTGATAGAGAATGTAATGAGGTCATCCCACAATTCCTTGTCATTGTGTTCTTTACAGAAATCTATGGCTTTCTGGACATTATTCTGCAGTTCCATAATCACATTTAAGGCCCCCTTTGTGTCACCCATTTTATCTGAAACAGAAACAAATGACTCAGTACTGTAGACTGTGTGTATCTGGCCAGGCAGGTATATAAACAAGGGAGAGATACTCTATCTTCTACAGACACAGCAGGTGGTATTATTGTCGGGAATCAGGCGGTGGATTGGCAGTATCGGTAGAGCGTCGGACACCATGCTTTGCAATATAGAGTTATGGCCATTTACGTTCTGAGTTCAAATCCCGCCAAAGTTAGCTTTGCCTTTCATCCTTACAGGGTCGATAAAATGAAGCACCAGTAATTCACTGGGGTTGATTTAATTGACTTTCTCCTCCCCTTCAAATTCTGCTTATAGTAGAAACAATTATTGTCCGGAATCATTACACTTATATATCATCATCATCATTTTACACCTGCTGTTCCAAGCTTGCATGTGTCAGGTTTTTTTCAAGCACAGTATACCTCCATTCATCCTCTCCAATACTGGTGTCAAGTATGTCTGAGCTGGGCAGTGGGGGGCTGCTGAAATTGGTATGCTTGAGCTTGGCAGTGGGTTGAGCTCTTGCTGGCCTACAAAATGGCTTAAAATAGGTTGTGTTTACCACTTCTGCCAGCCAAACTCCCTTCCATGCATCCTTGTCACAATACTGGCTCCACCAAATTGGGTTGGGTGTGAAAGTGAGAGCCCAGCACTACAACCAATGTAATGTTTAGATTACACTATCCTAAATTAGATATACTTGTGGCTGGGCACCGCTTTGGAAACCAATCACCTGAAGAAACTCCATTGAAATGTTCTTATACCAGGAATATCACTTTCCCTCCCTGGAAAAACAGTGGCATGATAAGACTTGCCCCCCATCAAGGGACTTTCTATGAGATGGAAGCTCGTAGGATGCCAACTAAATTTAGACAGGTATGAGCCTTATCAATAACAACAACAAAAAGAAAAATCTCACATTGACAGAAAATACTTCAAACCTGTTTGTGGGTTAGAAGCTAAGGACATAGTTGAAATTGTACTTACTGAGGAGGAAGACTTGTTCTGGTAAGAAGTTCCGAATACGACACACTTCAAGAGCTGCCTGTAGAGGGCAGTGTGTGCTGTTCTTTAGTAGTGGTAGCAACTTCTCTCGGTCATACTCTGCGTATAATTCTATTTGCAATGCGTGATATTCCTGGCCTAGGTGGGGGTCCATTTGGAAGAGTTTATCAAGGTACTGTAATGGAGAAAGAGAGAGAGAGAGGTTAGAAAATAATAATATGAATGTCAAAATAGAGAAAGTGAATGGTAACAACATGTAGCTGTGTATAGAAGGTATTGAAGAGATGTAGCTATGTATAGAAGGTATTGGAGACATGTAGCAGTGTATAGAAGGTATTGGAGACATGTAGCTGTGTATAGAAGGTATTGAAGACATGTAGCTATGTATAGAAGGTATTGGAGACATGTAGCTATGTATAGAAGGTATTGGAGACATGTAGCTGTGTATAGAAGGTATTGGAGACATGTAGCTGTGTATAGGTATTGGAGACATGTAGCTGTGTATAGAAGGTATTGGAGACATGTAGCTGTGTATAGAAGGTATTGGAGACATGTAGCTGTGTATAGAAGGTATTGGAGACATGTAGCTGTGTATAGAAGGTATTGGAGACATGTAGCTCTGTATAGAAGGTATTGGAGACATGTAGCTATGTATAGAAGGTATTGGAGACATGTAGCTGTGTATAGAAGGTATTGGAGACATGTAGCTCTGTATAGAAGGTATTGGAGACATGTAGCTGTGTATAGAAGGTATTGGAGACATGTAGCTATGTATAGAAGGTATTGGAGACATGTAGCTATGTATAGAAGGTATTGGAGACATGTAGCTGTATATAGAAGGTATTGGAGACATGTAGCTGTGTATAGAAGGTATTGGAGACATGTAGCTGTGTATAGAAGGTATTGGAGATATGTAGCTGTGTATAGAAGGTATTGGAGACATGTAGCTGTGTATAGAAGGTATTGGAGACATGTAGCTGTGTATAGAAGGTATTGGAGACATGTAGCTCTGTATAGAAGGTATTGGAGACATGTAGCTATGTATAGAAGGTATTGGAGACATGTAGCTGTGTATAGAAGGTATTGGAGACATGTAGCTGTGTATAGAAGATATTGGAGACATGTAGCTATGTATAGAAGGTATTAGAGACATGTAGCTATGTATAGAAGGTATTGGAGACATGTAGCTGTGTATAGATGGTATTGGAGACATGTAGCTGTGTATAGAAGGTATTGAAGATATGTAGCTATGTATAGATGGTATTAAGGGACATGTAGCTGTGTATAGAAGGTATTGGAGACATGTAGCTATGTATAGAAGGTATTGGAGACATGTAGCTTTGTGTATAGAAGGTATTAAGGGACATGTAGCTGTATATAGAAGGGTTGGAGACATGTAGCTTTGTGTATAGAAGCTATTTGGAGACATGTAGCTTTGTGTATAGAAGGTATTAAGGGACATGTAGCTGTATATAGAAGGGTTGGAGACATGTGGTTATGTGTAAGTATCATGATCATCACGGTTTAATATCTATTTCCCTTGCTTTGCAGGGATTAGACAGGCTGTCACAAGACTAGACAGGTCAGGTGAACACCTCTTGCTCACATATTCCACTTTGGGCTTAGTTTTCTATGGCTTGATGCCTTTTCTAATGCCAATCACTTTACAGTGTGGACTGTGAACCTTTGCTGTGACAGAAGCTACTGGTGACATATATGTGTGTGTATAGAGGGTTTACAGTAAATATACTATTTCTGAAAAACAAAAATGACATGATGGTCATGGCTAGAATACAGTTTATCATAAGTCTGTGTTTCTCTAAAACTAAACAACAGAATCATTATATTTACCTTGTGCAACAATTCTGGTGTTGGTTCCAGTTGTTGAACAACCTTTTTGGTCTGTTATAAAAAAAAGGCATAAGTTTTTTCTTAAACAAAAATATTTAACACTTTTAATTCAAAAACATCCATAGTTATAATAATAATAATAATAATAATAATGAAATATTGTGTACAGTGCTCAGGTGCACTACAACTCATCAAAAAGTGTATGTATAGTACATAGGGTAATGTACAAACGTCAGGAAAATGAACAGTGCATGAGTCATGATATACACATGTGTGCATGTGTATGGAAGGGGTACATCAGGTGTAGTTCTACAAGACAAAACAACTTGTTGTAAAATCTTCATATTTATATTAAAAGCTGCCAACATAATTTTACGTAAGAACTTTTGTTATGTTATGCTCCAAACATTAGCTTAATAATGAAAAGGTTATTTTACTAAGTTGCCCAAAATTTCTGATTATCCTCAAAATTTATTTAAAACAAAATGTTTATGTACGCCATTAGGATTATGGTAACATATTGGCAGTGTAGTTCACAAGGATTATGGTAACAACAGGGCTGTGTAGTTCACTAGGATTATGGTAACATATTGGCTGTGTAGTTCATTGGGATTATGGTAACATATTGACTGTAGTTCATTAGGATTATGGTAACATATTGGCTGTGTAGTTCACTAGGATTATGGTAACATATTGGCTATGTAGTTCATTAGGATTATGGTAACATATTGGCTGTGTAGTTCATTGGGATTATGGTAACATATTGACTGTAGTTCATTAGGATTATGGTAACATATTGGCTGTGTAGTTCACTAGGATTATGGTAACAAGGCTGTGTAGTTCACTGGGATTATGGTAACATATTGGTTACTTCTGAAAAGATCCACAAATGATTTACAAAAACGTTATAAAAGACTCAAAAGAACCAACATTGCTTTCTAATTTAAGACCAACAAATAAATGTGAAGTTTATTTAGAAGACATGTAAGAAGAGGTTTACCGGTATCTTTTCAATGTTATCAAGCAGCAATATCACAGCTTTCTCTGAATCAAACTGCATCAACTGTACAATACGGTCGGTTATTGAATCAAACAAATTGTGCTTGTTGATTAAGTTAAAAACATCCTTGTGTTTCATCCTGTATAAAATACATACACACACACATTATATATATATATATATAGCAGGAATTCGTAGTTTACTTGAAGCATTGTAGGTATAAAGTTTTTGAAGTTTGAAAACCACAATAATACGGATTGGATGGATAAATAATTAAGTTGGCAGAAGAGATATTAATCTCGAAATATCTGGACATGTGAATAAATTAAGGTAAAAAAACACTCCTCATTTCTTATGACTTAATTATTTATCCGTCCAATCTGCATTGTCATGGCATTCAAACTTCAAATTCTTTATATATATATATATATATATATATATATATAGTTCAAGATTAAAAAAGACAAACTAAGAGAAACAATTACAGTCTTAATAGTTTCACAGTTGTTGAAAAAGGAATGTCTCAATGTATTGGACATGAATCCTTCATCGTGAAAGAAAACAAAACCTCTATATCAAGGGCGGTGGATTGGCAGTATCGGTAGAGGGTTGGATGCCATGCTTTGCAGCATAGCGTTACAGCCCTTCATGATCTTAGTTCAACTCCCTACGAGGTTAACTTTGCCTTTCATCCTTACGGGATCAATAAAATAAAGTACCAGTCACGTAATGGGGTCGCTTTAATCGACTTTCCCGTCCCCCAAAATTGCTGGCCTTGTGCCTATATAAGAAGCCATTATTAACAGTAGTTGATGCAAGGAAGTGGTCAGCTTGGTCATGTGTGCTTATAGATGTAGAGGGATGTTGAAGGATGGAGTTACATCAACTTTGATGTTATATAATGTGGTGGCGATGGTGGGGTAGTTATGGCGATAAAAGTCTAGTGTATATAGATGTCGGAAGTGATTTCTAAGGGAGGGAACTGTTTGTTCGAAACAAGTTAGCGTAATGAAAGAATAATTCAAAGGGAGATAATGTGTGTGTGACAGTATATATATTAATGGACAGATAGAGAAAGAAATTAACATAAAATATTTAGTGAGACCAGTATATGTGTAGTGTGTACAAGTGTTGTCGTGTGTAGAGGTAAATGTGTAGAGTGCAAAGGAAAATGTGTAGAGTGTAGACGTAGTGTGTTGTGTAGTTTGAAGAGGTAAATATGTAGAGTGTAGAAGGGTGTAGTGTCTACAGGTAAATGGGTAGAGTGTAGATATAGTGTGTAGTGGTAAGAGTGTAGTATCAACACCCTGTCAATCATTTTACATCCCTTTTCCATGCTTGCATGGATTAGATGAGTCTTTTCCAGCACAACAACTTTCCACTTATTGCATTCCTTCATCTTCTACTGCAATTACCTTCCAGTGGGAATTCCTGGCAACTCGTTCATATACACCACATGTCCACACCAGCAGTCTTCTCTCTTGCACACCTCATCTGATTCTACTTACACCCAATTTATCTCTCAGCTCATCCAACAAAGTATGCTTGCTTCATTCATCTCCAGCTATTGCATATCCTCTGCATTCACCACTCATATCTTACTATGATGCAACATCACACACAGGTCTCATAAATCAGGGCTTTTGTTTGTAGAGAGAAACCTTATGTTGTCAACAGAGACAGCATCTCTAAATTTTTCTATCCTGTTCTTATTTTAGCTGCTATGGTCTAAGTGGTTTACATTTAGGAACTTCTAGTTATCTCTTGAAGGTGAGGGCATCTGTGGAGCTCCTCCCTGGCACAAAACTAAATTACATCTTATCTAGTTGCACTCTTTCCCTAATTAGTTCTGCTAAAACTCCATCTTTCATGACCTGGTCCACCAGTTTTATGCTCCTGTATTGGCTCCTATCTAGCACATCAACAATTAATGAGTATATTACTATACCAGTCATTGACAATTTCAACATCTCAGTGATTATCTATCATGGCCTAGCAGTATTACCAGTTTTTATCTCCTCGATTGTTTCTTTGACCCTATAACTGTCAATTATGACTGCCTGTCCTTCTGTTGGGTCAGTTAGATGTAGTCTACCTTGTTTTTACCTCATTCTCCACATTTATCAGCTGCTTATAGTAACATTTCCACACCTCTTTCTTTTGGAATGCCAGTGATATTTAGTGTACCACTGTCATTTTTACACACTTTTCCCTCAAGAACGTCCTGATTCACATAGACACACTGCTTTGCAATGCAGAACCTCACATCTCTGATCCTCAAGTCGCAGGACATTGACAAACCTTCTGTTTTCAGCTTCTTTACATACTATATATACTTGTTGTCTAGCTTCTACTTTAGCCATATGGTATTGATCTTCTATTTTTCTACACCAGACTCTTGGCTTTAACAGCTCGATCAATGGTGCTGTTCCACAACCAGGACACCCTTCGTCTAGCTAATGCTTCACTCCAGCCACAAGTCTTGTCTGTAACCTGCAGAAGATTGTCACATAGGAACTTCCAATCCTCTATATTATATCTAACTCTTCCTTCTCATTATATGTATAATGTAGAGCTTTTCTGAATCAACTTTTAACAGAGGTCCTTTAGCTTCCATACATTCCCCCTTCTCTCATTCTGTATTATATCTATTCTGATATCACTAATAATTAACTTATGTCAAATGGGGCATTCTTCTCCAGGGAGGGATTTGACATTTATAACCATCTGTCTATCCCCTTTCCTAATAAGTAAAAGGTCAATCTAGCGTATGTTCACATGATTAGTACTCTTAGGTCCCAAATAATGGGGGGAGGGGATAAACAGAGTGGGGGGGGTGGGGTGGAAAAATCAATAATTTTTTTAAATTGTCTCCTTTGATTTTTAAAAAACCAGAATTAGTCATTTAGTTTACATATTGAGACCCCAACCCATCCTATTTATTTTATAACATATGGGATTTCTAGTAATGTACTTTTTTGTCATGTGTAATATTTTTTTAATGTATAAAGAAAATTAATTGTTGCAGGAATTTAGAGCAGATGAGTGGGGAAGGGGTTAGAAAAAATCTGAAAAATTAATGAGGAGAGGGTGGGGCGATTATTCGAGACCTGAGAGTAGGTAATCAGGTGGTTTGACCAGTTTTCTGAAGTTAGTGCTGTAAATAGATATTTCATTTGTATCTCAGAATTCCCTAGCTTTGCTCCCTTCTTATTTCTTGAGTCACAAACCATAACCAGAGCCACCATCTATAGAGAATAAAGTATAAAATATATGTCTACTTACTGGAGGAAAATAGTCAAAGCTTTGTCAAACCGTTTCTGGAATGTGTATCTGTAAATAAAAGGTAAAATCATCATCATCGTTTAACGTCCATCTTCCATGCTAGTATGGGTTAGACAGTTTTGTTCCATTTGATGCACGGAAGTGTCTCTGGCAGGTATTTTTACAGCTGGATGCTCTTCCTAACACCAACCACATTTACAGTGTGGACTGGGAGCCTTTTCACCGTGTCTCCTACATGGCCACCTTACAATGAAGACTGTTGTGTCATTGACACAGTGGATGGAACGGGAGAGGGAGGATGGGTAGGTGTGGCGGTGAGGTGTACATTGAGTTAAGAGGGGCCTACTGACTGTAGGTTTGTATGCATCATAGATTTATTCCAGTAGTTCACTTAACACTAGAAGATTATTGAACTGAAGTTGAAACCATGTGATTGCAAAAAGAACTTCTTAAGCCCACAGCCATGATGCTGTAATATCATCATCATTTAACATCCATTTTCCAGGCTAACATGGGTTACATGAGCTGTCCCACCATAAGACAAGCCAGGTTGGAGGACCACGTTTTGCTCACACAGAGCTAAACAATATCATATGTTTACATAATATGAAAACATTCTACTTTGTATGATATACATTGACAAGTCAGTTATGATACTGGTGATACTGTACTCAGAATAAACACATACTTATGACTTCATCATATCCCAGCAATATTGAGGGCAGAGCTCTCCTGTCACTGTGTATATTATATCCCAGCAATATTGAGGACAGAGCTCTCCTGTCACTGTGTATATTATATCCCAGCAATATTGAGGGCAGAGCTCTCCCCTCACTGTGTATATCATATCCCAGCAATATTGAAGGCAGAGCTCTCCTGTCACTGTGTATATGATATCCCAGCAATATTGAAGGCAGAGCTCTCCTGTCACTGTGTATATTATATCCCAGCAATATTGAGGACAGAGCTCTCCTCTCACTGTGTATATTATATCCCAGCAATATTGAAGGCAGAGCTCTCCTGTCACTGTGTATATCATATCCCAGCAATATTGAGGGCAGAGCTCTCCCCTCACTGTGTATATCATATCCCAGCAATATTGAGGGCAGAGCTCTCCTGTCACTGTGTATATTATATCCCAGCAATATTGAGGACAGAGCTCTCCTGTCACTGTGTATATTATATCCCAGTAATATTGAGGGCAGAGCTCTCCTCTCACTGTGTATATTATATCCCAGCAATATTGAAGGCAGAGCTCTCCTGTCACTGTGTATATTATATCCCAGCAATATTGAAGGCAGAGCTCTCCTGTCACTGTGTATATTATATCCCAGCAATATTGAGGACAGAACTCTCTTCTCACTGTGTATATTATATCCCAGCAATATTGAGGACAGAGCTCTCCTGTCACTGTGTATATCATATCCCAGCAATATTGAAGGCAGAGCTCTCCTGTCACTGTGTATATTATATCCCAGCAATATTGAGGACAGAGCTCTCCTGTCACTGTGTATATTATATCCCAGCAATATTGAAGGCAGAGCTCTCCTCTCACTGTGTATATCATATCCCAGCAATATTGAGGACAGAGATCTCCTGTCACTGTGTTTATTATATCCCAGCAATATTGAGGACAGAGCTCTCCTGTCACTGTGTATATTATATCCCAGCAATATTGAGGACAGAGCTCTCCTGTCACTGTGTATATTATATCCCAGTAATATTGAGGGCAGAGCTCTCCTCTCACTGTGTATATTATATCCCAGCAATATTGAAGGCAGAGCTCTCCTGTCACTGTGTATATTATATCCCAGCAATATTGAAGGCAGAGCTCTCCTGTCACTGTGTATATTATATCCCAGCAATATTGAGGACAGAGCTCTCCTGTCACTGTGTATATTATATCCCAGCAATATTGAAGGCAGAGCTCTCCTGTCACTGTATATTATATCCCAGCAATATTGAGGACAGAGCTCTCTTCTCACTGTGTATATTATATCCCACAATATTGAGGACAGAGCTCTCCTGTCACTGTGTTTATTATATCCCAGCAATATTGAGGACAGAGCTCTCCTGTCACTGTGTATATTATATCCCAGCAATATTGAGGGCAGAGCTCTCCTCTCACGGTGTATATTATATCCCAGCAATATTGAAGGCAGAGATCTCCTGTCACTGTGTATGTGATATCCCAGCAATATTGAGGACAGAGCTCTCCTGTCACTGTGTATATTATATCCCACAATATTGAGGACAGAGCTCTCCTGTCACTGTGTATATTATATCCCAGTAATATTGAGGGCAGAGCTCTCCTGTCACTGTGTATATTATATCCCAGCAATATTGAAGGCAGAGATCTCCTGTCACTGTGTATATTATATCCCAGCAATATTGAGGGCAGAGCTCTCCTGTCACTGTGTATATTATATCCCACAATATTGAGGACAGAGCTCTCCTGTCACTGTGTATATTATATCCCAGTAATATTGAGGGCAGAGCTCTCCTGTCACTGTGTATATTATATCCTAGCAATATTGAAGGCAGAGCTCTCCTGTCACTGTGTATATTATATCCCAGTAATATTGAGGGCAGAGCTCTCTTCTCACTGTATATTATATCCCAGCAATATTGAGGGCAGAGCTCTCCTCTCACTGTGTATATTATATCCCAGCAATATTGAAGGCAGAGCTCTCCTGTCACTGTGTATATTATATCCCAGCAATATTGAGGGCAGAGCTCTCCTGTCACTGTGTATATTATATCCCAGTAATATTGAGGGCAGAGCTCTCCTGTCACTGTATATTATATCCCAGCAATATTGAGGACAGAGCTCTCCTCTCACTGTGTATATTATATCCCAGCAATATTGAGGACAGAGCTCTCCTGTCACTGTATATTATATCCCAGCAATATTGAGGACAGAGCTCTCACTGTGTATATTATATCCGACAATATTGAGGACAGAGCTCTCCTGTCACTGTGTTTATTATATCCCAGCAATATTGAAGGCAGAGCTCTCCTGTCACTGTGTATATCATATCCCAGCAATATTGAAGACAGAGCTCTCCTGTCACTGTGTATATTATATCCCAGCAATATTGAGGACAGAGCTCTCCTCTCACTGTGTATATTATATCCCACAATATTGAAGGCAGAGCTCTCCTGTCACTGTGTATATCATATCCCAGCAATATTGAGGACAGAGCTCTCCTCTCACTGTGTATATTATATCCCACAATATTGAAGGCAGAGCTCTCCTGTCACTGTGTATATCATATCCCAGCAATAGTGAAGGCAGAGCTCTCCTGTCACTGTGTATATTATATCCCAGCAATATTGAGGGCAGAGCTCTCCTCTCACTGTGTATATTATATCCCAGCAATATTGAGGACAGAGCTCTCCTCTCACTGTGTATATCATATCCCAGCAATATTGAAGGCAGAGCTCTCCTGTCACTGTGTATATTATATCCCAGCAATATTGAGGGCAGAGCTCTCCTCTCACTGTGTATATTATATCCCAGCAATATTGAGGGCAGAGCTCTCCTCTCACTGTGTATATCATATCCCAGCAATATTGAGGACAGAGCTCTCCTGTCACTGTGTTTATTATATCCCAGCAATATTGAAGGCAGAGCTCTCCTGTCACTGTGTTTATTATATCCCAGCAATATTGAAGGCAGAGCTCTCCTGTCACTGTGTATATCATATCCCAGCAATATTGAGGACAGAGCTCTCCTGTCACTGTTTATTATATCCCAGGAATATTGAAGGCAGAGCTCTCCTGTCACTGTGTATATCATATCCCAGCAATATTGAAGGCAGAGCTCTCCTCTCACTGTGTATATTATATCCCAGCAATATTGAGGGCAGAGCTCTCCTCTCACTGTGTATATCATATCCCAGCAATATTGAGGACAGAGCTCTCCTGTCACTGTGTATATTATATCCCAGCAATATTGAAGGCAGAGCTCTCCTCTCACTGTGTATATTATATCCCAGCAATATTGAGGGCAGAGCACTCCTCTCACTGTGTATATTATATCCCAGCAATATTGAGGGCAGAGCTCTCTTCTCACTGTGTATATTATATCCCAGCAATATTGAGGACAGAGCTCTCCTCTCACTGTGTATATTATATCCCAGCAATATTGAGGGCAGAGCTCTCCTCTCACTGTGTATATCATATCCCACAATATTGAGGACAGAGCTCTCCTGTCACTGTGTTTATTATATCCCAGCAATATTGAGGACAGAGCTCTCCTGTCACTGTGTATATCATATCCCACAATATTGAGGACAGAGCTCTCCTGTCACTGTGTATATTATATACCAGCAATATTGAGGGCAGAGCTCTCCTGTCACTGTGTATATCATATCTCACAATATTGAGGACAGAGCTCTCCTGTCACTGTGTTTATCATATCCCAGCAATATTGAGGGCACAGCTCTCCTCTCACTGTGTATATTATATCCCAGCAATATTGAAGGCAGAGCTCTCCTCTCACTGTGTATATCATATCCCACAATATTGAGGACAGAGCTCTCCTGTCACTGTGTTTATCATATCCCAGCAATATTGAGTGCAGAGCTCTCCTGTCACCGTGTATATTATATCCCAGCAATATTGAGGACAGAGCTCTTCTTTCACTGTGTATATGATATCCCAGTAATATTGAGGACAGAGCTCTCCTGTCACTGTGTTTATTATATCCCACAATATTGAGGACAGAGCTCTCCTGTCACTGTGTTTATTATATCCCAGCAATATTGAAGGCAGAGCTCTCCTGTCACTGTGTATATTATATCCCAGCAATATTGAGGGCAGAGCTCTCCTGTCACTGTGTATATTATATCCCAGCAATATTGAAGGCAGAGCTCTCCTGTCACTGTGTTTATCATATCCCAGCAATATTGAGGACAGAGCTCTCCTGTCACTGTGTATATTATATCCCAGCAATATTGAGGGCAGAGCTCTCCTCTCACTGTGTATATTATATCCCAGCAATATTGAAGGCAGAGATCTCCTGTCACTGTGTATATGATATCCCAGCAATATTGAGGACAGAGCTCTCCTGTCACTGTGTATATTATATCCCACAATATTGAGGACAGAGCTCTCCTGTCACTGTGTATATTATATCCCAGTAATATTGAGGGCAGAGCTCTCCTGTCACTGTGTATATTATATCTCAGCAATATTGAAGGCAGAGATCTCCTGTCACTGTGTATATTATATCCCAGCAATATTGAGGGCAGAGCTCTCCTGTCACTGTGTATATTATATCCCACAATATTGAGGACAGAGCTCTCCTGTCACTGTGTATATTATATCCCAGCAATATTGAGGACAGAGCTCTCCTGTCACTGTGTATATCATATCCCACAATATTGAGGACAGAGCTCTCCTGTCACTGTGTATATTATATCCCAGTAATATTGAGGGCAGAGCTCTCTTCTCACTGTATATTATATCCCAGCAATATTGAGGGCAGAGCTCTCCTCTCACTGTGTATATTATATCCCAGCAATATTGAAGGCAGAGCTCTCCTGTCACTGTGTATATTATATCCCAGCAATATTGAGGGCAGAGCTCTCCTGTCACTGTGTATATCATATCCCAGCAATATTGAAGGCAGAGCTCTCCTGTCAATGTGTATATTATATCCCACAATATTGAAGGCAGAGCTCTCCTCTCACTGTGTATATTATATCCCAGCAATATTGAGGACAGAGCTCTCCTCTCACTGTGTATATTATATCCCACAATATTAAAGGCAGAGCTCTCCTGTCACTGTGTATATCATATCCCAGCAATATTGAGGACAGAGCTCTCCTCTCACTGTGTATATTATATCCCACAATATTGAAGGCAGAGCTCTCCTGTCACTGTGTATATCATATCCCAGCAATATTGAAGGCAGAGCTCTCCTGTCACTGTGTATATTATATCCCAGCAATATTGAGGGCAGAGCTCTCCTCTCACTGTGTATATTATATCGCAGCAATATTGAGGACAGAGCTCTCCTCTCACTGTGTATATCATATCCCAGCAATATTGAAGGCAGAGCTCTCCTGTCACTGTGTATATTATATCCCAGCAATATTGAGGGCAGAGCTCTCCTCTCACTGTGTATATTATATCCCAGCAATATTGAGGACAGAGCTCTCCTCTCACTGTGTATATTATATCCCAGCAATATTGAAGGCAGAGCTCTCCTGTCACTGTGTATATTATATCCCAGCAATATTGAAGGCAGAGCTCTCCTCTCACTGTGTATATTATATCCCAGCAATATTGAGGACAGAGCTCTTCTGTCACTGTGTATATGATATCCCAGCAATATTGAGGACAGAGCTCTTCTGTCACTGTGTATATTATATCCCAGCAATATTGAGGGCAGAGCTCTCCTCTCACTGTGTATATTATATCCCAGCAATATTGAGGACAGAGCTCTGCTCTCACTGTGTATATTATATCCCAGCAATATTGAGGACAGAGCTCTCTTCTCACTGTGTATATTATATCCCAGCAATATTGAGGACAGAGCTCTCTTCTCACTGTGTATATTATATCCCAGCAATATTGAGGACAGAGCTCTCCTCTCACTGTGTATATTATATCCCAGCAATATTGAGGACAGAGCTCTCCTCTGGCTGTGTATATTATATCCCAGCAATATTGAAGGCAGAGCTCTCCTCTCACTGTGTATATTATATCCCAGCAATATTGAGGACAGAGCTCTCCTCTCACTGTGTATATTATATCCCAGCAATATTGAGGACAGAGCTCTCCTCTCACTGTGTATATTATATCCCAGCAATATTGAGGGCAGAGCTCTCCTCTCACTGTGTATATCATATCCCACAATATTGAGGACAGAGCTCTCCTGTCACTGTGTTTATTATATCCCAGCAATATTGAGGACAGAGCTCTCCTGTCACTGTGTATATCATATCCCACAATATTGAGGACAGAGCTCTCCTGTCACTGTGTATATTATATACCAGCAATATTGAGGGCAGAGCTCTCCTGTCACTGTGTATATCATATCTCACAATATTGAGGACAGAGCTCTCCTGTCACTGTGTTTATCATATCCCAGCAATATTGAGGGCACAGCTCTCCTCTCACTGTGTATATTATATCCCAGCAATATTGAAGGCAGAGCTCTCCTCTCACTGTGTATATCATATCCCACAATATTGAGGACAGAGCTCTCCTGTCACTGTGTTTATTATATCCCAGCAATATTGAAGGCAGAGCTCTCCTGTCACTGTGTATATTATATCCCAGCAATATTGAGGGCAGAGCTCTCCTGTCACTGTGTATATTATATCCCAGCAATATTGAAGGCAGAGCTCTCCTGTCACTGTGTTTATCATATCCCAGCAATATTGAGGACAGAGCTCTTCTGTCACTGTGTATATTATATCCCAGCAATATTGAGGGCACAGCTCTCCTCTCACTGTGTATATTATATCCCAGCAATATTGAAGGCAGAGCTCTCCTCTCACTGTGTATATTATATCCCACAATATTGAGGGCAGAGCTCTCTTGTCACTGTGTATATTATATCCCAGCAATATTGAAGGCAGAGCTCTCCTGTCACTGTGTATATCATATCCCAGCAATATTGAGGACAGAGCTCTTCTGTCACTGTGTATATTATATCCCAGCAATATTGAGGGCACAGCTCTCCTCTCACTGTGTATATTATATCCCAGCAATATTGAAGGCAGAGCTCTCCTCTCACTGTGTATATTATATCCCACAATATTGAGGGCAGAGCTCTCTTGTCACTGTGTATATTATATCCCAGCAATATTGAAGGCAGAGCTCTCCTGTCACTGTGTATATTATATCCCAGTAATATTGAGGGCAGAGCTCTCCTCTCACTGTGTATATTATATCCCAGCAATATTGAAGGCAGAGCTCTCCTGTCACTGTGTATATTATATCCCAGCAATATTGAGGGCAGAGCTCTCCTCTCACTGTGTATATTATATCCCAGCAATATTGAAGGCAGAGCTCTCCTGTCACTGTGTATATTATATCCCAGCAATATTGAAGGCAGAGCTCTCCTCTCACTGTGTATATTATATCCCAGCAATATTGAGGGCAGAGCTCTCCTGTCACTGTGTA
Source organism: Eledone cirrhosa (assembly GCA_964016885.1). Taxonomy (NCBI): domain Eukaryota; kingdom Metazoa; phylum Mollusca; class Cephalopoda; order Octopoda; family Eledonidae; genus Eledone; species Eledone cirrhosa. Next base: position 26,443,790 of record OZ024741.1, read on the forward strand.
TATTATATCCTAGCAATATTGAAGGCAGAGCTCTCCTGTCACTGTGTATATTATATCCCAGTAATATTGAGGGCAGAGCTCTCTTCTCACTGTATATTATATCCCAGCAATATTGAGGGCAGAGCTCTCCTCTCACTGTGTATATTATATCCCAGCAATATTGAAGGCAGAGCTCTCCTGTCACTGTGTATATTATATCCCAGCAATATTGAGGGCAGAGCTCTCCTGTCACTGTGTATATTATATCCCAGTAATATTGAGGGCAGAGCTCTCCTGTCACTGTATATTATATCCCAGCAATATTGAGGACAGAGCTCTCCTCTCACTGTGTATATTATATCCCAGCAATATTGAGGACAGAGCTCTCCTCTCACTGTGTATATTATATCCCAGCAATATTGAGGACAGAGCTCTCCTGTCACTGTATATTATATCCCAGCAATATTGAGGACAGAGCTCTCACTGTGTATATTATATCCGACAATATTGAGGACAGAGCTCTCCTGTCACTGTGTTTATTATATCCCAGCAATATTGAAGGCAGAGCTCTCCTGTCACTGTGTATATCATATCCCAGCAATATTGAAGGCAGAGCTCTCCTGTCACTGTGTATATTATATCCCACAATATTGAAGGCAGAGCTCTCCTCTCACTGTGTATATTATATCCCAGCAATATTGAGGACAGAGCTCTCCTCTCACTGTGTATATTATATCCCACAATATTGAAGGCAGAGCTCTCCTGTCACTGTGTATATCATATCCCAGCAATATTGAGGACAGAGCTCTCCTCTCACTGTGTATATTATATCCCACAATATTGAAGGCAGAGCTCTCCTGTCACTGTGTATATCATATCCCAGCAATAGTGAAGGCAGAGCTCTCCTGTCACTGTGTATATTATATCCCAGCAATATTGAGGGCAGAGCTCTCCTCTCACTGTGTATATTATATCCCAGCAATATTGAGGACAGAGCTCTCCTCTCACTGTGTATATCATATCCCAGCAATATTGAAGGCAGAGCTCTCCTGTCACTGTGTATATTATATCCCAGCAATATTGAGGGCAGAGCTCTCCTCTCACTGTGTATATTATATCCCAGCAATATTGAGGGCAGAGCTCTCCTCTCACTGTGTATATTATATCCCAGCAATATTGAGGGCAGAGCTCTCCTCTCACTGTGTATATCATATCCCAGCAATATTGAGGACAGAGCTCTCCTGTCACTGTGTTTATTATATCTCAGCAATATTGAAGGCAGAGCTCTCCTGTCACTGTGTTTATTATATCCCAGCAATATTGAAGGCAGAGCTCTCCTGTCACTGTGTATATCATATCCCAGCAATATTGAGGACAGAGCTCTCCTGTCACTGTTTATTATATCCCAGGAATATTGAAGACAGAGCTCTCCTGTCACTGTATATTATATCCCAGCAATATTGAAGGCAGAGCTCTCCTCTCACTGTGTATATTATATCCCAGCAATATTGAGGGCAGAGCTCTCCTGTCACTGTATATCATATCCCAGCAATATTGAAGGCAGAGCTCTCCTGTCACTGTGTATATTATATCCCAGCAATATTGAAGGCAGAGCTCTCCTCTCACTGTGTATATTATATCCCAGCAATATTGAGGGCAGAGCTCTCTTCTCACTGTGTATATTATATCCCAGCAATATTGAGGACAGAGCTCTCCTCTCACTGTGTATATTATATCCCAGCAATATTGAGGGCAGAGCTCTCCTCTCACTGTGTATATCATATCCCACAATATTGAGGACAGAGCTCTCCTGTCACTGTGTTTATTATATCCCAGCAATATTGAGGACAGAGCTCTCCTGTCACTGTATATCATATCCCACAATATTGAGGACAGAGCTCTCCTGTCACTGTGTATATTATATACCAGCAATATTGAGGGCAGAGCTCTCCTGTCACTGTGTATATCATATCTCACAATATTGAGGACAGAGCTCTCCTGTCACTGTGTTTATCATATCCCTGCAATATTGAGGGCACAGCTCTCCTCTCACTGTGTATATTATATCCCAGCAATATTGAAGGCAGAGCTCTCCTCTCACTGTGTATATCATATCCCACAATATTGAGGACAGAGCTCTCCTGTCACTGTGTTTATCATATCCCAGCAATATTGAGGGCAGAGCTCTCCTGTCACCGTGTATATTATATCCCAGCAATATTGAGGACAGAGCTCTTCTTTCACTGTGTATATGATATCCCAGTAATATTGAGGACAGAGCTCTCCTGTCACTGTGTTTATTATATCCCACAATATTGAGGACAGAGCTCTCCTGTCACTGTGTTTATTATATCCCAGCAATATTGAAGGCAGAGCTCTCCTGTCACTGTGTATATTATATCCCAGCAATATTGAGGGCAGAGCTCTCCTGTCACTGTGTATATTATATCCCAGCAATATTGAAGGCAGAGCTCTCCTGTCACTGTGTTTATCATATCCCAGCAATATTGAGGACAGAGCTCTCCTGTCACTGTGTATATTATATCCCAGCAATATTGAGGGCAGAGCTCTCCTCTCACTGTGTATATTATATCCCAGCAATATTGAAGGCAGAGATCTCCTGTCACTGTGTATATGATATCCCAGCAATATTGAGGACAGAGCTCTCCTGTCACTGTGTATATTATATCCCACAATATTGAGGACAGAGCTCTCCTGTCACTGTGTATATTATATCCCAGTAATATTGAGGGCAGAGCTCTCCTGTCACTGTGTATATTATATCTCAGCAATATTGAAGGCAGAGATCTCCTGTCACTGTGTATATTATATCCCAGCAATATTGAGGGCAGAGCTCTCCTCTCACTGTGTATATTATATCCCACAATATTGAGGACAGAGCTCTCCTGTCACTGTGTATATTATATCCCAGCAATATTGAGGACAGAGTTCTCCTGTCACTGTGTATATCATATCCCACAATATTGAGGACAGAGCTCTCCTGTCACTGTGTATATTATATCCCAGTAATATTGAGGGCAGAGCTCTCTTCTCACTGTATATTATATCCCAGCAATATTGAGGGCAGAGCTCTCCTCTCACTGTGTATATTATATCCCAGCAATATTGAAGGCAGAGCTCTCCTGTCACTGTGTATATTATATCCCAGCAATATTGAGGGCAGAGCTCTCCTGTCACTGTGTATATCATATCCCAGCAATATTGAAGGCAGAGCTCTCCTGTCAATGTGTATATTATATCCCACAATATTGAAGGCAGAGCTCTCCTCTCACTGTGTATATTATATCCCAGCAATATTGAGGACAGAGCTCTCCTCTCACTGTGTATATTATATCCCACAATATTGAAGGCAGAGCTCTCCTGTCACTGTGTATATCATATCCCAGCAATATTGAGGACAGAGCTCTCCTCTCACTGTGTATATTATATCCCACAATATTGAAGGCAGAGCTCTCCTGTCACTGTGTATATCATATCCCAGCAATATTGAAGGCAGAGCTCTCCTGTCACTGTGTATATTATATCCCAGCAATATTGAGGGCAGAGCTCTCCTCTCACTGTGTATATTATATCCCAGCAATATTGAGGACAGAGCTCTCCTCTCACTGTGTATATCATATCCCAGCAATATTGAAGGCAGAGCTCTCCTGTCACTGTGTATATTATATCCCAGCAATATTGAGGGCAGAGCTCTCCTCTCACTGTGTATATTATATCCCAGCAATATTGAAGACAGAGCTCTCCTCTCACTGTGTATATTATATCCCAGCAATATTGAAGGCAGAGCTCTCCTGTCACTGTGTATATTATATCCCAGCAATATTGAAGGCATAGCTCTCCTCTCACTGTGTATATTATATCCCAGCAATATTGAGGACAGAGCTCTTCTGTCATTGTGTATATGATATCCCAGCAATATTGAGGACAGAGCTCTTCTGTCACTGTGTATATTATATCCCAGCAATATTGAGGGCAGAGCTCTCCTCTCACTGTGTATATTATATCCCAGCAATATTGAGGACAGAGCTCTCCTCTCACTGTGTATATTATATCCCAGCAATATTGAGGACAGAGCTCTCTTCTCACTGTGTATATTATATCCCAGCAATATTGAGGACAGAGCTCTCTTCTCACTGTGTATATTATATCCCAGCAATATTGAGGACAGAGCTCTCCTCTCACTGTGTATATTATATCCCAGCAATATTGAGGACAGAGCTCTCCTCTCGCTGTGTATATTATATCCCAGCAATATTGAAGGCAGAGCTCTCCTCTCACTGTGTATATTATATCCCAGCAATATTGAGGACAGAGCTCTCCTCTCACTGTGTATATTATATCCCAGCAATATTGAGGACAGAGCTCTCCTCTCACTGTGTATATTATATCCCAGCAATATTGAGGGCAGAGCTCTCCTCTCACTGTGTATATCATATCCCACAATATTGAGGACAGAGCTCTCCTGTCACTGTGTTTATTATATCCCAGCAATATTGAGGACAGAGCTCTCCTGTCACTGTGTATATCATATCCCACAATATTGAGGACAGAGCTCTCCTGTCACTGTGTATATTATATACCAGCAATATTGAGGGCAGAGCTCTCCTGTCACTGTGTATATCATATCTCACAATATTGAGGACAGAGCTCTCCTGTCACTGTGTTTATCATATCCCAGCAATATTGAGGGCACAGCTCTCCTCTCACTGTGTATATTATATCCCAGCAATATTGAAGGCAGAGCTCTCCCCTCACTGTGTATATCATATCCCACAATATTGAGGACAGAGCTCTCCTGTCACTGTGTTTATTATATCCCAGCAATATTGAAGGCAGAGCTCTCCTGTCACTGTGTATATTATATCCCAGCAATATTGAGGGCAGAGCTCTCCTGTCACTGTGTATATTATATCCCAGCAATATTGAAGGCAGAGCTCTCCTGTCACTGTGTTTATCATATCCCAGCAATATTGAGGACAGAGCTCTTCTGTCACTGTGTATATTATATCCCAGCAATATTGAGGGCACAGCTCTCCTCTCACTGTGTATATTATATCCCAGCAATATTGAAGGCAGAGCTCTCCTCTCACTGTGTATATTATATCCCACAATATTGAGGGCAGAGCTCTCTTGTCACTGTGTATATTATATCCCAGCAATATTGAAGGCAGAGCTCTCCTGTCACTGTGTATATCATATCCCAGCAATATTGAGGACAGAGCTCTTCTGTCACTGTGTATATTATATCCCAGCAATATTGAGGGCACAGCTCTCCTCTCACTGTGTATATTATATCCCAGCAATATTGAAGGCAGAGCTCTCCTCTCACTGTGTATATTATATCCCACAATATTGAGGGCAGAGCTCTCTTGTCACTGTGTATATTATATCCCAGCAATATTGAAGGCAGAGCTCTCCTGTCACTGTGTATATTATATCCCAGTAATATTGAGGGCAGAGCTCTCCTCTCACTGTGTATATTATATCCCAGCAATATTGAAGGCAGAGCTCTCCTGTCACTGTGTATATTATATCCCAGCAATATTGAGGGCAGAGCTCTCCTCTCACTGTGTATATTATATCCCAGCAATATTGAAGGCAGAGCTCTCCTGTCACTGTGTATATTATATCCCAGCAATATTGAAGGCAGAGCTCTCCTCTCACTGTGTATATTATATCCCAGCAATATTGAGGGCAGAGCTCTCCTGTCACTGTGTATATGATATCCCAGCAATATTGAGGACAGAGCTCTTCTGTCACTGTGTATATTATATCCCAGCAATATTGAGGGCAGAGCTCTCCTCTCACTGTGTATATTATATCCCAGCAATATTGAGGACAGAGCTCTCCTCTCACTGTGTATATTATATCCCAGCAATATTGAGGACAGAGCTCTCCTCTCACTGTGTATATTATATCCCAGCAATATTGAGGACAGAGCTCTCCTGTCACTGTGTATATTATATCCCAGCAATATTGAAGGCAGAGCTCTCCTGTCACTGTGTATATTATATCCCAGCAATATTGAAGGCAGAGCTCTCCTGTCACTGTGTATATTATATCCCAGCAATATTGAAGGCAGAGCTCTCCTGTCACTGTGTATATTATATCCCAGCAATATTGAAGGCAGAGCTCTCCTGTCACTGTGTATATGATATCCCAGCAATATTGAGGACAGAGCTCTCCTGTCACTGTGTATATTATATCCCAGCAATATTGAGGGCAGAGCTCTCCTCTCACTGTGTATATTATATCCCAGTAATATTGAGGGCAGAGCTCTCCTCTCACTGTGTATATTATATCCCAGCAATATTGAAGGCAGAGCTCTCCTGTCACTGTGTATATTATATCCCAGCAATATTGAGGGCAGAGCTCTCCTCTCACTGTGTATATTATATCCCAGCAATATTGAAGGCAGAGCTCTCCTGTCACTGTGTATATTATATCCCAGCAATATTGAAGGCAGAGCTCTCCTCTCACTGTGTATATTATATCCCAGCAATATTGAGGACAGAGCTCTTCTGTCACTGTGTATATCATATCCCAGCAATATTGAGGACAGAGCTCTCCTGTCACTGTGTATATGATATCCCAGCAATATTGAGGACAGAGCTCTCCTGTCACTGTGTATATTATATCCCAGCAATATTGAGGACAGAGCTCTCCTCTCACTGTGTATATTATATCCCAGCAATATTGAGGACAGAGCTCTCTTCTCACTGTGTATATTATATCCCAGCAATATTGAGGACAGAGCTCTCTTCTCACTGTGTATATTATATCCCAGCAATATTGAGGACAGAGCTCTCCTCTCACTGTGTATATTATATCCCAGCAATATTGAGGACAGAGCTCTCCTCTCGCTGTGTATATTATATCCCAGCAATATTGAAGGCAGAGCTCTCCTCTCACTGTGTATATTATATCCCAGCAATATTGAGGACAGAGCTCTCCTCTCACTGTGTATATTATATCCCAGCAATATTGAGGACAGAGCTCTCCTCTCACTGTGTATATTATATCCCAGCAATATTGAGGACAGAGCTCTCTTCTCACTGTGTATATTACATCCCAGCAATATTGAGGACAGAGCTCTCTTCTCACTGTGTATATTATATCCCAGCAATATTGAGGACAGAGCTCTCCTCTCACTGTGTATATTATATCCCAGCAATATTGAAGGCAGAGCTCTCCTGTCACTGTGTATATTATATCCCAGCAATATTGAGGGCAGAGCTCTCCTCTCACTTTGTATATTATATCCCAGCAATATTGAAGGCAGAGCTCTCCTGTCACTGTGTATATTATATCCCAGCAATATTGAAGGCAGAGCTCTCCTCTCACTGTGTATATTATATCCCAGCAATATTGAGGACAGAGCTCTTCTGTCACTGTGTATATTATATCCCAGCAATATTGAAGGCAGAGCTCTCCTGTCACTGTGTATATTATATCCCAGCAATATTGAAGGCAGAGCTCTCCTGTCACTGTGTATATTATATCCCAGCAATATTGAAGGCAGAGCTCTCCTGTCACTGTGTATATTATATCCCAGCAATATTGAAGGCAGAGCTCTCCTGTCACTGTGTATATTATATCCCAGCAATATTGAAGGCAGAGCTCTCCTGTCACTGTGTATATGATATCCCAGCAATATTGAGGACAGAGCTCTCCTGTCACTGTGTATATTATATCCCAGCAATATTGAGGGCAGAGCTCTCCTCTCACTGTGTATATTATATCCCAGTAATATTGAGGGCAGAGCTCTCCTCTCACTGTGTATATTATATCCCAGCAATATTGAAGGCAGAGCTCTCCTGTCACTGTGTATATTATATCCCAGCAATATTGAGGGCAGAGCTCTCCTCTCACTGTGTATATTATATCCCAGCAATATTGAAGGCAGAGCTCTCCTGTCACTGTGTATATTATATCCCAGCAATATTGAAGGCAGAGCTCTCCTCTCACTGTGTATATTATATCCCAGCAATATTGAGGACAGAGCTCTTCTGTCACTGTGTATATCATATCCCAGCAATATTGAGGACAGAGCTCTCCTGTCACTGTGTATATGATATCCCAGCAATATTGAGGACAGAGCTCTCCTGTCACTGTGTATATTATATCCCAGCAATATTGAGGACAGAGCTCTCCTCTCACTGTGTATATTATATCCCAGCAATATTGAGGACAGAGCTCTCTTCTCACTGTGTATATTATATCCCAGCAATATTGAGGACAGAGCTCTCTTCTCACTGTGTATATTATATCCCAGCAATATTGAGGACAGAGCTCTCCTCTCACTGTGTATATTATATCCCAGCAATATTGAGGACAGAGCTCTCCTCTCGCTGTGTATATTATATCCCAGCAATATTGAAGGCAGAGCTCTCCTCTCACTGTGTATATTATATCCCAGCAATATTGAGGACAGAGCTCTCCTCTCACTGTGTATATTATATCCCAGCAATATTGAGGACAGAGCTCTCCTCTCACTGTGTATATTATATCCCAGCAATATTGAGGACAGAGCTCTCTTCTCACTGTGTATATTACATCCCAGCAATATTGAGGACAGAGCTCTCTTCTCACTGTGTATATTATATCCCAGCAATATTGAGGACAGAGCTCTCCTCTCACTGTGTATATTATATCCCAGCAATATTGAAGGCAGAGCTCTCCTGTCACTGTGTATATTATATCCCAGCAATATTGAGGGCAGAGCTCTCCTCTCACTTTGTATATTATATCCCAGCAATATTGAAGGCAGAGCTCTCCTGTCACTGTGTATATTATATCCCAGCAATATTGAAGGCAGAGCTCTCCTCTCACTGTGTATATTATATCCCAGCAATATTGAGGACAGAGCTCTTCTGTCACTGTGTATATTATATCCCAGCAATATTGAAGGCAGAGCTCTCCTGTCACTGTGTATATTATATCCCAGCAATATTGAAGGCAGAGCTCTCCTGTCACTGTGTATATTATATCCCAGCAATATTGAAGGCAGAGCTCTCCTCTCACTGTGTATATTATATCCCAGCAATATTGAAGGCAGAGCTCTCCTGTCACTGTGTATATTATATCCCAGCAATATTGAGGACAGAGCTCTCCTGTCACTGTGTATATTATATCCCAGCAATATTGAAGGCAGAGCTCTCCTGTCACTGTGTATATTATATCCCAGCAATATTGAAGGCAGAGCTCTCCTCTCACTGTGTATATTATATCCCAGCAATATTGAAGGCAGAGCTCTCCTCTCACTGTGTATATTATATCCCAGCAATATTGAGGACAGAGCTCTCCTCTCACTGTGTATATTATATCCCAGCAATATTGAGGACAGAGCTCTCCTCTCACTGTGTATATTATATCCCAGCAATATTGAGGACAGAGCTCTCCTGTCACTGTGTATATTATATCCCAGCAATATTGAAGGCAGAGCTCTCCTGTCACTGTGTATATTATATCCCAGCAATATTGAAGGCAGAGCTCTCCTCTCACTGTGTATATTATATCCCAGCAATATTGAGGACAGAGCTCTCCTCTCACTGTGTATATTATATCCCAGCAATATTGAGGTCAGAGCTCTCTTCTCACTGTGTATATTATATCCGAGCAATATTGAGGGCAGAGCTCTCCTCTCACTGTATATATTATATCCCAGCAATATTGAAGGCAGAGCTCTTCTTTCACTGTGTATATGATATCCTAGCAATATTGAGGGCAGAGCTCTCCTGTCACTGTGTATATGATATCCCAGCAATATTGAGGACAGAGCTCTCCTGTCACTGTGTATATTATATCCCAGCAATATTGAAGGCAGAGCTCTCTTCTCACTGTGTATATTTTATCCTAGCAATATTGAGGACAGAGCTCTCTTCTCACTGTGTATATTATATCCCAGCAATATTGAGGACAGAGCTCTCCTGTCACTGTGTTTATTATATCCCAGCAATATTGAGGACAGAGCTCTCCTGTCACTGTGTATATGATATCCCAGCAATATTGAGGACAGAGCTCTCCTGTCACTGTGTATATGATATCCCAGCAATATTGAGGACAGAGCTCTCCTGTCACTGTGTATATTATATCCCAGCAATATTGAGGGCAGAACTGCTCCCCTCACTGTGTATATTATATCCCAGCAATATTGAAGGCAGAGCTCTTCTTTCACTGTGTATATTATATCCCAGCAATATTGAGGACAGAGCTCTCCTGTCACTGTGTATATTATATCCCAGCAATATTGAGGACAGAGCTCTCCTGTCACTGTGTATATTATATCCCAGGAATATTGAGGGCAGAACTGCTCCCCTCACTGTGTATATTATATCCCAGCAATATTGAGGACAGAGCTCTCCTGTCACTGTGTATATTATATCCCAGCAATATTGAGGGCAGAACTGCTCCCCTCACTGTGTATATTATATCCCAGCAATATTGAAGGCAGAGCTCTTCTTTCACTGTCTATATGATATCCCAGCAATATTGAAGGCAGAGCTCTCCTGTCACTGTGTATATTATATCCCAGCAATATTGAAGGCAGAGCTCTCCTGTCACTGTGTATATTATATCCCAGCAATATTGAAGGCAGAGCTCTCCTCTCACTGTGTATATTATATCCCAGCAATATTGAAGGCAGAGCTCTCCTGTCACTGTGTATATTATATCCCAGCAATATTGAGGACAGAGCTCTCCTGTCACTGTGTATATTATATCCCAGCAATATTGAAGGCAGAGCTCTCCTGTCACTGTGTATATTATATCCCAGCAATATTGAAGGCAGAGCTCTCCTCTCACTGTGTATATTATATCCCAGCAATATTGAAGGCAGAGCTCTCCTCTCACTGTGTATATTATATCCCAGCAATATTGAGGACAGAGCTCTCCTCTCACTGTGTATATTATATCCCAGCAATATTGAGGACAGAGCTCTCCTCTCACTGTGTATATTATATCCCAGCAATATTGAGGACAGAGCTCTCCTGTCACTGTGTATATTATATCCCAGCAATATTGAAGGCAGAGCTCTCCTGTCACTGTGTATATTATATCCCAGCAATATTGAAGGCAGAGCTCTCCTGTCACTGTGTATATTATATCCCAGCAATATTGAAGGCAGAGCTCTCCTCTCACTGTGTATATTATATCCCAGCAATATTGAAGGCAGAGCTCTCCTCTCACTGTGTATATTATATCCCAGCAATATTGAAGGCAGAGCTCTCCTGTCACTGTGTATATTATATCCCAGCAATATTGAGGACAGAGCTCTCCTGTCACTGTGTATATTATATCCCAGCAATATTGAGGGCAGAGCTCTCCTCTCACTGTGTATATTATATCCCAGCAATATTGAAGGCAGAGCTCTCCTGTCACTGTGTATATTATATCCCAGCAATATTGAAGGCAGAGCTCTCCTGTCACTGTGTATATTATATCCCAGCAATATTGAAGGCAGAGCTCTCCTGTCACTGTGTATATTATATCCCAGCAATATTGAAGGCAGAGCTCTCCTCTCACTGTGTATATTATATCCCAGCAATATTGAAGGCAGAGCTCTCCTGTCACTGTGTATATTATATCCCAGCAATATTGAAGGCAGAGCTCTCCTGTCACTGTGTATATTATATCCCAGCAATATTGAGGACAGAGCTCTCCTCTCACTGTGTATATTATATCCCAGCAATATTGAGGACAGAGCTCTCTTCTCACTGTGTATATTATATCCCAGCAATATTGAGGACAGAGCTCTCCTCTCACTGTGTATATTATATCCCAGCAATATTGAGGACAGAGCTCTCCTCTCACTGTGTATATTATATCCCAGCAATATTGAGGTCAGAGCTCTCTTCTCACTGTGTATATTATATCCGAGCAATATTGAGGGCAGAGCTCTCCTCTCACTGTATATATTATATCCCAGCAATATTGAAGGCAGAGCTCTTCTTTCACTGTGTATATGATATCCTAGCAATATTGAGGGCAGAGCTCTCCTGTCACTGTGTATATGATATCCCAGCAATATTGAGGACAGAGCTCTCCTGTCACTGTGTATATTATATCCCAGCAATATTGAAGGCAGAGCTCTCTTCTCACTGTGTATATTTTATCCTAGCAATATTGAGGACAGAGCTCTCTTCTCACTGTGTATATTATATCCCAGCAATATTGAGGACAGAGCTCTCCTGTCACTGTGTTTATTATATCCCAGCAATATTGAGGACAGAGCTCTCCTGTCACTGTGTATATGATATCCCAGCAATATTGAGGACAGAGCTCTCCTGTCACTGTGTATATGATATCCCAGCAATATTGAGGACAGAGCTCTCCTGTCACTGTGTATATTATATCCCAGCAATATTGAGGGCAGAACTGCTCCCCTCACTGTGTATATTATATCCCAGCAATATTGAAGGCAGAGCTCTTCTTTCACTGTGTATATTATATCCCAGCAATATTGAGGACAGAGCTCTCCTGTCACTGTGTATATTATATCCCAGCAATATTGAGGACAGAGCTCTCCTGTCACTGTGTATATTATATCCCAGGAATATTGAGGGCAGAACTGCTCCCCTCACTGTGTATATTATATCCCAGCAATATTGAGGACAGAGCTCTCCTCTCACTGTGTATATTATATCCCAGCAATATTGAAGGCAGAGCTCTTCTTTCACTGTGTATATGATATCCCAGCAATATTGAGGACAGAGCTCTCCTGTCACTGTGTATATTATATCCCAGCAATATTGAGGGCAGAACTGCTCCCCTCACTGTGTATATTATATCCCAGCAATATTGAAGGCAGAGCTCTTCTTTCACTGTCTATATGATATCCCAGCAATATTGAGGACAGAGCTCTCCTGTCACTGTGTATATTATATCCCAGCAATATTGAGGGCAGAACTGCTCCCCTCACTGTGTATATTATATCCCAGCAATATTGAAGGCAGAGATCTTCTTTCACTGTGTATATGATATCCCAGCAATATTGAGGACAGAGCTCTCCTGTCACTGTGTATATTATATCCCAGCAATATTGAGGGCAGAGCTCTCCTGTCACTGTGTTTATTATATCTCAGCAATATTGAAGGCAGAGCTCTCCTGTCACTGTGTTTATTATATCCCAGCAATATTGAAGGCAGAGCTCTCCTGTCACTGTGTATATCATATCCCAGCAATATTGAGGACAGAGCTCTCCTGTCACTGTTTATTATATCCCAGGAATATTGAAGGCAGAGCTCTCCTGTCACTGTGTATATCATATCCCAGCAATATTGAAGGCAGAGCTCTCCTCTCACTGTGTATATTATATCCCAGCAATATTGAGGGCAGAGCTCTCCTCTCACTGTGTATATCATATCCCAGCAATATTGAGGACAGAGCTCTCCTCTCACTGTGTATATTATATCCCAGCAATATTGAGGGCAGAGCTCTCCTGTCACTGTATATCATATCCCAGCAATATTGAAGGCAGAGCTCTCCTGTCACTGTGTATATTATATCCCAGCAATATTGAAGGCAGAGCTCTCCTCTCACTGTGTATATTATATCCCAGCAATATTGAGGGCAGAGCTCTCTTCTCACTGTGTATATTATATCCCAGCAATATTGAGGACAGAGCTCTCCTCTCACTGTGTATATTATATCCCAGCAATATTGAGGGCAGAGCTCTCCTCTCACTGTGTATATCATATCCCACAATATTGAGGACAGAGCTCTCCTGTCACTGTGTTTATTATATCCCAGCAATATTGAGGACAGAGCTCTCCTGTCACTGTATATCATATCCCACAATATTGAGGACAGAGCTCTCCTGTCACTGTGTATATTATATACCAGCAATATTGAGGGCAGAGCTCTCCTGTCACTGTGTATATCATATCTCACAATATTGAGGACAGAGCTCTCCTGTCACTGTGTTTATCATATCCCAGCAATATTGAGGGCACAGCTCTCCTCTCACTGTGTATATTATATCCCAGCAATATTGAAGGCAGAGCTCTCCTCTCACTGTGTATATCATATCCCACAATATTGAGGACAGAGCTCTCCTGTCACTGTGTTTATCATATCCCAGCAATATTGAGGGCAGAGCTCTCCTGTCACCGTGTATATTATATCCCAGCAATATTGAGGACAGAGCTCTTCTTTCACTGTGTATATGATATCCCAGTAATATTGAGGACAGAGCTCTCCTGTCACTGTGTTTATTATATCCCACAATATTGAGGACAGAGCTTTCCTGTCACTGTGTTTATTATATCCCAGCAATATTGAAGGCAGAGCTCTCCTGTCACTGTGTATATTATATCCCAGCAATATTGAGGGCAGAGCTCTCCTGTCACTGTGTATATTATATCCCAGCAATATTGAAGGCAGAGCTCTCCTGTCACTGTGTTTATCATATCCCAGCAATATTGAGGACAGAGCTCTCCTGTCACTGTGTATATTATATCCCAGCAATATTGAGGGCAGAGCTCTCCTCTCACTGTGTATATTATATCCCAGCAATATTGAAGGCAGAGATCTCCTGTCACTGTGTATATGATATCCCAGCAATATTGAGGACAGAGCTCTCCTGTCACTGTGTATATTATATCCCACAATATTGAGGACAGAGCTCTCCTGTCACTGTGTATATTATATCCCAGTAATATTGAGGGCAGAGCTCTCCTGTCACTGTGTATATTATATCTCAGCAATATTGAAGGCAGAGATCTCCTGTCACTGTGTATATTATATCCCAGCAATATTGAGGGCAGAGCTCTCCTGTCACTGTGTATATTATATCCCACAATATTGAGGACAGAGCTCTCCTGTCACTGTGTATATTATATCCCAGCAATATTGAGGACAGAGCTCTCCTGTCACTGTGTATATCATATCCCACAATATTGAGGACAGAGCTCTCCTGTCACTGTGTATATTATATCCCAGTAATATTGAGGGCAGAGCTCTCTTCTCACTGTATATTATATCCCAGCAATATTGAGGGCAGAGCTCTCCTCTCACTGTGTATATTATATCCCAGCAATATTGAAGGCAGAGCTCTCCTGTCACTGTGTATATTATATCCCAGCAATATTGAGGGCAGAGCTCTCCTGTCACTGTGTATATCATATCCCAGCAATATTGAAGGCAGAGCTCTCCTGTCAATGTGTATATTATATCCCACAATATTGAAGGCAGAGCTCTCCTCTCACTGTGTATATTATATCCCAGCAATATTGAGGACAGAGCTCTCCTCTCACTGTGTATATTATATCCCACAATATTGAAGGCAGAGCTCTCCTGTCACTGTGTATATCATATCCCAGCAATATTGAGGACAGAGCTCTCCTCTCACTGTGTATATTATATCCCACAATATTGAAGGCAGAGCTCTCCTGTCACTGTGTATATCATATCCCAGCAATATTGAAGGCAGAGCTCTCCTGTCACTGTGTATATTATATCCCAGCAATATTGAGGGCAGAGCTCTCCTCTCACTGTGTATATTATATCCCAGCAATATTGAGGACAGAGCTCTCCTCTCACTGTGTATATCATATCCCAGCAATATTGAAGGCAGAGCTCTCCTGTCACTGTGTATATTATATCCCAGCAATATTGAGGGCAGAGCTCTCCTCTCACTGTGTATATTATATCCCAGCAATATTGAGGACAGAGCTCTCCTCTCACTGTGTATATTATATCCCAGCAATATTGAAGGCAGAGCTCTCCTGTCACTGTGTATATTATATCCCAGCAATATTGAAGGCAGAGCTCTCCTCTCACTGTGTATATTATATCCCAGCAATATTGAGGACAGAGCTCTTCTGTCACTGTGTATATGATATCCCAGCAATATTGAGGACAGAGCTCTTCTGTCACTGTGTATATTATATCCCAGCAATATTGAGGGCAGAGCTCTCCTCTCACTGTGTATATTATATCCCAGCAATATTGAGGACAGAGCTCTCCTCTCACTGTGTATATTATATCCCAGCAATATTGAGGACAGAGCTCTCTTCTCACTGTGTATATTATATCCCAGCAATATTGAGGACAGAGCTCTCTTCTCACTGTGTATATTATATCCCAGCAATATTGAGGACAGAGCTCTCCTCTCACTGTGTATATTATATCCCAGCAATATTGAGGACAGAGCTCTCCTCTCGCTGTGTATATTATATCCCAGCAATATTGAAGGCAGAGCTCTCCTCTCACTGTGTATATTATATCCCAGCAATATTGAGGACAGAGCTCTCCTCTCACTGTGTATATTATATCCCAGCAATATTGAGGACAGAGCTCTCCTCTCACTGTGTATATTATATCCCAGCAATATTGAGGGCAGAGCTCTCCTCTCACTGTGTATATCATATCCCACAATATTGAGGACAGAGCTCTCCTGTCACTGTGTTTATTATATCCCAGCAATATTGAGGACAGAGCTCTCCTGTCACTGTGTATATCATATCCCACAATATTGAGGACAGAGCTCTCCTGTCACTGTGTATATTATATACCAGCAATATTGAGGGCAGAGCTCTCCTGTCACTGTGTATATCATATCTCACAATATTGAGGACAGAGCTCTCCTGTCACTGTGTTTATCATATCCCAGCAATATTGAGGGCACAGCTCTCCTCTCACTGTGTATATTATATCCCAGCAATATTGAAGGCAGAGCTCTCCCCTCACTGTGTATATCATATCCCACAATATTGAGGACAGAGCTCTCCTGTCACTGTGTTTATTATATCCCAGCAATATTGAAGGCAGAGCTCTCCTGTCACTGTGTATATTATATCCCAGCAATATTGAGGGCAGAGCTCTCCTGTCACTGTGTATATTATATCCCAGCAATATTGAAGGCAGAGCTCTCCTGTCACTGTGTTTATCATATCCCAGCAATATTGAGGACAGAGCTCTTCTGTCACTGTGTATATTATATCCCAGCAATATTGAGGGCACAGCTCTCCTCTCACTGTGTATATTATATCCCAGCAATATTGAAGGCAGAGCTCTCCTCTCACTGTGTATATTATATCCCACAACATTGAGGGCAGAGCTCTCTTGTCACTGTGTATATTATATCCCAGCAATATTGAAGGCAGAGCTCTCCTGTCACTGTGTATATCATATCCCAGCAATATTGAGGACAGAGCTCTTCTGTCACTGTGTATATTATATCCCAGCAATATTGAGGGCACAGCTCTCCTCTCACTGTGTATATTATATCCCAGCAATATTGAAGGCAGAGCTCTCCTCTCACTGTGTATATTATATCCCACAATATTGAGGGCAGAGCTCTCTTGTCACTGTGTATATTATATCCCAGCAATATTGAAGGCAGAGCTCTCCTGTCACTGTGTATATTATATCCCAGTAATATTGAGGGCAGAGCTCTCCTCTCACTGTGTATATTATATCCCAGCAATATTGAAGGCAGAGCTCTCCTGTCACTGTGTATATTATATCCCAGCAATATTGAGGGCAGAGCTCTCCTCTCACTGTGTATATTATATCCCAGCAATATTGAAGGCAGAGCTCTCCTGTCACTGTGTATATTATATCCCAGCAATATTGAAGGCAGAGCTCTCCTCTCACTGTGTATATTATATCCCAGCAATATTGAGGGCAGAGCTCTCCTGTCACTGTGTATATGATATCCCAGCAATATTGAGGACAGAGCTCTTCTGTCACTGTGTATATTATATCCCAGCAATATTGAGGGCAGAGCTCTCCTCTCACTGTGTATATTATATCCCAGCAATATTGAGGACAGAGCTCTCCTCTCACTGTGTATATTATATCCCAGCAATATTGAGGACAGAGCTCTCCTCTCACTGTGTATATTATATCCCAGCAATATTGAGGACAGAGCTCTCCTGTCACTGTGTATATTATATCCCAGCAATATTGAAGGCAGAGCTCTCCTGTCACTGTGTATATTATATCCCAGCAATATTGAGGACAGAGCTCTCTTCTCACTGTGTATATTATATCCCAGCAATATTGAGGACAGAGCTCTCTTCTCACTGTGTATATTATATCCCAGCAATATTGAGGACAGAGCTCTCTTCTCACTGTGTATATTATATCCCAGCAATATTGAGGACAGAGCTCTCCTCTCACTGTGTATATTATATCCCAGCAATATTGAGGACAGAGCTCTCCTCTCGCTGTGTATATTATATCCCAGCAATATTGAAGGCAGAGCTCTCCTCTCACTGTGTATATTATATCCCAGCAATATTGAGGACAGAGCTCTCCTCTCACTGTGTATATTATATCCCAGCAATATTGAGGACAGAGCTCTCCTCTCACTGTGTATATTATATCCCAGCAATATTGAGGACAGAGCTCTCTTCTCACTGTGTATATTACATCCCAGCAATATTGAGGACAGAGCTCTCTTCTCACTGTGTATATTATATCCCAGCAATATTGAGGACAGAGCTCTCCTCTCACTGTGTATATTATATCCCAGCAATATTGAAGGCAGAGCTCTCCTGTCACTGTGTATATTATATCCCAGCAATATTGAGGGCAGAGCTCTCCTCTCACTTTGTATATTATATCCCAGCAATATTGAAGGCAGAGCTCTCCTGTCACTGTGTATATTATATCCCAGCAATATTGAAGGCAGAGCTCTCCTCTCACTGTGTATATTATATCCCAGCAATATTGAGGACAGAGCTCTTCTGTCACTGTGTATATTATATCCCAGCAATATTGAAGGCAGAGCTCTCCTGTCACTGTGTATATTATATCCCAGCAATATTGAAGGCAGAGCTCTCCTGTCACTGTGTATATTATATCCCAGCAATATTGAAGGCAGAGCTCTCCTCTCACTGTGTATATTATATCCCAGCAATATTGAAGGCAGAGCTCTCCTGTCACTGTGTATATTATATCCCAGCAATATTGAGGACAGAGCTCTCCTGTCACTGTGTATATTATATCCCAGCAATATTGAAGGCAGAGCTCTCCTGTCACTGTGTATATTATATCCCAGCAATATTGAAGGCAGAGCTCTCCTCTCACTGTGTATATTATATCCCAGCAATATTGAAGGCAGAGCTCTCCTCTCACTGTGTATATTATATCCCAGCAATATTGAGGACAGAGCTCTCCTCTCACTGTGTATATTATATCCCAGCAATATTGAGGACAGAGCTCTCCTCTCACTGTGTATATTATATCCCAGCAATATTGAGGACAGAGCTCTCCTGTCACTGTGTATATTATATCCCAGCAATATTGAAGGCAGAGCTCTCCTGTCACTGTGTATATTATATCCCAGCAATATTGAAGGCAGAGCTCTCCTCTCACTGTGTATATTATATCCCAGCAATATTGAGGACAGAGCTCTCCTCTCACTGTGTATATTATATCCCAGCAATATTGAGGTCAGAGCTCTCTTCTCACTGTGTATATTATATCCGAGCAATATTGAGGGCAGAGCTCTCCTCTCACTGTATATATTATATCCCAGCAATATTGAAGGCAGAGCTCTTCTTTCACTGTGTATATGATATCCTAGCAATATTGAGGGCAGAGCTCTCCTGTCACTGTGTATATGATATCCCAGCAATATTGAGGACAGAGCTCTCCTGTCACTGTGTATATTATATCCCAGCAATATTGAAGGCAGAGCTCTCTTCTCACTGTGTATATTTTATCCTAGCAATATTGAGGACAGAGCTCTCTTCTCACTGTGTATATTATATCCCAGCAATATTGAGGACAGAGCTCTCCTGTCACTGTGTTTATTATATCCCAGCAATATTGAGGACAGAGCTCTCCTGTCACTGTGTATATGATATCCCAGCAATATTGAGGACAGAGCTCTCCTGTCACTGTGTATATGATATCCCAGCAATATTGAGGACAGAGCTCTCCTGTCACTGTGTATATTATATCCCAGCAATATTGAGGGCAGAACTGCTCCCCTCACTGTGTATATTATATCCCAGCAATATTGAAGGCAGAGCTCTTCTTTCACTGTGTATATTATATCCCAGCAATATTGAGGACAGAGCTCTCCTGTCACTGTGTATATTATATCCCAGCAATATTGAGGACAGAGCTCTCCTGTCACTGTGTATATTATATCCCAGGAATATTGAGGGCAGAACTGCTCCCCTCACTGTGTATATTATATCCCAGCAATATTGAGGACAGAGCTCTCCTGTCACTGTGTATATTATATCCCAGCAATATTGAGGGCAGAACTGCTCCCCTCACTGTGTATATTATATCCCAGCAATATTGAAGGCAGAGCTCTTCTTTCACTGTCTATATGATATCCCAGCAATATTGAAGGCAGAGCTCTCCTGTCACTGTGTATATTATATCCCAGCAATATTGAAGGCAGAGCTCTCCTGTCACTGTGTATATTATATCCCAGCAATATTGAAGGCAGAGCTCTCCTCTCACTGTGTATATTATATCCCAGCAATATTGAAGGCAGAGCTCTCCTGTCACTGTGTATATTATATCCCAGCAATATTGAGGACAGAGCTCTCCTGTCACTGTGTATATTATATCCCAGCAATATTGAAGGCAGAGCTCTCCTGTCACTGTGTATATTATATCCCAGCAATATTGAAGGCAGAGCTCTCCTCTCACTGTGTATATTATATCCCAGCAATATTGAAGGCAGAGCTCTCCTCTCACTGTGTATATTATATCCCAGCAATATTGAGGACAGAGCTCTCCTCTCACTGTGTATATTATATCCCAGCAATATTGAGGACAGAGCTCTCCTCTCACTGTGTATATTATATCCCAGCAATATTGAGGACAGAGCTCTCCTGTCACTGTGTATATTATATCCCAGCAATATTGAAGGCAGAGCTCTCCTGTCACTGTGTATATTATATCCCAGCAATATTGAAGGCAGAGCTCTCCTGTCACTGTGTATATTATATCCCAGCAATATTGAAGGCAGAGCTCTCCTCTCACTGTGTATATTATATCCCAGCAATATTGAAGGCAGAGCTCTCCTCTCACTGTGTATATTATATCCCAGCAATATTGAAGGCAGAGCTCTCCTGTCACTGTGTATATTATATCCCAGCAATATTGAGGACAGAGCTCTCCTGTCACTGTGTATATTATATCCCAGCAATATTGAGGGCAGAGCTCTCCTCTCACTGTGTATATTATATCCCAGCAATATTGAAGGCAGAGCTCTCCTGTCACTGTGTATATTATATCCCAGCAATATTGAAGGCAGAGCTCTCCTGTCACTGTGTATATTATATCCCAGCAATATTGAAGGCAGAGCTCTCCTGTCACTGTGTATATTATATCCCAGCAATATTGAAGGCAGAGCTCTCCTCTCACTGTGTATATTATATCCCAGCAATATTGAAGGCAGAGCTCTCCTGTCACTGTGTATATTATATCCCAGCAATATTGAAGGCAGAGCTCTCCTGTCACTGTGTATATTATATCCCAGCAATATTGAGGACAGAGCTCTCCTCTCACTGTGTATATTATATCCCAGCAATATTGAGGACAGAGCTCTCTTCTCACTGTGTATATTATATCCCAGCAATATTGAGGACAGAGCTCTCCTCTCACTGTGTATATTATATCCCAGCAATATTGAGGACAGAGCTCTCCTCTCACTGTGTATATTATATCCCAGCAATATTGAGGTCAGAGCTCTCTTCTCACTGTGTATATTATATCCGAGCAATATTGAGGGCAGAGCTCTCCTCTCACTGTATATATTATATCCCAGCAATATTGAAGGCAGAGCTCTTCTTTCACTGTGTATATGATATCCTAGCAATATTGAGGGCAGAGCTCTCCTGTCACTGTGTATATGATATCCCAGCAATATTGAGGACAGAGCTCTCCTGTCACTGTGTATATTATATCCCAGCAATATTGAAGGCAGAGCTCTCTTCTCACTGTGTATATTTTATCCTAGCAATATTGAGGACAGAGCTCTCTTCTCACTGTGTATATTATATCCCAGCAATATTGAGGACAGAGCTCTCCTGTCACTGTGTTTATTATATCCCAGCAATATTGAGGACAGAGCTCTCCTGTCACTGTGTATATGATATCCCAGCAATATTGAGGACAGAGCTCTCCTGTCACTGTGTATATGATATCCCAGCAATATTGAGGACAGAGCTCTCCTGTCACTGTGTATATTATATCCCAGCAATATTGAGGGCAGAACTGCTCCCCTCACTGTGTATATTATATCCCAGCAATATTGAAGGCAGAGCTCTTCTTTCACTGTGTATATTATATCCCAGCAATATTGAGGACAGAGCTCTCCTGTCACTGTGTATATTATATCCCAGCAATATTGAGGACAGAGCTCTCCTGTCACTGTGTATATTATATCCCAGGAATATTGAGGGCAGAACTGCTCCCCTCACTGTGTATATTATATCCCAGCAATATTGAGGACAGAGCTCTCCTCTCACTGTGTATATTATATCCCAGCAATATTGAAGGCAGAGCTCTTCTTTCACTGTGTATATGATATCCCAGCAATATTGAGGACAGAGCTCTCCTGTCACTGTGTATATTATATCCCAGCAATATTGAGGGCAGAACTGCTCCCCTCACTGTGTATATTATATCCCAGCAATATTGAAGGCAGAGCTCTTCTTTCACTGTCTATATGATATCCCAGCAATATTGAGGACAGAGCTCTCCTGTCACTGTGTATATTATATCCCAGCAATATTGAGGGCAGAACTGCTCCCCTCACTGTGTATATTATATCCCAGCAATATTGAAGGCAGAGATCTTCTTTCACTGTGTATATGATATCCCAGCAATATTGAGGACAGAGCTCTCCTGTCACTGTGTATATTATATCCCAGCAATATTGAGGGCAGAGCTCTCCTGTCACTGTGTTTATTATATCTCAGCAATATTGAAGGCAGAGCTCTCCTGTCACTGTGTTTATTATATCCCAGCAATATTGAAGGCAGAGCTCTCCTGTCACTGTGTATATCATATCCCAGCAATATTGAGGACAGAGCTCTCCTGTCACTGTTTATTATATCCCAGGAATATTGAAGGCAGAGCTCTCCTGTCACTGTGTATATCATATCCCAGCAATATTGAAGGCAGAGCTCTCCTCTCACTGTGTATATTATATCCCAGCAATATTGAGGGCAGAGCTCTCCTCTCACTGTGTATATCATATCCCAGCAATATTGAGGACAGAGCTCTCCTCTCACTGTGTATATTATATCCCAGCAATATTGAGGGCAGAGCTCTCCTGTCACTGTATATCATATCCCAGCAATATTGAAGGCAGAGCTCTCCTGTCACTGTGTATATTATATCCCAGCAATATTGAAGGCAGAGCTCTCCTCTCACTGTGTATATTATATCCCAGCAATATTGAGGGCAGAGCTCTCTTCTCACTGTGTATATTATATCCCAGCAATATTGAGGACAGAGCTCTCCTCTCACTGTGTATATTATATCCCAGCAATATTGAGGGCAGAGCTCTCCTCTCACTGTGTATATCATATCCCACAATATTGAGGACAGAGCTCTCCTGTCACTGTGTTTATTATATCCCAGCAATATTGAGGACAGAGCTCTCCTGTCACTGTATATCATATCCCACAATATTGAGGACAGAGCTCTCCTGTCACTGTGTATATTATATACCAGCAATATTGAGGGCAGAGCTCTCCTGTCACTGTGTATATCATATCTCACAATATTGAGGACAGAGCTCTCCTGTCACTGTGTTTATCATATCCCAGCAATATTGAGGGCACAGCTCTCCTCTCACTGTGTATATTATATCCCAGCAATATTGAAGGCAGAGCTCTCCTCTCACTGTGTATATCATATCCCACAATATTGAGGACAGAGCTCTCCTGTCACTGTGTTTATCATATCCCAGCAATATTGAGGGCAGAGCTCTCCTGTCACCGTGTATATTATATCCCAGCAATATTGAGGACAGAGCTCTTCTTTCACTGTGTATATGATATCCCAGTAATATTGAGGACAGAGCTCTCCTGTCACTGTGTTTATTATATCCCACAATATTGAGGACAGAGCTTTCCTGTCACTGTGTTTATTATATCCCAGCAATATTGAAGGCAGAGCTCTCCTGTCACTGTGTATATTATATCCCAGCAATATTGAGGGCAGAGCTCTCCTGTCACTGTGTATATTATATCCCAGCAATATTGAAGGCAGAGCTCTCCTGTCACTGTGTTTATCATATCCCAGCAATATTGAGGACAGAGCTCTCCTGTCACTGTGTATATTATATCCCAGCAATATTGAGGGCAGAGCTCTCCTCTCACTGTGTATATTATATCCCAGCAATATTGAAGGCAGAGATCTCCTGTCACTGTGTATATGATATCCCAGCAATATTGAGGACAGAGCTCTCCTGTCACTGTGTATATTATATCCCACAATATTGAGGACAGAGCTCTCCTGTCACTGTGTATATTATATCCCAGTAATATTGAGGGCAGAGCTCTCCTGTCACTGTGTATATTATATCTCAGCAATATTGAAGGCAGAGATCTCCTGTCACTGTGTATATTATATCCCAGCAATATTGAGGGCAGAGCTCTCCTGTCACTGTGTATATTATATCCCACAATATTGAGGACAGAGCTCTCCTGTCACTGTGTATATTATATCCCAGCAATATTGAGGACAGAGCTCTCCTGTCACTGTGTATATCATATCCCACAATATTGAGGACAGAGCTCTCCTGTCACTGTGTATATTATATCCCAGTAATATTGAGGGCAGAGCTCTCTTCTCACTGTATATTATATCCCAGCAATATTGAGGGCAGAGCTCTCCTCTCACTGTGTATATTATATCCCAGCAATATTGAAGGCAGAGCTCTCCTGTCACTGTGTATATTATATCCCAGCAATATTGAGGGCAGAGCTCTCCTGTCACTGTGTATATCATATCCCAGCAATATTGAAGGCAGAGCTCTCCTGTCAATGTGTATATTATATCCCACAATATTGAAGGCAGAGCTCTCCTCTCACTGTGTATATTATATCCCAGCAATATTGAGGACAGAGCTCTCCTCTCACTGTGTATATTATATCCCACAATATTGAAGGCAGAGCTCTCCTGTCACTGTGTATATCATATCCCAGCAATATTGAGGACAGAGCTCTCCTCTCACTGTGTATATTATATCCCACAATATTGAAGGCAGAGCTCTCCTGTCACTGTGTATATCATATCCCAGCAATATTGAAGGCAGAGCTCTCCTGTCACTGTGTATATTATATCCCAGCAATATTGAGGGCAGAGCTCTCCTCTCACTGTGTATATTATATCCCAGCAATATTGAGGACAGAGCTCTCCTCTCACTGTGTATATCATATCCCAGCAATATTGAAGGCAGAGCTCTCCTGTCACTGTGTATATTATATCCCAGCAATATTGAGGGCAGAGCTCTCCTCTCACTGTGTATATTATATCCCAGCAATATTGAGGACAGAGCTCTCCTCTCACTGTGTATATTATATCCCAGCAATATTGAAGGCAGAGCTCTCCTGTCACTGTGTATATTATATCCCAGCAATATTGAAGGCAGAGCTCTCCTCTCACTGTGTATATTATATCCCAGCAATATTGAGGACAGAGCTCTTCTGTCACTGTGTATATGATATCCCAGCAATATTGAGGACAGAGCTCTTCTGTCACTGTGTATATTATATCCCAGCAATATTGAGGGCAGAGCTCTCCTCTCACTGTGTATATTATATCCCAGCAATATTGAGGACAGAGCTCTCCTCTCACTGTGTATATTATATCCCAGCAATATTGAGGACAGAGCTCTCTTCTCACTGTGTATATTATATCCCAGCAATATTGAGGACAGAGCTCTCTTCTCACTGTGTATATTATATCCCAGCAATATTGAGGACAGAGCTCTCCTCTCACTGTGTATATTATATCCCAGCAATATTGAGGACAGAGCTCTCCTCTCGCTGTGTATATTATATCCCAGCAATATTGAAGGCAGAGCTCTCCTCTCACTGTGTATATTATATCCCAGCAATATTGAGGACAGAGCACTCCTCTCACTGTGTATATTATATCCCAGCAATATTGAGGACAGAGCTCTCCTCTCACTGTGTATATTATATCCCAGCAATATTGAGGGCAGAGCTCTCCTCTCACTGTGTATATCATATCCCACAATATTGAGGACAGAGCTCTCCTGTCACTGTGTTTATTATATCCCAGCAATATTGAGGACAGAGCTCTCCTGTCACTGTGTATATCATATCCCACAATATTGAGGACAGAGCTCTCCTGTCACTGTGTATATTATATACCAGCAATATTGAGGGCAGAGCTCTCCTGTCACTGTGTATATCATATCTCACAATATTGAGGACAGAGCTCTCCTGTCACTGTGTTTATCATATCCCAGCAATATTGAGGGCACAGCTCTCCTCTCACTGTGTATATTATATCCCAGCAATATTGAAGGCAGAGCTCTCCTCTCACTGTGTATATCATATCCCACAATATTGAGGACAGAGCTCTCCTGTCACTGTGTTTATTATATCCCAGCAATATTGAAGGCAGAGCTCTCCTGTCACTGTGTATATTATATCCCAGCAATATTGAGGGCAGAGCTCTCCTGTCACTGTGTATATTATATCCCAGCAATATTGAAGGCAGAGCTCTCCTGTCACTGTGTATATCATATCCCAGCAATATTGAGGACAGAGCTCTTCTGTCACTGTGTATATTATATCCCAGCAATATTGAGGGCACAGCTCTCCTCTCACTGTGTATATTATATCCCAGCAATATTGAAGGCAGAGCTCTCCTCTCACTGTGTATATTATATCCCACAATATTGAGGGCAGAGCTCTCTTGTCACTGTGTATATTATATCCCAGCAATATTGAAGGCAGAGCTCTCCTGTCACTGTGTATATTATATCCCAGTAATATTGAGGGCAGAGCTCTCCTCTCACTGTGTATATTATATCCCAGCAATATTGAAGGCAGAGCTCTCCTGTCACTGTGTATATTATATCCCAGCAATATTGAGGGCAGAGCTCTCCTCTCACTGTGTATATTATATCCCAGCAATATTGAAGGCAGAGCTTTCCTGTCACTGTGTATATTATATCCCAGCAATATTGAAGGCAGAGCTCTCCTCTCACTGTGTATATTATATCCCAGCAATATTGAGGGCAGAGCTCTCCTGTCACTGTGTATATGATATCCCAGCAATATTGAGGACAGAGCTCTTCTGTCACTGTGTATATTATATCCCAGCAATATTGAGGGCAGAGCTCTCCTCTCACTGTGTATATTATATCCCAGCAATATTGAGGACAGAGCTCTCCTCTCACTGTGTATATTATATCCCAGCAATATTGAGGACAGAGCTCTCCTCTCACTGTGTATATTATATCCCAGCAATATTGAGGACAGAGCTCTCCTGTCACTGTGTATATTATATCCCAGCAATATTGAAGGCAGAGCTCTCCTGTCACTGTGTATATTATATCCCAGCAATATTGAAGGCAGAGCTCTCCTGTCACTGTGTATATTATATCCCAGCAATATTGAAGGCAGAGCTCTCCTGTCACTGTGTATATTATATCCCAGCAATATTGAAGGCAGAGCTCTCCTGTCACTGTGTATATGATATCCCAGCAATATTGAGGACAGAGCTCTCCTGTCACTGTGTATATTATATCCCAGCAATATTGAGGGCAGAGCTCTCCTCTCACTGTGTATATTATATCCCAGTAATATTGAGGGCAGAGCTCTCCTCTCACTGTGTATATTATATCCCAGCAATATTGAAGGCAGAGCTCTCCTGTCACTGTGTATATTATATCCCAGCAATATTGAGGGCAGAGCTCTCCTCTCACTGTGTATATTATATCCCAGCAATATTGAAGGCAGAGCTCTCCTGTCACTGTGTATATTATATCCCAGCAATATTGAAGGCAGAGCTCTCCTCTCACTGTGTATATTATATCCCAGCAATATTGAGGACAGAGCTCTTCTGTCACTGTGTATATCATATCCCAGCAATATTGAGGACAGAGCTCTCCTGTCACTGTGTATATGATATCCCAGCAATATTGAGGACAGAGCTCTCCTGTCACTGTGTATATTATATCCCAGCAATATTGAGGACAGAGCTCTCCTCTCACTGTGTATATTATATCCCAGCAATATTGAGGACAGAGCTCTCTTCTCACTGTGTATATTATATCCCAGCAATATTGAGGACAGAGCTCTCTTCTCACTGTGTATATTATATCCCAGCAATATTGAGGACAGAGCTCTCCTCTCACTGTGTATATTATATCCCAGCAATATTGAGGACAGAGCTCTCCTCTCGCTGTGTATATTATATCCCAGCAATATTGAAGGCAGAGCTCTCCTCTCACTGTGTATATTATATCCCAGCAATATTGAGGACAGAGCTCTCCTCTCACTGTGTATATTATATCCCAGCAATATTGAGGACAGAGCTCTCCTCTCACTGTGTATATTATATCCCAGCAATATTGAGGACAGAGCTCTCTTCTCACTGTGTATATTACATCCCAGCAATATTGAGGACAGAGCTCTCTTCTCACTGTGTATATTATATCCCAGCAATATTGAGGACAGAGCTCTCCTCTCACTGTGTATATTATATCCCAGCAATATTGAAGGCAGAGCTCTCCTGTCACTGTGTATATTATATCCCAGCAATATTGAGGGCAGAGCTCTCCTCTCACTTTGTATATTATATCCCAGCAATATTGAAGGCAGAGCTCTCCTGTCACTGTGTATATTATATCCCAGCAATATTGAAGGCAGAGCTCTCCTCTCACTGTGTATATTATATCCCAGCAATATTGAGGACAGAGCTCTTCTGTCACTGTGTATATTATATCCCAGCAATATTGAAGGCAGAGCTCTCCTGTCACTGTGTATATTATATCCCAGCAATATTGAAGGCAGAGCTCTCCTGTCACTGTGTATATTATATCCCAGCAATATTGAAGGCAGAGCTCTCCTCTCACTGTGTATATTATATCCCAGCAATATTGAAGGCAGAGCTCTCCTGTCACTGTGTATATTATATCCCAGCAATATTGAGGACAGAGCTCTCCTGTCACTGTGTATATTATATCCCAGCAATATTGAAGGCAGAGCTCTCCTGTCACTGTGTATATTATATCCCAGCAATATTGAAGGCAGAGCTCTCCTCTCACTGTGTATATTATATCCCAGCAATATTGAAGGCAGAGCTCTCCTCTCACTGTGTATATTATATCCCAGCAATATTGAGGACAGAGCTCTCCTCTCACTGTGTATATTATATCCCAGCAATATTGAGGACAGAGCTCTCCTCTCACTGTGTATATTATATCCCAGCAATATTGAGGACAGAGCTCTCCTGTCACTGTGTATATTATATCCCAGCAATATTGAAGGCAGAGCTCTCCTGTCACTGTGTATATTATATCCCAGCAATATTGAAGGCAGAGCTCTCCTGTCACTGTGTATATTATATCCCAGCAATATTGAAGGCAGAGCTCTCCTCTCACTGTGTATATTATATCCCAGCAATATTGAAGGCAGAGCTCTCCTGTCACTGTGTATATTATATCCCAGCAATATTGAAGGCAGAGCTCTCCTGTCACTGTGTATATTATATCCCAGCAATATTGAGGACAGAGCTCTCCTGTCACTGTGTATATTATATCCCAGCAATATTGAGGGCAGAGCTCTCCTCTCACTGTGTATATTATATCCCAGCAATATTGAAGGCAGAGCTCTCCTGTCACTGTGTATATTATATCCCAGCAATATTGAAGGCAGAGCTCTCCTGTCACTGTGTATATTATATCCCAGCAATATTGAAGGCAGAGCTCTCCTGTCACTGTGTATATTATATCCCAGCAATATTGAAGGCAGAGCTCTCCTCTCACTGTGTATATTATATCCCAGCAATATTGAAGGCAGAGCTCTCCTGTCACTGTGTATATTATATCCCAGCAATATTGAAGGCAGAGCTCTCCTGTCACTGTGTATATTATATCCCAGCAATATTGAGGACAGAGCTCTCCTCTCACTGTGTATATTATATCCCAGCAATATTGAGGACAGAGCTCTCTTCTCACTGTGTATATTATATCCCAGCAATATTGAGGACAGAGCTCTCCTCTCACTGTGTATATTATATCCCAGCAATATTGAGGACAGAGCTCTCCTCTCACTGTGTATATTATATCCCAGCAATATTGAGGTCAGAGCTCTCTTCTCACTGTGTATATTATATCCGAGCAATATTGAGGGCAGAGCTCTCCTCTCACTGTATATATTATATCCCAGCAATATTGAAGGCAGAGCTCTTCTTTCACTGTGTATATGATATCCTAGCAATATTGAGGGCAGAGCTCTCCTGTCACTGTGTATATGATATCCCAGCAATATTGAGGACAGAGCTCTCCTGTCACTGTGTTTATTATATCCCAGCAATATTGAGGACAGAGCTCTCCTGTCACTGTGTATATGATATCCCAGCAATATTGAGGACAGAGCTCTCCTGTCACTGTGTATATGATATCCCAGCAATATTGAGGACAGAGCTCTCCTGTCACTGTGTATATTATATCCCAGCAATATTGAGGGCAGAACTGCTCCCCTCACTGTGTATATTATATCCCAGCAATATTGAAGGCAGAGCTCTTCTTTCACTGTGTATATTATATCCCAGCAATATTGAGGACAGAGCTCTCCTGTCACTGTGTATATTATATCCCAGCAATATTGAGGACAGAGCTCTCCTGTCACTGTGTATATTATATCCCAGGAATATTGAGGGCAGAACTGCTCCCCTCACTGTGTATATTATATCCCAGCAATATTGAGGACAGAGCTCTCCTCTCACTGTGTATATTATATCCCAGCAATATTGAAGGCAGAGCTCTTCTTTCACTGTGTATATGATATCCCAGCAATATTGAGGACAGAGCTCTCCTGTCACTGTGTATATTATATCCCAGCAATATTGAGGGCAGAACTGCTCCCCTCACTGTGTATATTATATCCCAGCAATATTGAAGGCAGAGCTCTTCTTTCACTGTCTATATGATATCCCAGCAATATTGAGGACAGAGCTCTCCTGTCACTGTGTATATTATATCCCAGCAATATTGAGGGCAGAACTGCTCCCCTCACTGTGTATATTATATCCCAGCAATATTGAAGGCAGAGATCTTCTTTCACTGTGTATATGATATCCCAGCAATATTGAGGACAGAGCTCTCCTGTCACTGTGTATATTATATCCCAGCAATATTGAGGGCAGAACTGCTCCCCTCACTGTGTATATTATATCCCAGCAATATTGAAGGCAGAGCTCTTCTTTCACTGTGTATATGATATCCCAGCAATATTGAGGACAGAGCTCTCCTGTCACTGTGTATATTATATCCCAGCAATATTGAGGGCAGAACTGCTCCCCTCACTGTGTATATTATATCCTAGCAATATTGAGGGCAGAACTGCTCCCCTCACTGTGTATATTATATTTAATATCAGTTAAACTGAGGGTAGTGGGAGTTCTCCCAATGTGTTTTATCTTTTTCCTTGTCATATTTCTAATAAAATATTCTGTATTTGAATTAAACCCCAATGAATTTGCAGGCATTTACTAAAATTATTTCAATTATTATGATGGTCTTTGTCACATAACAACAAAGATTCTTACATAAAATTATGTTGGTGGAAGATTCCTATTGATGTATGACCCCTTCAAGGGGATGGTTTTGCTCCACTGAGGTAGAGACATTTTGGAGTCAGGATGGTATTGAAAATGTTAAAGAAATCAATATGAAAGATGTACTCACAACTCTCCAAGACACTCCAGTAGTATAAGGTTATTCTTATCTTTCTCATGTTCATTTAAAAGTATGTTGATGATAACTTGCATGTTGTAGAGGTTGTGTGGCCAAGATTGGATCAAGTGAAGGAAACCCTGGAATAAAGGAGAGCAATGTTAGGAATCAAGGCTGGAATCATCGCCATCATCATCATCATTATTATCATTGTCGTCATTTTTACATCCATTTTTCCACGCTTGCATGGGTTGGACAGGTCCTTTTCAGCACAGCATCTCTCCACTCGCCACATTCCTTCATCATT
Source organism: Eledone cirrhosa (assembly GCA_964016885.1). NCBI lineage: Eukaryota > Metazoa > Mollusca > Cephalopoda > Octopoda > Eledonidae > Eledone > Eledone cirrhosa. Next base: position 26,475,973 of record OZ024741.1, read on the forward strand.
TCCTCTGCGAGTCTCAGTGATTTGAGATCAGCTGTCTAATCTCAAACTCACAGAGGAGATTACAAAGGAACACGGCATGTGGAATATGATATATATCATCATCATTGTTGTTTTAACTTCTGCTTACCCTGCTAGCAAGGGTTAGACAGGTCCATATAGACCAAGACAGTACTGAAGTGGAGCCACTGATCTTCTAAGCAAGCCAGGGATGTGAGTCTCACTTATGTAGTCTCATGTTCCATGAGTGCTCAGGAGAGGTTGCCATGCCTTTGACACAACTGAGGGTCCTCCCAACTTTTTGTTTGGTAAAATTTCTATGGCTGGATGCCCTTCCTATCACCAACCACTTTACAGTGAGCACTACGTGCATTTATCATGAGTACATATATATATATATATACACACACACATACTATTGCTGTTTAATGTCTATTCTCCATGCTTGTATGAGTTAGACGGGCTGTCACATTATGAGGCTAGACAGGTCAGGTGACCATGTCTTGCTCATACATTCCGTTTTTGGTGTAGTTTTCTATGACTAGATACCCTTTCTTAACACTAACCACATTACACTGTGTACTGGGACCTTTTTGGTCAGCTGGAACAGTTTTGACCATAGTTCAGTTTGACCAAAGCTGACAAAGGGCTCAACAACAACAGTTGAGTGAAGAACTGACTTCTGAAACCAACAACAAGATGATGAAACTATATTTGACCTTACCTCATGATCTGTTCTCAAGAATTCATTAAGAACTATTTCGTAAATCATCGAACTAAGTAAGGGATCAGCACAGGGAAGATATGGAGCCAAGACCTGAGGAAATTAGTAAAGAGAAGTTCTTACATTATATAAGATATTTAGTTTTTACACCACAACATAACACAGGTTTATAAACACCACATAACACAGGTTTATAAACACAACATACATAACAAACAACAAAAAATGTATATATATATATAAACACATACTCATATATGTATGTATGTAAATGTAGCAATATCCATAGATGTGAAAAGGAAAAAAGGAAAACGGTGCTCAATTGGGAAGAGAGCAGAAATATATTATTTATTTATGTTCATTCACAGAACAAAAGTGCTACACAAGGTTTCAAAACTGTGACCCATCTTAATACGTATTACTGTCTTAAGAAAGGCCACTATTATGATCTCTTTTGTTTTCTAGAGGTGCGGCCAAATTTAGACCTTGAAACCTTGGGTAGTGCTTTTGTTCCATGTATGAACATAAATTAATAAATGTAATAAAAGGACTAATTATTGAACTGACTGCTACAAGTGAAAAATTCTCAGGAGGGAGAATTATGTGGCACAGAAGGGAGTTAAAACATGTGTGTGTGTCTGTGTGTGTATTTATATGTAAGTGTAAATCAATAGCTAACCTTAAGTTGACCAATATCATTGAACTTTTCAAAAGTGGCCTCCCACAGTTCTTTCTTCCGTCCTAATATTCTGACACATAGTTGTGCTGCCTCTTCATATTCGGCAGCCTCGAGGAGATGATCTAAATATTGCCTTCCGAGTTCCTGAAAATAAATCAAGATAAATTATCAAAAACAGTTCATATGATGAAGGAACATGGTGAGAGGAGAGAAGCTGTTCTGAAAAGGACTCGTCCAAACCCATGCAAGCATGGAAAAATGGATATAAAAATGATGGTGATGATGATGTTTAGAGCATTAGACAACACATCTTGTAGCATATATTTTGACTCCTTCCATTCCAGTTCAAATCTTGCCATGGTCAACCTTGCCTTTCATCCTTCCAAGGGTTGATAAAGTACCAATCCGGGGTTGGTATATTGACAGAAATGTTAGGGCATTAGACAGGATGTCTTGTCATATCTGTTCCAGTTTAACCCTTTAGCATTTAAACTGGCCGCATCCAGCCAAAATTCTCCCACCTCTTTTTGTTCAAACCGGCTGTAACTGGCCACTCATACTGACGTTAAGGTATTGTTCTCAAAATAAATAACATCAAAATCTCATAGATTTGATATTATGTGAAGTAAAGCCTTTACTGCGAAAATACAATAGTATATATAAAGAGTAATGCAAATGCTAAAGGCTTAAATTGTTCTGAGTTCAAATCCTGCTGCCTCCTGTCACTGGAAAAAGGGTGACATGACAGCACTGGGGTTCCTTATTAAAACTCTCAAAAGACTTATGAGATACAATCACATAGTGGGCTTGGCTAAACCTACATAGGTATGAGCTGCGACAACAAGATATGAAGCCAACTAAACCTGGGTATGTAGGATCTATAACAACAACACTCAGTGGATGAATTATTATGACAGGAAAGTGACCCCTTATTTTATTTTTGAAATTATTGTAAACTGCACCCAGTACACTCTTCAGTAGTCGATGATTGAACAGAAACTATGTAGGGCTGAGAGAGGAAATTTCAGTCTGGCCAGTAAAACCAGATATTAAATGGCATGGTGATAGTGATGATGTTGGTGAGAATGATGGTGGTGGTGGAAGTGGTTAGGATGATGTTGATGGTTGTGATGATGAAGATGATTATGATGGTAGTAGTGGAAGTGGTGATGAAATTCTATAAGGTAATGATAGTAACTGATGGTGAGAGTATGGTGTTGGTGGTGATGGCGGTGGTGTTGGTGTTGGTGGTGATGGTGGTGTTGGTGGTGATGGTGATGGTGGAGGTGTTGATGATGTTGAAGTTGGCAGTAGTGATGATGATGATAACATTTTGTAAATTTCAAAAGGCTGTTACCTGGACATTATGTTTCTTCAGTTCTTTACTGTGAGCCATAGCAGATTCCATTGCATCCTGGGATTTGAAAGAGAAGAGGAGGAGGAGGAAGAGGTAGAAACAACAACACTATTATTGATTTATATAACAAACATGGATTTCTTCAAATGATGTTGTGATGTTCATTCCTATTCCTCCAAATGATATTATATGAGCAAAGTAAGTGAAATAGTTGTAGCTGGGAATTAAACCTGGATTTTGATAGATTCAATGATGACATTGTTTTTCTACATCAGATTCTGATGAGTATATACAGGATGTCCCTCCAAAATGTATACACACTTCAACAGCATTCTAATAAAAGTGTGTATACAGTTTTGGGGATATACAGCTAATATGTGAAGGACAGATCTGGTGACAAGCTGGACAGATGAAATATAGATGTGATATAAAAGTTGGACATAGTTGAAATATAGATGTGATATTCAGCTAAGATGTGAAGGACAGGTGTGGAGAGAAATTAGATACAGATGAAATATAGATGTGATATACAGCTAACATGTGAAGGACAGGTGTGGAGAGAAGTTAGACACAGATGAAATATAGATGTGATATACAGCTAACATGTGAAGGACAGGTGTGGAGAGAAGTTAGACACAGATGAAATATAGATGTGATATACAGCTAACATGTGAAGGACAGGTGTGGAGAGAAGTTAGACACAGATGAAATATAGATGTGATATACAGCTAACATGTGAAGGACAGGTGTGGAGAGAAGTTAGACACAGATGAAATATAGATGTGATATACAGCTAACATGTGAAGGACAGGTGTGGAGAGAATTTAGACACAGATGAAATATAGATGTGATATACAGCAAACATGTGAAGGACATGTGTGGAGAGAAGTTAGACACAGATGAAATATAGATATAATATACAGCTAACATGTGAAGGACAGGTGTGGAGAGAAGTTAGACACAGATGAAATATAGATGTGATATACAGCTAACATGTGAAGGACAGGTGTGGAGAGAAGTTAGACACAGATGAAATATAGATATGATATACAGCTAACATGTGAAGGACAGGTGTGGAGAGAAGTTAGACACAGATGAAATATAGATGTGATATACAGCAAACATGTGAAGGACATGTGTGGAGAGAAGTTAGACACAGATGAAATATAGATATAATATACAGCTAACATGTGAAGGACAGGTGTGGAGAGAAGTTAGACACAGATGAAATATAGATGTGATATACAGCTAACATGTGAAGGACAGGTGTGGAGAGAAGTTAGACACAGATGAAATATAGATGTGATATACAGCTAACATGTGAAGGACAGGTGTGGAGAGAAGTTAGACACAGATGAAATATAGATGTGATATACAGCAAACATGTGAAGGACATGTGTGGAGAGAAGTTAGACACAGATGAAATATAGATGTGATATACAGCTAACATGTGAAGGACAGGTGTGGAGAGAAGTTAGACACAGATGAAATATAGATGTGATATACAGCAAACATTTGAAGGACATGTGTGGAGAGAAGTTAGACACAGATGAAATATAGATGTGATATACATCTAACATGTGAAGGACAGGTGGGGAGAGAAGTTAGACACAGATGAAATATAGATGTGATATACAGCTAACATGTGAAGGACAGGTGTGGAGAGAAGTTAGACACAGATGAAATATAGATGTGATATACAGCTAACATGTGAAGGACAGGTGTGGAGAGAAGTTAGATACAAATGAAATATAGATGTGATATACAGCTAACATGTGAAGGACAGGTGTGGAGAGAAGTTAGATACAAATGAAATATAGATGTGATATACAGCTAACATGTGACGGACAGGTGTGGAGAGAAGTTAGACACAGATGAAATATAGATATAATATACAGCTAACATGTGAAGGACAGGTGTGGAGAGAAGTTAGACACAGATGAAATATAGATGTGATATACAGCTAACATGTGAAGGACATGTGTGGAGAGAAGTTAGATACAGATGAAATATAGATATAATATACAGCTAACATGTGAAGGACAGGTGTGGAGAGAAGTTAGACACAGATGAAATAGAGATGTGATATACAGCTAACATATACAGCTAACATGTGAAGGACAGGTGTGGAGAGAAGTTAGACACAGATGAAATATAGATGTGATATACAGCTAACATGTGAAGGACAGGTGTGGAGAGAAGTTAGACACAGATGAAATATAGATGTTATATACAGCTAACATGTGAAGGACAGGTGTGGAGAGAAGTTAGACACAGATGAAATATAGATGTCATATACAGCTAACATGTGAAGGACAGGTGTGGAGAGAAGTTAGACACAGATGAAATATAGATGTCATATACAGCTAACATGTGAAGGACAGGTGTGGAGAGAAGTTAGACACAGATGAAATATAGATGTGATATACAGCAAACATTTGAAGGACATGTGTGGAGAGAAGTTAGACACAGATGAAATATAGATGTGATATACATCTAACATGTGAAGGACAGGTGGGGAGAGAAGTTAGACACAGATGAAATATAGATGTGATATACAGCTAACATGTGAAGGACAGGTGTGGAGAGAAGTTAGACACAGATGAAATATAGATGTGATATACAGCTAACATGTGAAGGACAGGTGTGGAGAGAAGTTAGATACAAATGAAATATAGATGTGATATACAGCTAACATGTGAAGGACAGGTGTGGAGAGAAGTTAGATACAAATGAAATATAGATGTGATATACAGCTAACATGTGACGGACAGGTGTGGAGAGAAGTTAGACACAGATGAAATATAGATATAATATACAGCTAACATATGAAGGACAGGTGTGGAGAGAAGTTAGACACAGATGAAATATAGATGTGATATACAGCTAACATGTGAAGGACATGTGTGGAGAGAAGTTAGATACAGATGAAATATAGATATAATATACAGCTAACATGTGAAGGACAGGTGTGGAGAGAAGTTAGACACAGATGAAATAGAGATGTGATATACAGCTAACATATACAGCTAACATGTGAAGGACAGGTGTGGAGAGAAGTTAGACACAGATGAAATATAGATGTGATATACAGCTAACATGTGAAGGACAGGTGTGGAGAGAAGTTAGACACAGATGAAATATAGATGTTATATACAGCTAACATGTGAAGGACAGGTGTGGAGAGAAGTTAGACACAGATGAAATATAGATGTCATATACAGCTAACATGTGAAGGACAGGTGTGGAGAGAAGTTAGACACAGATGAAATATAGATGTCATATACAGCTAACATATACAGCTAACATGTGAAGGACAGGTGTGGAGAGAAGTTAGACACAGATGAAATATAGATGTGATATACAGCTGACATGTGAAGGACAGATCTGGTAACAAGTTAGACACAGATGAAATATAGATGTGATATACAGCTAACATGTGAAGGACAGGTGTGGAGAGAAGTTAGATACAGATTAAATATAGATGTGATATACAGCTAACATGTGAAGGACAGGTGTGGAGAGAAGTTAGATACAGATGAAATATAGATGTGATATACAGCTAACATGTGAAGGACAGTTGTGGAGAGAAGTTAGATACAAATGAAATATAGATGTGATATACAGCTAACATGTGAAGGACAGGTGTGGAGAGAAGTTAGATACAAATGAAATATAGATGTGATATACAGCTAACATGTGAAGGACAGGTGTGGAGAGAAGTTAGACACAGATGAAATATAGATGTGATATACAGCTAACATGTGAAGGACAGGTGTGGAGAGAAGTTAGATACAAATGAAATATAGATGTGATATACAGCTAACATGTGAAGGACAGGTGTGGAGAGAAGTTAGACACAGATGAAATATAGATGTGATATACAGCTAACATGTGAAGGACATGTGTGGAGAGAAGTTAGATACAGATGAAATATAGATATAATATACAGCTAACATGTGAAGGACAGGTGTGGAGAGAAGTTAGACACAGATGAAATAGAGATGTGATATACAGCTAACATATACAGCTAACATGTGAAGGACAGGTGTGGAGAGAAGTTAGACACAGATGAAATATAGATGTGATATACAGCTAACATGTGAAGGACAGGTGTGGAGAGAAGTTAGATACAGATGAAATATAGATATAATATACAGCTAACATGTGAAGGACAGGTGTGGAGAGAAGTTAGACACAGATGAAATATAGATGTGATATACAGCTAACATGTGAAGGACAGGTGTGGAGAGAAGTTAGATACAGATGAAATATAGACGTGATATACAGCTAACATGTGAAGGACAGGTGTGGAGAGAAGTTAGATACAGATGAAATATAGATGTGATATACAGCTAACATGTGAAGGACAGGTGTGGAGAGAAGTTAGACACAGATGAAATATAGATGTGATATACAGCTAACATGTGAAGGACAGGTGTGGAGAGAAGTTAGACACAGATGAAATATAGATGTGATATACAGCTAATATGTGAAGGACAGGTGTGGAGAGAAGTTAGACACAGATGAAATATAGATGTGATATACAGCTAACATGTGAAGGACAGGTGTGGAGAGAAGTTAGACACAGATGAAATATAGATGTGATATACAGCTAACATGTGAAGGACAGGTGTGGAGAGAAGTTAGACACAGATGAAATATAGATGTCATATACAGCTAACATGTGAAGGACAGGTGTGGAGAGAAGTTAGATACAGATGAAATATAGATATAATATACAGCTAACATGTGAAGGACAGGTGTGGAGAGAAGTTAGACACAGATGAAATATAGATGTCATATACAGCTAACATATACAGCTAACATGTGAAGGACAGGTGTGGAGAGAAGTTAGACACAGATGAAATATAGATGTGATATACAGCTGACATGTGAAGGACAGATCTGGTAACAAGTTAGACACAGATGAAATATAGATGTGATATACAGCTAACATGTGAAGGACAGATCTGGTGACAAGTTAGACACAGATGAAAAATCACATCGTTACTGTTAGATGATTGAATTTCACAATGGAGCCTACCTGGCTGCCTTTTACATATCTTCTTACCTGGTGCATTCAGTTTTGAACTGTTGTACACCATCATATACAACTGTCAGATATTGTACCAGATGTAACCAGAGGAATATATATCTGGACAATACAATACCAGATGTAACCAGAGGGATATATATCTGGTCAGATACAATACCAGATGTAACGAGAGGAATATATATCTGGACAGATACAATACCAGATGTAACGAGAGGAATATATATCTGGACAGATACAATACCAGATGTAAACCAGAGAAACTGTGATCCCCTCCCCTACCTACTGCTCTGGTTAGCTATACTACTGAGCCAACCAACTGTAACTGCCCCCTCCCATGCTCTGGACAGCTATAGTAACAATGACCAATGATACTAACCTCATAACGTTCATGTTCCAGTAGCCATGTGATGTGGTCATCTTGGTCTCTCAGTTTGGCCACAACCACATCCTTAGGGCTAATGAGGAAGTAAAGACTTTCTTCAACAACACACTCTGTAATGGAGATATTGGAGAGATAGATGGAGAGAGAGAGAGAGAGAATGGAGAGAGAGAGAATGGAGAGAGAGATAGAGAGTCACACACATTAACAAGCCACATAATTGAGAAGTAACCCTTTTAGGCAGTTGAATACTAATAGCAAATAATTGTTTCTACTTTTGGCACAAGGCCAGCAATTACCCAGTGCATTACTGGTACTTTATTTTATCGACCCCGTAAGGATGAAAGGCAAAGTTAACCTCGGCGGGATTTGAACTCAGAATGGCAAGGACCGTAACTCTATGCGTCAAAGCATGGCGCCCGACCCTCTACCGATACTACCAATCCACCGCCCTAATTTACTAATAGCAAATAATGAAGTGTTATATGTGTGTAAGTGTAAGTATGTGTGTGTGTGTGTGTTTGGAATGTGGTGACATCTGACATGCAGTGACTTCTGACATGGAGTGACCTCTGACATGCAGTGACTTCTGACGGAGTGACATCTGACATGGAGTGACCTCTGGCATGGAGTGACCTCTGGCATGGAGTGACTTCTGACATGGAGTGACCTTTGGCATGCAGTGACTTCTGACATGTAGTGACCTTTGGCATGCAGTGACTTCTGACTTTAGTGACCTTCAGCATGTAATGTGTTAAATAAGTAGTCATGCTCCACAAGAGCTCATGCTTCATCCACCCAATGATTAAGGACTAAACTCTGCACACTTTGTGGCACTCTGGCCCTCTTTCTACACAGTTCAGTCAGTTCATGTATGTCTATGTTTCAGTAGTGATGGTCACAATGAGAAATACTTACCAAGATGATAGTCAAAACATCGATATTCTTCGAATCCTCGGAAAGATAAAGCATCATCAGATATCTCCTCGTAATAATTCTCCTCTGGTTCCCATATCTGAAGGTGAGGTCGGTCAGCTTTGAACTTGCCACCCTGCAACAGGAAAAATAAACTGTGACATCATTTGTGATTAACCCTCTTATGTCAGCTAAGGTATGATAACAAATGGCAACAATGACAAATATGATGAAATTTTAGCATCCATAACTGAGTACATTTTTTAAAAAAATGAGTCTATTACTAGACTGGTCTCACAATATGAAGATGTGAGATAGATGTCTCCCAGGATAGGACAACAGTCTACGTAGGAAATACACCCCCCACCAATAAATTGGGGCTTATTCTAGACAGAGGAACTCAGACATGTTGAATTATGATCCAAATATTTAACAAGACACCAACAGTGGTCTTAACAAGTTAATGAAGGATATCTACATGGTTTGTCAAGTTGCTAGAAATAGCAGTTAAATCTCCCTATAAAGCGCACCTCATGTGTAGGGGAGGAGTGGGGTAATTTATTCATTCAGCTGGTGTAAATAAAAATAATAAACTAGTGAAGTGTACACTGACCTCAATAGGTTGGCCTTCCTTGTCATAGGTGAAGACAACCAGGTTGTTTTCCAGGGGTGCTATACCACAGATGTAGCAGTTAGACTCTGGGGTGGTGGTAAACATGTGGGCTGTAATAGAGCAGACAAATAGTGAGAGAGAGGTAGAGGGGGGGGGGGGAGATAGATAGATAGAGAGGGAAGGAGGGAGAGAGGGGGAGAGAGAGAGAGAGAGGGAAAAAGAGAATTAACTGAAAAGGAGTGCTCCTGATGAGGTGTCGATGTGAGTGATGGTGGGGGTGGTGCTGATCTACAAACACCCCCCAACAATAGACAGACAGAAGAACACACACATCAACAGATAGACAGTACGATACACACACACACATGCTTGTATATATCATCATCATAATTTAACATCCATTTTTCCACGCTAGCATGGGTTAGATGAGTTGTCCTGTTGTGAGACAAGCTATATCACGTGATCATGCCTTGCTCATACAGGACTGATATTTTTCCTTTTAGCATGTATCTTCTTAGGTTAGCTAGTTTGTTGTTGTTGTTATTCTGATGTTTCGATTCTGCTGTGTTTCTACAAGATGACTAATTCTCCCAATTCCACCCTGCCCGTCCTTTCAATCTATCTAATTTCTCATTGTTTCTTCTGATGAAGGACTAGTGTCCGAAATGTTAAGACCCTCTTCCTGCTATTTCAAGCGTTAACCTAATATATCCCTTCCATATACTGTACCGATTATGTTGTTTCTGTTTACCTTTTAAATATATATATGTCTGTTTGTTAGCTTTACCCACAGTAAACTTCTACAGCTGGATGTTCTTCCTGATGCTAACCCATACTTTTCAGTATGGAGGAGGTTCACCAACTTAATGGGGTTTTGGAGGCAATGGCATACATAAATTCACTCCCAAGGCATTGATTGGCCTGAAGTTATAGTAAAAGACACTTGTCCAAGGTGTCACACACCAGCACCGAACCTGGAACTACACCATATATATATATATATATATATATATATATATATATAATCATCATCATCATCGTTTAACGTCCATCTTCCACGCTAGCATGGGTTATATATATATATTTTTATATAATAATTATGGAATGAAGTTTATCGAATAGAATGGACACAGCTTCGGTTGTTTCCGTACTCACTCAATTTAATTAAGTCCGTATTATTGGACATGTGATGGACATGGACAATGATTGTTGGGTGAAGAAATGGCAGGGAATGTCAGTGGAAAGAAGCTGCAGTAGAAGTAGACCAAGAAAGACCAAGGCAGAAGTTGTGAGAGCTGATCTCAAATCACTGAGACCCACAGAGGAGATGACGAAGGAACACGACAAGTGGAGAGATGCTCTGCTGAAAAGGACCCATCCAAACCATGCAAGTGTGGAAAAACGGATGTAAAAACAATGATGATATATATATCATCATCATCATCATCATTTTACGTCCGCTTTTCCCTGCTTGCAAAGGTAGGACAATATATATATATATACACACACAAACAGACAGCTACCAAAAAGAAAGTTAAGTAATCCTTACTTATTTCCACAAAACGTTCAGGCATGTTGGCATCAACTTCAGATGTTTTATCACGAACCACACAGATCTGAAAGATATTGCAGTTAGCTTCAAATGAAAATAAAACTACTGATGTTGATTAGTAGAGGAGTATTATTGCTAAAGGTTGGTGGGGGTTGCTAATGTGGTCCCTTCATGTATTACGTGTATAACTGTTAATAAAACAGTATTGTTGCTAATATGACCATTAGTTCTACTACATCTATGTCTGTTTGTTAAAGAGTATTGGTGGTTAAACTAAACATAACAAAATAATCTTGGTTCCATCTACTCTATATCAACCAATATTCTGCTATCACGTGCCAATGAGGGAGTATATATAAGATTGCTCAACCTGCTAGAAATAGTAACCAAGTCGCCCTCATATCACAATCTACTGTCTTAAAACAAAGAACAAATCTTGAAAATAAGAGACACACACATGGCTGTACTATCTTCATTCATCATAGGTGTGCTGGAATATGACTGACCTGTGGTTAAACAACAAAACTTATTCTATTATCAAATGTAGAGGTGAAGATCTGGAACTCTCACCTCACCACATACACAATGGATGAGTCTACCAAAGTTTCAAGTCACAGCCATTCCATTTTTTTATGTGGGAAATAGTTGGACATGGAGGAATCAATCCTGTAGTCTCTCCATTTCTTGTTAAATATGTTAGGCAGTATGCTGAGGGAGATTTGGCTGCTATGTTGAGTAGAGGATGTGACTCTGTATAAGTTCCTTCCCTGTCTTTTCTTCATTAATAGTGGGAGATTTGGCTGCTTTGTTCAGCATATGATGTGACTATGTATTTCACCTCATTGGTATGGTGAGTAAGGAGAAGAGTTAAAGAACAGATTCTATGTATACTGTAAGGTAAACTTATGAAGGCATGTTGACTTAGTATTTAGAATTTCTGGCACACAATCAGCACACCGAGTCCTTCACAAAGACATTATTTCACATTGCTCCAGTGTACTTAGCTGGAAAAAAGTGAGATGCAGCTGCAAATCAAAGGGCCAATCTGGAACAGTTGTCATGATAATGGACAGAGATGTGAAACAACATAAAGAAAACATTATTAATAGAACTAAAGAACATTTGTGGAGAAGGAGAAAGAAAAGAGAGAAGAATAAATACTTTTATTAAGTCTGCCCAACCAACCAGCAAGGTTCGGTCATCTTTCCAGCAGAGGTTGCATTGGTACAGGTCAGGTCGATTACTGGAAAGACAATAAAGTTAATAGCATTGATATTGTTTACAAAATATGGATTTTTTTAAATTTCTAACTGTTGCAACTTCTCTCAGACTTCCAGACAGACATAACCAAGTGATATTACAACAGAGTACGTTGTTAGACAGACAGACATAACCAGGTGATGTTACAACAGAGTACATTGTTAGATAAACAGACAGAGACACACATACTCACAGATATACACACACAGAGACAGACATAACCAAGTGATGTTAGAACAGAGTACATTGTTAGATAGACAGACAGACAGTGAGGCAGTCAGTCAGACAGACAGACATAATCAAACAATGTTACAACAGAGTATATTGAATAGTTAAACACACAGACAGACAGACACACACAGAGAGGCAAACACACACACCCACAGACAAGCAGGCAGACACACACACATGCAAAAAACAGACTCACACGCAGATATACAGATACACACAGAGACTAATATATACAGACAGGCAGATATACAGATAGACAGCCAGAAAGAATTGCACACTTAACACCAGGCTGGTACTACCTTACCAGCAACATATCAACATACCAGCATAATTATATGAACATCTGATGATGTCACATGAGGCCTATTGATGTAACCATTGCAGGATTACTAACCACCATGTCATTGAAATGTGTATTAAGCAATAAAACAATTATGTAAATGTAACTATGTCTTAACACTATTTCATAAGTGGAAAATCCGTCACGTTTAATCGTCACCATAATGCTGGAAAGAAACGACTGACATGGAGTGCTTTTGACTGCTTAAAGTGGATTATCTTCAGGGCGTTACTACGTAACCTTCATAGATAAACACCCTAATTATAAATATATATATATCCCTCTTACACCTCTCTAAGACAATGTTACTGCACCGAGATCTTTGGCGCTACGCAGTAATACAGAAAACCCGCCTTGCCTAAGTACAAAGCGAAACCCACAGTCAGTAGGCACCTCTTAATCAAATATACACCCCCATCCCACTACCACAACTCCCCCACCCCTTTCTCTGTAAAGTTATGTTGGTACCACAACATCTAGGCCGAAACAAATGAGGTCGTGTAGGTGTCACGACAATAAAAACACACAGTCCACGCTGTGATGTAGTCGTGTAGGTAACACGGTAAAAACCTCCCAGTCCACACTGTAAACGTGGTTGGTGTTAGGAAGGGCATCCAGCCGTAGAAAACCCGCCAGACAGTCCTGAGCAAGACAACCAATCTTGCCTCAAATGGGACAATTCCCGTCTAAACCCATACTAGCGTGGAAGATAGACGTTAAAGGATGATGATGATGATGATATATACACCTTTGGATTGTGTGTTTTTATTGTCGTGACACCTACACGACCTCAAAACCACTGTTTTGTAGAGAACCTTACTTCCGTTTTCAAATATATATATATATAATAATAATAGTAAAAAATAGGTTTTACTCATTTAGCAGGTGTATCTTAGCTCAATGCTATGATAATTGAAACAACAGAGCCAATATATAATTGTAATGTAGTTACTAACCAAATTTAAAAGTTTAACCCTTTAGCATTTATATTACTCTATATATACTATTGTATTTTCACTGTAAAGGCTTTATGTTACATAATTATCTCACATAATATCAATGCTACGAGATTTTGATGTTATTTATTTTGAGAACAATACTTTAACATCAGTATGAGCAACCAGTTATGGCCGGTTTGAACAGAAAGAAGTGAGAGAATTCTGGCCAGATACGGCCGGTTTAAATGCTAAAGGGTTAAGATATTTAATTACTGACAATTGTTTCTTTCTATAAGAATGTACATTTAACAGCAAATTATTTCATTCAACAATCTGCTGTTAGTACAAACCCCAGGAGTCATCAGAGTTTGTTAAAATCATAAACGATTAATAAAATACCACGACAAATTACTCAAAAATAGAGGCATATCATCATCATCATCATTTCATTTTACGTCCGCTTTTTCCCTGCTTGCAAGGGTGGGACGGGAACTGATTCTGGCTTGATTTCTACAGCTGGATGCCCTTCCTAACACCAACCTCATTTACAGTGAGTGCTGGGTGCTTTTTTGCCGTGGAATGATATGGACCCCAGTCCCTATCATCTCATTTTTACAGCTGAGTAAACTGGAGCAATGAGAAATAAAGTGTCTTGCTCAAGGAAACAACACATCACCCGGTCTGAGAATTGAACTCACAACCTTTTGATTGCAAGGCCAATGCTCTAACCACTAAGCCATGTGCCTCCATGCATATATATGTATATATATATATATTATTCAAAATGTTAAATGAAAAATATTCTCATAATCAAAATATATATTTTATTATACATATTTCAAAGGTACAATGGTGTTTAAGTACGTTTTCATCAGATAAAATATATGATTTGATACGAGACATACCGCTACGGTTTTGATTATTCAATTCCAGTATTGGCAATACCGGAATTGAATAATCAAAACCGTAGCGGTATGTCACATATCAAATCATATATTTTGTCTGATGAAAACATACTTAAACCTTTGAAATATGTATAATAAAATATATATTTTGATTATGAGAATATTTTTCATTTATTAACATTTTGAATAATATTAAAAACTCCAGGAAATTCCACTGTTGAGTGCTTCTAATCTATTGTAATATTGTATTCATTGAGTAATCAACGAACCATATTAATCTTTGGTTATATATATATATATATCATATAATATTATATTATGTGGAATAGAGATGGCTACATGCACACACATAGAAACTTCTATATACACACACAGATACTTCCATATATAGAAATGCAGACACAGTGACACATTTAGAATTAATCATTTCCCCTCCCCTCTTTTTCCTCCTCCTCACCTCTCCATATTTTCTTTGTTATTTAATTTAAAACAGAAAAGACAAAACATCTTGTATATTCTTATTTTTTCTCCCCGCCACCCATCATTTCATCATCATGTAGACATTTTTATTTTTATCTTCTAAACTTGTTTTAATAAATATCTGCCCCCACCCCACCCCCACGTGCAATCGAAAGGTTGTGAGTTCAAATCTCAGACCGGGTGATGTGTTGTTTCCTTGAGCAAGACACTTTATTTCACATTGCTCCAGTTTACTCAGCTGTAGAAATGAGATGATAGGACTGGAGTCCCTATCATTCCACTGCAAAGTGGTGGTCGTTGGGGTGCCACGGCTAAAAAGCACCCAGCCCACACTGTAAAGTGGATGTGTAGGTGCCACGGAAAAAAAGTACCCAGCACTCACTGTAAAGTGGATGTGTAGGTGCCACGGAAAAAAAGTACCCAGCACTCACTGTAAAGTGGATGTGTAGGTGCCACGGAAAAAAAGTACCCAGCACTCACTGTAAATGAGGTTGGTGTTAGGAAGGGCATCCAGCTGTAGAAGTCAAGCCAGAATCAGTTCCCGTCCCACCCTTGCAAGCAGGGAAAAGTGGACGTAAAATGATGATGATGATACACACACAAACATATATATAAACACACACACACACACATATATATATCGTCGTCAAGGGCAGTGAATTGGCAGTATTGGTAGAGGGTCGGACGCCATGCTTTGATGCATAGAGTTACGGCCCTTGCCATTCTGAGTTCAAATCCCGCCGAGGTTAACTTTGCCTTTCATCTTTACGGGGGTCGATAAAATAAAGTACCAGTAATGTACTGGGTGTTTGCTGGCCGTGTGCCAATAGTAGAAACAATTATTGTTTTTATGTCCACTTTAAAAATGATGATATATATATATATATATATATATATATATATATATATATATATATATATATACACACATACAAAATAATCCTTTTACCTCTATTAATATAGTTTTAGGTCGATAGTGTCTAAGTAATTAGAACTTCTAATTATGGATATTTTTATTACTGAATTAAGCTTCCATAATTTTTATTTTGTTTTTCTAATAGATTCTATTAATGTTATTCTTATAATTGTTGTTACTTCAATAAGTATCATTAAACTTATAAATTCTAGTTGTATTCCTATAACAATATTTTAGTGTGTAGTACACGTGTATTAGAGTGTAAAAGTAAAGTAAAGTAATTTTTAGTCACTGCATGTTATATCTTTATTACTTTAATTCTGTTTTTAGTTTTCCATAAAGTTTTAATGTATTCCCAACTGTATTGTAAATTTGTTTGTTTTCAGAATGGAGATGTTCAGTCATGTGTTTGGTAAATAATGTTATGTTATTTATGTTGTTTAATAGATTCTGACGAAATCAATAGAGAAAAAATGGAATTTCTTACTGCATTGACAGAAACGTTTGTAAATCAATTAAATAATTTAATTTAATCCTGGTTATTCTTCTTCATTATATATATATATCCTGCGTGTGGCTTTATGGTTAGGGTATTTGGCTCATGATTGAAAGGTTAGGAGTTCAATTACAGGTGGCACATTGTGTCCGTGAGCAAGACACTTTATTTCATGGTGCTCCAGTTCACTCAGCTGTACCTGTAAATTCAAAGGGACAGCCATCTCACATTGTGTGTCATGCTGAATCTCCCCGAGAACTATATTAAGGGTAAGCATGTTTGCGGAATGTTCAGCTAACTGCATCTAAATTTCACAAGGAGGCTGTTCTGTTGATCGTATCAACTGGAACACTTGTCATTGTAATCAACGGAGCATCACTAATTAATTAATATCTCCCAGATTTCAAATAATACTCAATACTTATTAAATTTGACTAATTTATCTCCAGCAAAATTTTATTTTAACCCTTTAGCATTTACATTACTCTATATATCATCATCATCACTGTTTTACGTCCGTTCTTCCACACTAGCATGGGTTAGACGGGTTGTCCTGTTGTGGGTAATGTCCGGTCGGCTGACCTTCTCTTGCTCATACGGGAACTGATTATGGCTCGATTTCTACAGCTGGATGCCCTTCCTAACACCAACCTCATTTACAGTGAGTGCTGGGTGCTTTTTTTCCAAGGCGCCTACACGTCCACTTTACAATGTGGGCTGGGTGCTTTTTTGCCATGGCCCTCCACGACCACTTTGCAGTGGAATGATAGGGACCCCAGTCCTATCATCTTATTTCTATAGCTGAGCAAACTGGAGCAATGTGAAATAAAGTGTCTTGCTCAAAGAAACAACACATCACCCGGTCCGAGAATTGAACTCACAACCTTTCGATTGCACGCCCAATGCTCTAACCACTAAGCCATGTGCCTTCACTATTGTATTTTCATCGTAAAGGCTTTACCTCAGATAATATCTCACATAATGTCAAATCTATGAGAATCTGATATTATTTATTTTGCAAACAATACATTAGTATGAGTGGCCAGGTATAGCCAGTTTGAACAAAAAGAGGTGAGAGAATTCTGGCCGGATACAGCCGGTTTAAATGCTAAAGGGTTAAGTGGTAGCATTCCTGTGACAATTTTTTTAGACTTTAAAAAACATTATACATGACAAAAAAAGTATATTACAAGAAATCCCATATGTTATAAAATAAATAGGATGGGTTGGGGTCTCAATATGTAAACTAAACGACTAATTCTGGTTTATAAAAAAATCAACGGAGACAAACTAGAAAAATTTCTGATTTTCCAACCCCTCTTTATTATTTGGGACCCGAGAGTAGGTACTTTGAACCATTTAACCAAGAGACCATGACAACATTAACAAAATTAATAATAATCGTAATAACAAGAATATTAAAGAGAAAAGACATACCTGTGATCTTTTGGAATGTTGGTAATACGGCACTCTAGACTCATGTCATAAATTTTGACACCCTGGGTGGGGAAAGAAAATAGAAAGTGAGTGAGGAGGGATCATATGTATTTCTTTATCTCAATCCTTCCCCCACCCTTATCCACTTCATCATGAGACACCTCTCCCTTCACATTCATTATCATGAATATCATCATCATCGTCATTTTAACGTCTTCTTTTCCCTGCCAGCAAGAATTGGACAGGTCAGTACTGAAGCCAAGCCAGTGATCTCCCAGATGGGCTATAGATCTGCATCTTGCTTATGTATAGTCTCATTCATCAATAAACAATCAGAACGTTTAACTTTAATATTTAAATCATCAATCAATGTTTTAACTATTGTTATATTAGGGGATGGTCATGTTGCCAATATTAACAATAGAAAGAAACACACACCATATAATTTTCACTTTATTGTTTTAACTCCATGTATTCTAGTGTAGGTTTGATGGATTTTAACATTATCATTATTATGTTGGACATATTATCACAGACTAACCAGTACTCAAGTGGAGCCTCTGACCTCCTGGTGGGCTAGGGGCTCAACATATGATCCTATACTCTACTCTTTTATAATGGAAAGTTGTCATGTTCTTAGCATAGCTGAAGAGTCTTTCCAATCTTATGTTTGGTAGGTTTTCCTACAGTGGGATGTTCTTATTACCAACCGTTTACTTTTGTAAAATTTATAATGCAAATGTTTCCCTGCCAAACCTCAAAGGGTTCTTGTAGTTGTTATTTAGCCCCAGGTCAATCCAGCCCTATGATCAAAAGTATCCCAGCTATGACCACCCCATCTTTTTAAGTGGTATGTCTAACACTAAATTATCTAATATTTCCTTTCCTCATTTTAATATGGTAGGAGAGAAATCTAAGTACTATGTCTAACAAGTAGACCAACCATGTAGAGGTTCTCTTGTAGACTATTATCAGCTGGTGTTTAGCCATGGTTTCATGGCCTCAACCTCAATTGCAGGCATATCACTGTCTGGACAACATTGTTATCAACATCATTTTTATGACATTTTTCTTTTCCATGTTAGTATGGGTTGAACTAGACACCTTCAAAGAGTGTTTCTACAGCCCGATGCCTTTTCTGATGTGAACCAATCTTTGTCAAAACTGTATGCTGTGAGAGAGAACGTTATATAATTTCCCAAAACAGTGTGGAACTCATAAATATATTTTTCAGAGACTAACCACCCACATAATTTTAATAAAGCATTATATGAAACAACATTTTTTTTAGAGAGAAAATCTACTCATATATTTATTTTAAAAAATTGATTAAATTTTATTAACTCCTTCATTGCAATATTTTTAATGAAAGATGCTGCTTATGATTTTAAAAATAATAAAAAATTTGGAGAGATTTAGTAATATAACTTTCCCATTATTAAGCTGGTGTTTGGAACACAAAGGTTCTTACCTATAATTGTGTTGGTAGGTTTTAGATATTTATAGACACTTTAAAGTAAACAGTTTTGTATAATAGATACAATCAAGAAGAGTTTTCAGGTGGCTTGTTATCAAAAGTTTTAAAAGGCACCTTATTGGGAGGAACCCCAGAATTTTTTTATGGAAGCCACTTTGGGAACTAGTAAATTAGAGAAATCATCATCATTGTTTAACATCTATCTTCCACACTATATGGATACACAGGGTGTCTCCAAAAAATGTATACACACTTTGATTACCTGTACAGGCAATATTTATTAGAATGCTGTTGGAGTGTGTATACAATTTTTGGGACACACTGTATGTATATGTGCATATATATATTATATATCATCATCATTGTTTTTTACATCAACGCGATAATGATGATGATGATATATATAAATTTTTAAAAATGTTTCTTCCAAAATTTTACTTACCTTATCATTAGCCCAGGCTATGAGGAAAGATTTCCATTTAATGTTACGGATTGGACCTTCACCTTTGTGTAAGACATAATTCTTATAACGACCAAGGAAATTTTTTTCTCCAAGAACAAGCTGAAATGATTAGAACATAATAGAATATATATACATGGTGGCTTTTGTGAAATTGTTCTACAGCCAGACACATCTCTAAAACTGTCAAGAAGGCCGAGGGTGTTTTAGCATCACTCAGCAAGACCTTTGTCAGCCGCTCTCCAGCTATCTATTTAAAGCTGTACATAGCTATGGTGCGGCCACACTTAGAATTTGCATCACCAGTCTGGAACCCCTATCTTGCTCAGAACATTGACCGCCTGGAAACTGTTCAGAGACGTGCAACCAAGCGAATACCCTCCATCAGGCATCTACCATACTCTGAACTCCTTGCTTCCCTGGGCATGGATACATTGAAGCTCCGACGTCTGGCAACTGACTTGGTAAACACCCATAAAATTATTAACCATCTTGCCAACAACAACCCTGAGTACCTTTTTGATTTCCATGTGTCTAACACACGTGGGCATGCCTACAAAGTCAGAAAACAGCACAGCTCCCATGACTTTCGGAAACATCTTTTCACGCTCAGAGTTGCTGAAGCATGGAACAAACTACCTGCATCAGTTGTTAGCTGTCGAGACACTGCATCCTTTAAAACCTCCATGCTTCCTGAGATTCTCCAACACTGCACCTGATATCCCCACTCCATACACATACACACATCTATATCATGACTCATACACTATTCACTTCCCTGACATTTGTATATTATTCTATGTACTATACATGCACCTTTGATGAGTTGTAGTGCACCTGAGCACTGTACACAATAATTTCATTATTATTTATTATTATATGTATATGTGTGTGTGTATATATATATATATATATAATACAGAAAGGAAGAGAGATAAAAAACATGCATAGTCACTTGTTAGACATTAGCATATGACAGGCTTCTGCACAGTTTCTGTCAGCCAAATTTATTCACAAGGCATTGGCTACCTTGAAGCGATAGGAAAAGATACTTGCCGAAAGGGCCACACAATGAAATTAAACTTGAAAGCATATGACTGCGAAGTGAACTTTTTAATCACATGACCATCAAAGATGTGACTGTTCCACACATTATTTTAAAACTATCCTATATCACAAAGAGTTGAATAAGGAGTTCAACTACTTATCGAAATGTAGATAGTTTGACCATACCAGTTATATACTGATATAGGCATACAAACTATATGACAGCAACAGATAGGAGCAGAACAAAATAGGAAAAAAACAAATTATTTCCTGAGAACTCATTTATGCTAACATCTACA
The DNA here is from genome assembly GCA_964016885.1 of Eledone cirrhosa. Classification (NCBI taxonomy): domain Eukaryota; kingdom Metazoa; phylum Mollusca; class Cephalopoda; order Octopoda; family Eledonidae; genus Eledone; species Eledone cirrhosa. The sequence continues at coordinate 26,497,534 of OZ024741.1, forward strand.
TTTCAATGTCATACATACATCACAAATTATATATTCTTTTAAACATACACACATGTATACACACATATATACACGTTTTATACTTCTTTATATTCAATGTCTCATGTTTCACTGCCGTACATTTAACCTTTTCATATGAAATTGCCTGAAACTGTCCTCAATCTACAATAAAAAGTTTTGTCTATTTTAAAATGTCCATATTCTATTTACAAAAAATTCCAACCATAAATTTATGCAAGAACCTTTATTAAGTTATGCATCAAACACAAACTTAATGAAAAGGTTTGGTATATTATTTCCCATGTGCACGGGTTGAGGCATACATCTAGTATGCACCACCTTCTCTTCCATCATCCCAGCCATACACATCCCACGTCCTAACACCCAATCCATCTAGATCTACCTCCCCAAACCAAGTCCCCAGTCCACACTGTAAAGTGGTCATGTAGGTGTCATAACAAAAAGTACCCAGTCCACATGGTAAAGTGGTTGTGTAGGTGTCGTGACAAAAATCTCCCAGCTTACACTGTAAGTGGTTGTGTAGGTGCCACAACAAAAAGCACACAGTACTCACTGTAAATGAGGTTGGTGTTAGGAAGAGCATCCAGCTGTAGAAACCAAATCAAAAAACAGTTCTGTATAAGCAAGACACAGTCATCCAACTTGGCTTGTCACACAATGGGACAACTCTTCTAACCCATGCTAGCATGGAAAATGGACGTTAAACAGTGATGATGCTGATGACAAACACTTTAACATACTGTTTTGTAACATAGAACCAGTTTCAGCCAGTTTTGTATGAAAAGGGATCACAACAAAGACTCATCACTAAAATTCTACACTGCATTTGGAATTGGAAACTGAGGAATTCTCAAGACTAGAGAATTGCTGTAAATATATTTGATTGGAATTGAGGGGTGAGATATAGAGAAATAGATGGAACAGAGATGATGATGATAATGATGCAGGGTGGTGATGATGACTACAGAAGATGGTGATGGTGATGATGACAACAGAAGATAAATATGGTGATGTTGATAATGGTTATCATGACAATGGTAGCTATGATGATGATGATGGTAGCAATGATGAAAACAGAATATCATGATGATGATAGTGAGATGATGATGATAGTGTTCCTGACAATGATGATGATGATAATGATGATGACAATAATAGTGATGAGGGTAATGACAATGATGATGATGGCAGCAATGATGATAGTGATAGTCATGATGATGATGATGATGGTAGCAATGATGATAGTGATAGTCATGATGATGATAGTGATAATGATGATGTTGGTGATAATGATGATGATGGTGGTAACAATGAAGATGACAAAAGAATGGAAGAAGAAAACAAAAAACAACCAAAAACCAAAAAAGAAAAAAAAAAGAAAAAAAAATGAAATCAAAACCCAGCAAAGAAAGATGTTGCATGTTGTAAAAGGCAAGTGTTGTCTAGCTTGTTGCACTGTTGCAGGCAGAGTGCACACTGCAGCGGTGGTGGTGTAATAACAGAGAAGATATTGGAGAGTTAGCGCTAACTTTACAATTTTTGTTGATAGTAAGCTGAACAGAAACAATCTGACTGTTATTGATTTTAAAATGACTAAGTATTGAAAACAGCAGCCAACCACCACCACTATAGCTACTACTACCACCACCACTATAGCTACTACTACCACCACTATAGCTACTACTACCACCACCACCACTATAGCTACTACTACCACCACCACTATAGCTACAACTACCACCACTATAGCTACTACTACTACCACCACTATAGCTACAACTACCACCACTATAGCTACTACTACCACCACTATAGCTACTACTACCACCACCACTATAGCTACTACTACCACCACCACTATAGCTACTACTACCACCACTATAGCTACTACTACCACCACCACCACTATAGCTACTACTACCACCACCACTATAGCTACAACTACCACCACTATAGCTACTACTACTACCACCACTATAGCTACAACTACCACCACTATAGCTACTACTACCACCACTATAGCTACTACTACCACCACCACTATAGCTACTACTACCACCACCACTATAGCTACTACTACCACCACTATAGCTACTACTACCACCACCACCACTATAGCTACTACTACCACCACCACTATAGCTACAACTACCACCACTATAGCTACTACTACTACCACCACTATAGCTACAACTACCACCACTATAGCTACTACTACCACCACTATAGCTACTACTACCACCACCACTATAGCTACTACTACCACCACCACTATAGCTACTACTACCACCACTATAGCTACTACTACCACCACTATAGCTACTACTACCACCACCACTATAGCTACTACTACTACCACCACTATAGCTACAACTACCACCACTATAGCTACTACTACCACCACTATAGCTACTACTACCACCACCACTATAGCTACTACTACCACCACTATAGCTACTACTACCACCACCACTATAGCTACTACTACCACCACTATAGCTACTACTACCACCACTATAGCTACTACTACCACCACCACTATAGCTACTACTACCACCACTATAGCTACTACTACCACCACCACTATAGCTACTACTACCACCACTATAGCTACTACTACCACCACTATAGCTACTACTACCACCACCACTATAGCTACTACTACCACCACTATAGCTACTACTACCACCACCACTATAGCTACTACTACCACCACTATAGCTACTACTACCACCACTATAGCTACTACTACCACCACCACTATAGCTACTACTACCACCACTATAGCTACTACTACCACCGCCACTATAGCTACTACTACCACCACTATAGCTACTACTACCACCACCACCACTATAGCTACTACTACCACCACCACTATAGCTAGTACTACCACCACCACTATAGCTAGTACTACCACCACCACTATAGCTACTACTACCACCACCACTATAGCTAGTACCACCACCACTATAGCTACTACTACCACCACCACTACAGCTAGTACCACCACCACCAATACCACCACCACCACCACCACATACACTACAGCTACTACTAGTACCACCACCACCACCACCACATACACCACACCTATTACTATTACTAGTACCACTACCACCGTCACCACATATACTACAACTACTACTATTATTAGTATCACTACTACCACCACCACCCCATATACTACTACTACTACTATTATTACTAGTACCACTACTACCACCACATACACTACATCTACTAATATTACTAGTACCACTACTACCACCACCACATTCACTACATCTACTACTATTACTAGTACCACTACTACCACCACCACATATACTACAACTACTACTATTACTATTACCACTACTACCACCACCACATATACTACAACTACTACTATTACTGGTACCACCACTGCTACCACCACATACACTACAGCTACTACTACAACTAATACTACTGGTACTACCACTACCTATACAGAACTGCTACTACTATCACCACTACCACATACACTACAACTATTACTGGTACCACCTCTATCACCACTACCACATACACTACAACTACTACTATTACTACTACCACCACCACCTCATACACAACTACTATAACTACTACTACCACCTCTATTATACTGAGCTAGTACTACTACTATTGGAACTACTAGTGGTACCACTACCTTATACACAACAACTACTACTACTACAATAATCATCTCTCCTACTACCTCCACCGCCAAAACAACCATCTCTACAACCACCACCACCACCACTACAACAACCATCTCTACAACCACCACCACCACCACTACAACAACCATCTCTACAACCACCACCACCACCACTACAACAACCATCTCTACAACCACCACCACCACCACTACAACAACCATCTCTACAACCACCACCACCACCACTACAACAACCATCTCTACAACCACCACCACCACCACCACTACAACAACCATCTCTACAACCACCACCACCACCACTACAACAACCATCTCTACAACCACCACCACCACCACTACAACAACCATCTCTACAACCACCACCACCACCACTACAACAACCATCTCTACAACCACCACCACCACCACTACAACAACCATCTCTAGAACCACCACCACCACCACTACAACAACCATCTCTACAACCACCACCACCACCACTACAACAACCATCTCTACAACCACCACCACCACCACTACAACAACCATCTCTACAACCACCACCACCACCACTACAACAACCATCTCTACAACCACTACAACAACCATCTCTACAACCACCACCACTACAACAACCACCACAACCACTACAACAACCATCTCTACAACCACCACCACAACCACCACAACCACTACAACAACCATCTCTACAACCACCACCACAACCACCACAACCACTACAACAACCATCTCTACAACCACCACCACCACCACCACCACTACAACAACCATCTCTACAACCACCACCACTACAACCACCACCACTACAACAACAATCTCTACAACCACCACAACCACTACAACAACAATCTCTACAACCACCATCTCTACAACCACCACCAGCACCACAACCATTACCACCACTACAACCACCACCACCAAAACAACCATCTCTACAACTACCACCACCACCATCTCTACAATCACCACCACTACAACCATCTCCACTACCATCACCACCACCAAAACAATAACTATCTCTACAACCACCACCATCAAAACAACCATCTCTACAACTACCACCACCGCCATCTCTACAACCACCACCACTACAACCATATCCACAACCACTACTACCACCAAAACAACCATCTCTACAACCACCACCACCACTACAACCATCTCCACAACCACTACTACCACCAAAACAACCACCACTACAACAACCATCTCTACCACCGCCACCAAAACCACCATCTCTACAACCACCACCACCACCACTACAACAACCATCTCTACAACCACCACCACTACAACAACCATCTCTACCACCATCAAAACAACCATCTCTACAACCACCACCACCACCTCTACAACCACCACCACTATCTCTACAACCACCACCACCACCACCTCTACAACCACCACCATTATCATTGGATTCAGGATAATATAAGATGATGGGCTTGATTCCTCAACTGGGTGAGGGTAGGGGCGCCATTGTCTTATTGAGTAAGATACTTCATTTCATGTTACTTTTCTTGACATGACTGGGGCTCCTATAATTAAAACATCCAAGATACCTCCTATGAGATGCAACCTCATAGAAGGCTTGTTAAACTGGCAAAGGTGTGAGTTGTCACATGATAGGACTGGGGCCTCACATCAAAACACTTGAGAGAGCTCCTATGAGATGCAACCTTCGAGGCCAGTTAAACTTACGAAGGTGTGAGCTGTAACAACATGATAGGACTGAGTCCTCATATCATTAAAACACCTGAGAAACATCCTATGAGATGCAACCTTGTAGGAAGCCAGTTAAACCAGCATAAGTGTGAGTTGTAAATTTCATTTCATTTCTGACAATATCCGTCTCTACTGCCATCACCCTCACCACTACTGCTACTACAACATAACCATTACCCACATCTCTAACTATAGCTATCAGCCTCACCTCAACTTGTTGACCCCCTCACTTGTTAACCCCCTCAATCATGAATGATTATGGGTTTCCACATAGAAAGTTCCCATCCAAGGCACAAACCCAGGCAAGGTGTTTTTGTGGAAGACTAGCATCTGACCATACATACCAGTCTCTCCATGCCACCAATGATGAAAGGCAAAGGTCAATACAGCTTGGCACCAGTGATGTCGCAATGTGAAATAAAGCAACATGAAATTTAGTGTCTTGCTGAAGGACATAATGCACTGCTTGGTCTGAGAATTGAACTGACAACCTCAAAATTGTGAACCAAATGCTTTAATCACTAAACCAGGTACTTTCACAACAAGCATCACTACCACTACCATTAGTACAATACCACCATCAACATCACTATGACTGGCACAATAGCCACCACCACCACCACTACCACTAGTACAATAAACACCACCACCAACACCACTGGTACAATAACCACCACCACCTCCACTGGTACACTACCACCACCAACACCACTATCACTGGTACAATAGCCACCAGCACCACTACCACAATAAACACCGCCACAACCACCATCAATACTACTGGTACAACAAGGACCACCAGAAACACCACAACTGGTACACTACCGCCACCACCACTGGTACAACAAGGACCACCAGCAACACAACTGGTACAATAAGGACCACCAGAAACACCACAACTGGTACACTACCGCCACCACCACTGGTACAACAAGGACCACCAGCAACACAACTGGTACAACAAGGACCACCAGCAACACCACAACTGGTACACTACTGCCACCACCACTGGTACAATAAGGACCACCAGCAACACCACAACTGGTACACTACTGCCACCACCACTGGTACAATAAGGACCACCAGCAACACCACAACTGGTACACTACCGCCACCACCACTGGTACAACAAGGACCACCAGCAACACCACAACTGGTACACTACCGCCACCACCACTGGTACAATAAGGACCACCAGCAACACCACAACTGGTACACTACCGCCACCACCACTGGTACAACAAGGACCACCAGCAACACCACAACTGGTACACTACCGCCACCACCACTGGTACAATAAGGACCACCAGCAACACCACAACTGGTACACTACCGCCACCACCACTGGTACAATAAGGACCACCAGCAACACCACAACTGGTACACTACCGCCACCACCACTGGTACAATAAGGACCACCAGCAACACCACAACTGGTACACTACCGTCACCACCACTGGTACAAGGACCACCAGCAACACAACTGGTACACTACCGCCACCACCACTGGTACAACAAGGACCACCAGCAACACCACAACTGGTACACTACTGCCACCACCACTGGTACAACAAGGACCACCAGCAACACCACAACTGGTACACTACTGCCACCACCACTGGTACAATAAGGACCACCAGCAACACCACAACTGGTACACTACTGCCACCACCACTGGTACAATAAGGACCACCAGCAACACCACAACTGGTACACTACCGCCACCACCACTGGTACAATAAGGACCACCAGCAACACCACAACTGGTACACTACCGCCACCACCACTGGTACAATAAGGACCACCAGCAACACCACAACTGGTACACTACTGCCACCACCACTGGTACAACAAGGACCACCAGCAACACCACAACTGGTACAATAAGGACCACCAGCAACACCACAACTGGTACACTACTGCCACCACCACTGGTACAATAAGGACCACCAGCAACACCACAACTGGTACACTACTGCCACCACCACTGGTACAACAAGGACCACCAGCAACACCACAACTGGTACACTACTGCCACCACCACTGGTACAATAAGGACCACCAGCAACACCACAACTGGTACACTACCGCCACCACCACTGGTACAATAAGGACCACCAGCAACACCACAACTGGTACACTACCGCCACCACCACTGGTACAACAAGGACCACCAGCAACACCACAACTGGTACACTACTGCCACCACCACTGGTACAATAAGGACCACCAGCAACACCACAACTGGTACACTACTGCCACCACCACTGGTACAACAAGGACCACCAGCAACACCACAACTGGTACACTACCGCCACCACCACTGGTACAACAAGGACCACCAGCAACACAGCTAAGTAAGCAAGCTAGTCTCTTTCCCACCACCATTCATACCACTACTACAGGAACCATTACTGTTTGTGTATTCCTTGCAGCGGCTGGGGGGGGGGGTTACCGCTACTCCCACCTCAAGACTGGGCCACCACCACCACCATCAACACTAACACCACCACCGTCACCATCAACACTAACACCACCACCACCATCAACACTAACACCATGACCACCACCATCAACACTAACAACACCACCACTACCATCAACACTAACAACACCACCACTGCTACAGCAGCAGCAGCAGTTATAGCCAAGAAATTTGATTGGCTGATAAGCTGAAGTCCTTCCTGCTCAGCAACTGAGTGAGGAGGGGTGGGAGGAGAGGACTATACAGGAATACAGAATAAGAGAGAGAGAGGGAGAGAGATGGAAGAAGAGAAAGGGAGAGAGAGAGAGAGAAGGGAAGAAGAGAGGAAGATATATGTAGGGGAGATGAGGAGAGAATATGTGTGAGTGAGGAGACTACTCATATGACCACCACCACTGCCACTATTACCACCATCACCACCACAACCACTACCAACACTACCACAACCAACACCACCACCACCAATACTACCACCATCACCACCACCAATACTACCACAACCAACATAACCACTACCACCGCCACTGCCAACACCAATACCACCACCACAACTACAACCACCACCAACACTACCACCACTACAACACCCTAGTAGAACCACCACTAACACTCATTACCAACAGCACCACCACCACCATCATCATCAATCAATCCATCTGGTATTGAGGGGTGGTGATATTTATAGTAGTAGTAGTAGAGCTAGCCATATGATTGTGGGGTGAGACTTGTGTGCTGGGGGAGGGGGATATATGTTTGTTTTCAAGCCTGAAGAAGTAAAATCAATACTACCTACCTGATGACCATCTGCTGTGATGGTGGTGGTAGGGATGATGGTGGTGGTGGTGATGGTGGTGGGGGTGATGTGATGGTCATGGTGATAGTTGTGATGGTGGTGGTGGTAGGGATGATGGTTGTAATAGTGGTGGTAGTGGTGGTGTTGGTGATGGTTGTGATGGTGATGGTGATGGTGGTGGTTCCCCCTCCTAGGTCAGCTCTGATTTACTAGACCTATCATTAACAACATTCTAGCTAGGACCATCAGTCCTTTCTACAATATCTGGGAATACTACTTTGCTTTATATTTGTCCTTCTTTTAAGAGTGTGATTCAAAGGAATTTAACTGCTGTCTCTAGCAGGTCAGGCAACCACATATAGATTTCCATATCATAGTGGTGGTGGTGGTAGTGGTGGTAGTGGTGGTGCTGATGGTGGTAGTGATTGTGGGGTGGTGGTGGTGATGGTGATGATGATGATGGTGGGGTGGTGGTAGTGATTGTGGGGTGGTGGTGGTGGTGGTGATGGTGGTAGTGGTGATGGTGATGGTGGTAGTGATTGTGGGGTGGTGGTGGTGGTGGTGGTGATGGTGATGGTGGTAGTGGTGATGGTGATGGTGGTAGTGATTGTGGGGTGGTGGTGGTGGTGAGGATTATGATGATGGTGGTGGTTGTGGTCGGGGTGGGGGTGGTGGTCTTGGTGATTGTGGTAATGGTGGTGGTTGTGATGGCCTCTGGGTTGGTAATAGTGCTATGGTTTGTTTTGTTTAGCCCCAGGTCAACCCTAGTTGAGCAGACCTATGATCAAGGGTATTCCAACACTACCTCACCATCCTATTGAGAGACATAGTATATCTAGGACTATATTATCAAATGTGTCCTTCCTTATTATACAGAACAGTGTGTGATTTGAAGGAGGATTTGACTGCTATCTCTAGTAACTTAAATAGTCAGATACAGGCACCTTTGTACAACCATGTGACTTCGAGGAAGATTTAGCTGCTATTTCTAGAATTCTCATAAATGTTAGTGATACAGACGGTGGTGGTGGGAGTGGTGTTGGTGGTAGTGGTGTTGGTGGAAGTAGTGGTAGTGGTGTACGTGGTGTTGGTAGAAGAGGTGGTGGTGGAAGTGGTGTTGGTGGTAGTGGTGTTGGTGGAAGTAGTGGTAGTGGTGAACTTGGTGTTGGTAGAAGAGGTGGTGGTGGAAGTGGTGTTGGTGGTAGTGGTGTTGGTGGAAGTGGTGTTGGTGGAAGTAGTGGTAGTGGTGAACGTGGTGTTGGTAGAAGAGGTGGTGGTGGAAGTGGTGTTGGTGGAAGCAGTGGTGGTGGTAGTGGTATTGGTGGAAGTGGTGTTGGTGGAAGTGGTATTGGTGGAAGTGGTGTTGGTGGAAGTAGTGGTAGTGGTGAACGTGGTGTTGGTAGAAGTGGTGGTGGTGGAAGTGGTGTTGGTGGAAGCAGTGGTGGTGGTAGTGGTGTTGGTGGAAGCGGTGGTGATGGTAGTGGTATTGGTGGAAGTGGTATTGGTGGAAGAGGTTTTGGTGGTGGTGGTGGTAGTGGTGGTGGTGGTAGTGGTGTTGGTGGAAATGGTATTGGTGGAAGTGGTGTTGGTGGAAGTAGTATTAGTGAAAGTGTTGGTGGAAGTGGTGTTGGAGGAAGTGGTGGTGGAAGTGGTGTTGGTGTAGGTGGTAGTGGTGTTGGTGGACGTGGTGGCAGTGGTAGTGGCGTTGGTGGTAGTGGTGTTAGTGGTAGTAGTGTTGGTGGTAGTGGTGTTGGTGGAAGTGGAAGTGGTGGTGGTGGTAGTGGTGGAAGTGGACGTGGTGGCGGAAGTGATGTTGGTGGTAGTGGTGTTGGTGGAAGTGGTAGTGGTGGAAGTGGTGTTGGCGGAAGTGATGTTGGTAGAAGTGGACGTGGAAGTGGTGTTGGTGGTAGTGGTGTTGGTGGTAGTGGTGTTGGTGGTAGTGGTGTTGGTGGTAGTAGTGTTGGTGGAAGTGGTAGTGGTGGAAGTGGTGTTGGTGGTAGTGGTGTTGGTGGTAGTGGTGCTGGTGGTAGTGGTGCTGATGGTAGTGGAAAGTTATTAATGCTAGTGGTAGTACTGATAATGTGAGCTGTGTTGTTAATGGTGGTGGGATGGTAGCTGCAGCAGTAGTTAGGAACAAAATGAAATGTTGATTGAAGAGGGAGCTTTTGGAACTAATGCTGGTCTAAGGAGGACAGACAGACAGACACATAATGTAGAGATGGGGAAAGAGAGAGACAGAGAGATAATGTAGAGATGGGGAGACAGACAGACAGACACATAATGTAGAGATGGGGAAAGAGAGAGACAGAGAGATAATGTAGAGATGGGGAGACAGACAGACAGACACATAATGTAGAGATGGGGAAAGAGAGAGACAGAGAGATAATGTAGAGATGGGGAGACAGACAGACAGACAGATACTGTAGAGATGGGGAAAGAGAGAGACAGAGAGATAATGTAGAGATGGGGAGACAGACAGACAGACAGACAGATACTGTAGAGATGGGGAAAGAGAGAGACAGAGAGATAATGTAGAGATGGGGAGACAGACAGATAATGTAGAGATGGGGAGACAGAGAGACAGAGAGATAATGTAGAGATGGGGAGACAGAGAGACAGAGAGATAATGTAGAGATGGGGAGACAGAGAGACAGATAATAGAGAGACAGAGAGATAATGTAGAGATGGGGAGACAGACAGACAGATAATGTAGAGATGGGGAGACATACAGACAGACAGATAATGTAGAGATGGGGAGACACACAGACAGAGAGATAATGTAGAGATGGGGAGATAGAGAGATAATGTAGAGATGGGGAGACAGAGAGACAGACACATAATGTAGAGATGGGGAAAGAGAGAGACAGAGAGATAATGTAGAGATGGGAAGACAGACAGACAGACAGAGAGATAATGTAGAGATGGGGAGACAGACAGACAGATAATGTAGAGATGGGGAGATAGAGAGATAATGTAGAGATGGGGAGATAGAGAGATAATGTAGAGATGGGAAGACAGACAGACAGACAGATAATGTAGAGATGGGGAGACAGGCAGACAGACAGATAATGTAGAGATGGGGAGACAGACAGACAGACAGATAATGTAGAGATGGGGAGACAGACAGACAGATAATGTAGAGATGGGGAGACAGACAGACAGACACATAATGTAGAGATGGGGAAAGAGAGAGACAGAGAGATAATGTAGAGATGGGGAGACAGACAGACAGATAATGTAGAGATGGGGAAAGAGAGAGACAGAGAGATAATGTAGAGATGGGGAAAGAGAGAGACAGAGAGATAATGTAGAGATGGGGAGATAGAGAGATAATGTAGAGATGGGGAGATAGAGAGATAATGTAGAGATGGGGAGATAGAGAGATAATGTAGAGATGGGGAGACAGACAGACAGAGAGATAATGTAGAGATGGGGAGACAGACAGACAGACAGATAATGTAGAGATGGGGAGACAGACAGACAGATAATGTAGAGATGGGGAAAGAGAGAGACAGAGAGATAATGTAGAGATGGGGAGACAGACAGATAATGTAGAGATGGGGAAAGAGAGAGACAGAGAGATAATGTAGAGATGGGGAGACAGACAGACAGACAGACAGATACTGTAGAGATGGGGAAAGAGAGAGACAGAGAGATAATGTAGAGATGGGGAGACAGACAGACAGACAGATAATGTAGAGATGGGGAGACAGAGAGACAGAGAGACAGAGAGATAATGTAGAGATGGGGAGACAGAGAGACAGATAATGTAGAGACAGAGAGACAGAGAGATAATGTAGAGATGGGGAGACAGACAGATAATGTAGAGACAGAGAGACAGAGAGATAATGTAGAGATGGGGAGACAGAGAGACAGATAATGTAGAGACAGAGAGACAGAGAGATAATGTAGAGATGGGGAGACAGACAGACAGATAATGTAGAGATGGGGAGACATACAGACAGACAGATAATGTAGAGATGGGGAGACACACAGACAGAGAGATAATGTAGAGATGGGGAGACAGAGAGATAGAGAGATAATGTAGAGATGGGGAGACAGAGAGACAGATAATGTAGAGACAGAGAGACAGAGAGATAATGTAGAGATGGGGAGACAGAGAGACAGATAATGTAGAGACAGAGAGACAGAGAGATAATGTAGAGATGGGGAGACAGACAGACAGATAATGTAGAGATGGGGAGACAGACAGACAGACAGATAATGTAGAGATGGGGAGACAGACAGACAGAGAGATAATGTAGAGATGGGGAGACAGACAGACAGACAGATAATGTAGAGATGATAATGTAGAGATGGGGAGACAGACAGACAGACAGATAATGTAGAGAAAAGGAGACAGGCAGACAGAGAGATAATGTAGAGATGGGGAGACAGACAGACAGACAGATAATGTAGAGAAAAGGAGACAGGCAGACAGAGAGATAATGTAGAGATGGGGAGACAGAGAGACAGACAGATAATGTAGAGAAGAGGAGACATACAGGCAGACAGAGAGATAATGTAGAGATGGGGAGACAGACAGACAGACAGATAATGTAGAGATGGGGAAAGAGAGAGACACACAGATAATGTAGAGATGGGGAGACAGACAGACAGACAGATAATGTAGAGATGGGGAGACAGGCAGACAGACAGATAATGTAGAGATGGCGAGACAGGGAGACAGACAGAGAGATAATGTAGAGATGGGGAGACAGAGAGACAGGTCAGATGAAAGAGATGTAAAAAGATGTTGAAAGAAGGTTTGACTCTGAGAAAATATGAAAGACTATATGTTACCTTGTCATCACCACTAATGTAATGTTTACCACTCCCTGCCTTGGAAAATTGTGGATCAAGAGCAATTGCTTTGATTGGTCGATCAAAATTCTTTGATTGGTCATTTTCACTTGAACATAAACCAGTGATAATGATCTGCAACAGAAAAATATGAGGTTTAACCCCTTTATCATAGTTTTAATGAAATACACCAACTATGTATTTCAAGTTATTTTGAAAATAATTACATTTTGGAGGAAATAAATAAAACAATAAAATAACTAACATTAGGAATATTAGTTAACATATTTTACACAAAATATAAAATTAGTATACATTTGAATATTAAGTAGAAACATTTGAAAATGGGCAGTTTTGAATCATAAATGTAGGGGAGTTTTAAGTGGGTTGGTGTTAAAAGGGATTAAGCACATAATCACCTGTTGTTATGTTGAATAATGATACTTTCACCATTCAACATGGTGTGTATGTATATATATAGTTTGTGTTAGTTGTATTTTGTTGCTGGGTAGGGTTGTGTAAGGAAGGACACTACAAAAAGCACCCAACCCACACTGTAAGGTGGTTGTGTATGTGTCCCAACAAAAAAAAGCACCTTTGACTGGATTTATTCATACCTAAAATAAATACTATCAATCACACAAATTGGATGGTTCTTCCTAATGCCAACCACATTACAGCGAGGACTGGGTGCTTTTTATCATGGCACCAGCACAACCACCTTATAGGGTAGACAGGGTGCTGTTGTTTTTGTCGTGATGGCAGCAGTACAGTGGGAGAGCAGGTGAAGAGTGTCCAGCTTTCCATGCTTGTAGGGAGAGGTATGGAGGGCGAGAATTGGAGGGAGAGTGGTGTGTGGAGGAGATGAAGAAGGTGAGTGAGGCTGGTCTATGGTGGGATAGCTGCTATGTATCCAACCAAAGTATTTAGATATGAGAAGCTGTAGGGGGGGAAGATTGGTGCAGACTGGTGTCCTCTAGATGCTTGCTTCATGCTCTGCACATGTAGGTTTTCCACAGTACAGCATATCACTGGAGATCTCGATCCCGTGTCATCTTTGAAAGGTTAAATTGTGCAAGGTCAGTTTTTATATATGTATATGTGATGTGTATGAAGGATGACAGCTGTATGAATAGGTGCAGGGCGGATGGAAGCTATGGAGTAGGAAGACACGGGATGAGGTGACCTTGCTGATCTTGCACAATTAGTACAACCCGTCTAACGCATGCTAACGTGGAAAATAGACATTAAACGATAATGATGATGATTATATATATATATAATCATCGTCATCATCATATCATCATCATCGTTTAACGTCCATCTTCCACGCTTGCATGATATATAATTTTTCTTATCTCTTATAAATAAAATATATTCTAAGAGGCTATTTATTTGGTGGACATGTCAAAATGAGAAGTTATCTTAAAATTTAATCTGAGAACAAAGAATTTATTTCTGCAACTAGCTTTTGTTTTGTGCAGGTTATTTCAATATATCGACAGAGAAATCTTTGATTTGGCAACTTGATTTGTTCAGTGAAGTCTCAGACGAATCCATGTAGAAGATTAAAATAAATAAATAATGATAATATAACAACAACAGGAACAATGGTGAGAGAAACTGTGACAATGACAATAACAAATATATATATATATAGAAGCGAAAACCAACCAAACAGTGAGTGTGTTCTGTTATTAATTCTGGCAATATTACACAAATATGACCCTCCCCAAGTATAACAATATTTGTTTCGACACACGATTTCATATAAAAAACCTCGCAAAACTAATTCATCGCCGCTATATATATATATATATATATATGTATATATATATATATATATATATATATATATATATGTATATATATATGTATATATATATGTATATATATATGTATATATATATGTATATATATATGTATATATATATATATATATATATATATATGTATATATATATGTATATATATATGTATATATATATGTATATATATATATATATATATATGTATATATATATATATATATATATGTATATATATATATATATATATATATATATATATATATATATATATGTATATATATATATATATATATATATATATGTATATATATATATGTATATATATATATGTATATATATATATATATATATATATGTATATATATATATATATATATATGTATATATATATATATATATGTATATATATAAATATATATATATGTATCATCATCATCATCATCATCACCGTTTTACGTCCGTTCTTCCACGCTAGCATGGGTTAGACGGGTTGTCCTGTTGTGGGCAGTGTCTGGTCGGCTGACCATGCCTTGCTCATACAGGAACTGATCTGGCTTGATTTCTACAGCTGGATGCCCTTCCTAACACCAACCTCATTTACAGTGAGTGCTGGGTGCTTTTTCGTGGCGCCTACACGTCCACTTTACAGTGTGGGCTGGGTGCTTTTTTGCCGTGGCACCTCCACGACCACCTTGCGGTGGGGGGGGGGGGGCATATTGTTTATATGCTTCAGCATGTACCCATGGGAGGTCGGGTACCCTGTATTACTGCGTGACGCCAGAAGTCACGGTCGTGTGTCATTGACTTTGAGAGGTGTAGTTGGGTAAGGTCGGCTTTTATCACCTCATCCCAAGTCATCTTGGGTCTCCCCACTCCGCGGTTTCCATCAACTTCTAGTGCTCTGCACCTTTTTATGCAGCTGTCATCCTTCATACGCATCACATGTCCATACCAGCGTAACCGCCTCTCCTGCACGCAGCATTTGATTCCTCTTATGCTCAGTCTCTCTCTCAATTCCTGTATGTATATATATATATATATATATGTATATATATATATATATGTATATATATATATGTATATATATATATATATGTATATATATATATGTATATATGTATATATATATATGTATATATATATGTATATATGGAGGCACATGGCTTAATGGTTAGAGCATTGGCTTTGCAATCGAAAGGTTGTGAGTTCAATTCTCAGACTGGGTGATGTGTTGTTTCCTTGATCAAGACACTTTATTTCACATTGCTCCAGTTTACTCAGCTGTAGAAATGAGATGATAGGGACTGGAGACCCTATCATTCCACTGCAAAGTGGTTGTGGAGGTGCCACGGCAAAAAAAAAGCACCCAGCACTCACTGTAAATGAGGTTGGTGTTAGGAAGGGCATCCAGCTGTAGAAATCAAGCCAGAATCAGTTCCTGTCCCACCCTTGCAAGCAGGGAAAAGCGGACGTAAAATGAAATGATGAAAAATGATGATTATATATATATATATATATATGTATATATATATATATATATATGTATATATATATATATATGTATATATATATATA
>OZ024741.1:26534434-26536934 GCA_964016885.1 Eledone cirrhosa
AGGCACATGGCTTAGTGGTTAGAGCATTGGCCTTGCAATCGAAAGGTTGTGAGTTCAATTCTAAGACCGGGTGATGTGTTGTTTCCTTGAGCAAGACACTTTATTTCACATTGCTCCAGTTTACTCAGCTGTAGAAATGAGATGATAGGGACTGAGGTCCCTATCATTCCACTGCAAAGTGGTCGTGTAGGTGCCACGGCAGAAAAGCACCCAGCACTCACTGTAAATGAGGTTGGTGTTAGGAAGGGCATCCAGCTGTAGAAATAAAGCCAGAATCAGTTCCCGTCCCACCCTTGCAAGCAGGGAAAAAGTGGACGTAAAATGAAATGATGAAATGATGATGATGATATATATGTATATATATATATATGTATATATATATATGTATATATATATATATATGTATATATATGTATATATGTGTATATATATATATATATATATATATATATATATGTATATATATGTATATATGTGTATATATATATATATATATATATATATATATATATGTATATATATATGTATATGTGTATATATATATGTATATGTGTATATATATATATATGTATGTATATATTTATATATGTATATATATATATATATATATGCATATATATATATATGCATATATACATATATATATATATATGCATATATACATATATATATATATATATATATATATATGTATATATATATATATATGCATATATACACATATATATATATATATATATGTATATATATATATATATATATGCATATATACACATATATATATATATATATATGTATATATATATATATATATATGCATATATACATATATACATATATATATATATATATATATGTATATATATATATATATATATATATATGCATATATATATATATATATATATATATGCATATATATATATGCATATATATATATATATATATATATATGCATATATATATATGCATATATATATATATATATATGCATATATATATATATATATATATATATATATATATATATATATATAGTGAAGGCGTGTGGCTGAGTGGTTAGAGAATTGGATTCGCAATCGTAAGGTTGTGAGTTCGATTCCTGGACCAGGCGATGTGTTATGTCCTTGAGCAAGACACTTTATTTCACGTTGCTCCTTCTACCTGGAGTTGCGACCGATAGATAGTATTAGCAATTGGAAAGACCAACGGAAACATTGTTCCCTCGGTCCGATTTGACGAAAGTCGATCGTTCTCATATATATATGTATATATTTCGTTTCTAAATTTGTTTAGCAAGATTCTTTATATGAAAACGTGTGTTGAAACAAATATTGTTATACTTTGGGAGGATCATGTTGCCAATAAGAAATATAAATACATATAAACAAATATAAATACACACAGACACCCGGATGTAACACATGCGCAAACTAAGCACACAACACACACAAAAACAAGATGGCGTAGGACAGAACAAAGGAGAGGCACAAAAACAAAGAAAAGAATCCCCAGTCAATGAAGAGGTCACATAATGTGTGACGAAAGAACTTTGACACTATATAAACACTAATCTGGTTGTGGAACCAACCAACCAACCGGAAATTTATAAATTCCTAAATTTATAAATTTATTATAAATTCCTAGATTTATAAATTTATTATAATAAATTGAAGTGAAAGCAACTGGTGCGTGTGTTTCTTATTGGTAACATGACCCTCCCAAAGTATAACAATATATGTATATATATATATGTGTATATATATATCATCATCATCATTTAACGTCCATATTCCACGCTCGCATGGGTTTGGACGGGAGTTTTCCCACTTGAGGCAAGAGTGGTTGTCTTGCTCGCACAGGACTGTCTGGCGGGTTTTCTAAGGCTGGATGCCCTTCCTAACACCAACCACATTTACAGTGTGGAACTGGGAGATTTTTACCGTGTTACCTACACGGCCACATTACAGCGTGGACTGTGTGTTTTTTTTGTTGTGACACCTACACGACCTCGTTTGTTTCGGGCTGGATGTTGTGGTACCAACATGACTTTACATTGAAAGGGGTGGTGTGCATGGGGTGGGGGTAGTGGGACGAGGGTGTATTTTGTTAGAGGTGCCTACTGGCTGGAGTAGGTTTCACTTTGCACTTAGTTAAGGCGGGTCTTCTCTATTACTGTGTAGCGCCAAAGATCTCGGTCCAGTGACATTGTCTTAGAGAGGTGTAAGTGGGTGAGGTCGGAATTTATCAAGTCGTCCCAGGCTTTTCTGGGTCTGCCTACTCCGTGACTACCGTCTATTTTTATTGCCTTGCACTTTTATATACAGCTGTCGTCTTTCATGCGCATCACGTGACCATACCAACGTAGTCTTCTCTCGAGTAAACAACATCTGATCCCTCTTATTTCTAATTTCTCCCTTAGTTTGTTTATGCTTTGCCGTTCACGTATATTACTATTACACATCCAGCGGAGCATGCAAGCTTCGTTTCTCTCCAGTCT
>OZ024741.1:26544434-26679434 GCA_964016885.1 Eledone cirrhosa
AGAGGGACTATACTAATAGTGGACAGGAGGGCTGACAGTACAGGGATAGAGGGACTATACTAATAGTGGACAGGAGGGGTGACAGTACAGGGATAGAGGGACTATACTAATAGTGGACAGGAGGGGTGACAGTACATGATAGAGGGACTATACTAATAGTGGACAGGAGGGGTGACAGTACAGGATAGAGGGACTATACTAATAGTGGACAGGAGGGCTGACAGTACAGGGATAGAGGGACTATACTAATAGTGGACAGGAGGGGTGACAGTACAGGGATAGAGGGACTATACTAATTGTGGACAGGAGGGGTGACAGTACAGGGATAGAGGGACTATACTAATAGTGGACAGGAGGGGTGACAGTACAGGGATAGAGGGACTATACTAATAGTGGACAGGAGGGCTGACAGTACAGGGATAGAGGGACTATACTAATAGTGGACAGGAGGGGTGACAGTACAGGGATAGAGGGACTATACTAATAGTGGATAGGAGGGGTGACAGTACATGATAGAGGGACTATACTAATAGTGGACAGGAGGGGTGACAGTACATGATAGAGGGACTATACTAATAGTGGACAGGAGGGGTGACAGTACAGGATAGAGGGACTATACTAATAGTGGACAGGAGGGGTGACAGTACATGATAGAGGGACTATACTAATAGTGGACAGGAGGGGTGACAGTACATGATAGAGGGACTATACTAATAGTGGACAGGAGGGGTGACAGTACAGGATAGAGGGACTATACTAATAGTGGACAGGAGGGGTGACAGTACATGATAGAGGGACTATACTAATAGTGGACAGGAGGGGTGACAGTACATGATAGAGGGACTATACTAATAGTGGACAGGAGGGGTGACAGTACAGGGATAGAAGGACTATACTAATTGTGGACAGGAGGGGTGACAGTACAGGGATAGAGGGACTATACTAATTGTGGACAGGAGGGGTGACAGTACAGGATAGAGGGACTATACTAATAGTGGACAGGAGGGGTGACAGTACATGATAGAGGGACTATACTAATAGTGGACAGGAGGGGTGACAGTACAGGGATAGAGGGACTATACTAATAGTGGACAGGAGGGCTGACAGTACAGGGATAGAGGGACTATACTAATAGTGGACAGGAGGGGTGACAGTACAGGGATAGAGGGACTATACTAATAGTGGACAGGAGGGGTGACAGTACAGGATAGAGGGACTATACTAATAGTGGACAGGAGGGGTGACAGTACAGGGATAGAGGGACTATACTAATAGTGGACAGGAGGGGTGACAGTACAGGGATAGAGGGACTATACTAATAGTGGACAGGAGGGGTGACAATACAGGATAGAGGGACAATACTAATAGTGGACAGGAGGGGTGACAGTACAGGGATAGAGGGACTATACTAATAGTGGATAGGAGGGGTGACAGTACAGGATAGAGGGACTATACTAATAGTGGACAGGAGGGGTGACAGTACAGGGATAGAGGGACTATACTAATAGTGGACAGGAGAGGTGACAGTACAGGGATAGAGGGACTATACTAATAGTGGATAGGAGGGGTGACAGTACATGATAGAGGGACTATACTAATAGTGGACAGGAGGGGTGACAGTACAGGGATAGAGGGACTATACTAATAGTGGACAGGAGAGGTGACAGTACAGGATAGAGGGACTATACTAATAGTGGACAGGAGGGGTGACAGTACAGGGATAGAGGGACTATACTAATAGTGGACAGGAGGGGTGACAATACAGGATAGAGGGACTATACTAATAGTGGATAGGAGGGGTGAAAATACAGGGATAGAGGGACTATACTAATAGTGGACAGGAGGGGTGACAGTACAGGGATAGAGGGACTATACTAATAGTGGACAGGAGGGGTGACAGTACATGATAGAGGGACTATACTAATAGTGGACAGGAGGGGTGAAAATACAGGGATAGAGGGACTATACTAATAGTGGACAGGAGGGGTGACAGTACAGGGATAGAGGGACTATACTAATAGTGGACAGGAGGGGTGAAAATACAGGGATAGAGGGACTATACTAATAGTGGACAGGAGGGGTGACAGTACAGGGATAGAGGGACTATACTAATAGTGGACAGGAGGGGTGACAGTACATGATAGAGGGACTATACTAATAGTGGACAGGAGGGGTGAAAATACAGGGATAGAGGGACTATACTAATAGTGGACAGGAGGGGTGACAGTACAGGGATAGAGGGACTATACTAATAGTGGACAGGAGGGGTGACAGTACATGATAGAGGGACTATACTAATAGTGGACAGGAGGGGTGAAAATACAGGGATAGAGGGACTATACTAATAGTGGACAGGAGGGGTGACAGTACAGGGATAGAGGGACTATACTAATAGTGGACAGGAGGGGTGACAGTACATGATAGAGGGACTATACTAATAGTGGACAGGAGGGGTGAAAATACAGGGATAGAGGGACTATACTAATAGTGGACAGGAGGGGTGACAGTACAGGGATAGAGGGACTATACTAATTGTGGACAGGAGGGGTGACAGTACAGGATAGAGGGACTATACTAATTGTGGACAGGAGGGCTGACAGTACAGGGATAGAGGGACTATACAAATAGTGGACAGGAGGGGTGACAGTACAGGATAGAGGGACTATACTAATAGTGGACAGGAGGGGTGACAGTACAGGGATAGAGGGACTATACTAATTGTGGACAAGAGGGGTGACAGTACAGGATAGAGGGACTATACTAATAGTGGACAGGAGGGGTGACAGTACAGGGATAGAGGGACTATACTAATAGTGGACAGGAGGGGTGACAGTACAGGGATAGAGGGACTATACTAATAGTGGACAGGAGGGCTGACAGTACAGGGATAGAGGGACTATACTAATTGTGGACAGGAGGGGTGACAGTACAGGGATAGAGGGACTATACTAATAGTGGACAGGAGGGGTGACAGTACAGGATAGAGGGACTATACTAATAGTGGACAGGAGGGGTGACAGTACAGGATAGAGGGACTATACTAATAGTGGACAGGAGGGGTGACAGTACATGATAGAGGGACTATACTAATAGTGGACAGGAGGGGTGACAGTACAGGATAGAGGGACTATACTAATAGTGGACAGGAGGGGTGACAGTACATGATAGAGGGACTATACTAATAGTGGACAGGAGGGCTGACAGTACAGGGATAGAGGGACTATACTAATAGTGGACAGGAGAGGTGACAGTACAGGATAGAGGGACTATACTAATTGTGGACAGGAGGGGTGACAGTACAGGATAGAGGGACTATACTAATTGTGGACAGGAGGGGTGACAGTACAGGATAGAGGGACTATACTAATAGTGGACAGGAGGGGTGACAGTACAGGATAGAGGGACTATACTAATTGTGGACAGGAGGGGTGACAGTACAGGATAGAGGGACTATACTAATAGTGGACAGGAGGGGTGACAGTACAGGATAGAGGGACTATACTAATAGTGGACAGGAGGGGTGACAGTACAGGATAGAGGGACTATACTAATAGTGGACAGGAGGGGTGACAGTACAGGATAGAGGGACTATACTAATTGTGGACAGGAGGGGTGACAGTACAGGATAGAGGGACTATACTAATAGTGGACAGGAGGGGTGACAGTAGAGGATAGAGGGACTATACTAATTGTGGACAGGACGGGTGACAGTACAGGATAGAGGGACTATACTAATTGTGGACAGGAGGGGTGACAGTACAGGGATAGAGGGACTATACTAATTGTGGACAGGAGGGGTGACAGTACAGGATAGAGGGACTATACTAATTGTGGACAGGAGGGGTGACAGTACAGGGATAGAGGGACTATACTAATTGTGGACAGGACGGGTGACAGTACAGGATAGAGGGACTATACTAATAGTGGACAGGAGGGGTGACAGTACAGGATAGAGGGACTATCTTAAGAATGATCAAACTAGGGGCGGGGGGGGGGGGGCACAGTTGTGTTTTCAATACATACATACCTACATACATACAAACAGACAAACGTAGAAAACACACACACAAAGACACATACAATGCACACACAAAGACATACAAACACAAACATACAACACACACACATAACAGACATAGAACCACACACACACACACATACAAAAACACCCAAACACAAACATACAACCACACACATGTAATGAAGAGGTACAAATAACATGTTGACAGATTTGGCAGCGTTTTGTAATAATTAAAATTTTGCACAGAAACCACCTCCTCCCCCTATCTCTCTCTCTCTAATACAAGTTCCTAGTCTCTCACTTTCCCCCTCTATCTGTCTCTACCATTTTCTCAATCTCTCTCTCTCTACCACAAGCTGCTTGTCTCTCACTTTCTCCTTGTGCCTCTTACCACTGCCTCTCATCTTCCCCTCTCTGTCACTCTACCATTTTCTCCTTGTCCCTCTTCCCACTGGCCCTCTCTGTCACTGCCATTTTCTCCAAGTCTCCCAATCCCTGTCTTTCCCTCTCTCTACCACCAGCTCCTAGTCTCTCCTTGTCCCACTCACTGCTCCTCCCGCTCACCTCAGTCTCTCAATCATTTTCTCACCCCCTTATCTCTCTACCACCAGCTCCTTGTCCCCCACCCCCGCTGCCTCTCCCCTCTGTCTTTCTACCATTTCCTCATAGTCTCTCAATCTGTCAATCTCTCTACCACAGGCTCCTAGTCTCTCACTTTCTCCTTGCCTCCTCCCCCTTCCACCCATCCCCCTCTCTCTTATTGGTTCATTACTATTCCCAGATACAATAACTGTCAAGATGGGGTTAGGGGGAGGAGGGGGAGAGAACTTTCCTTTGATAGCTTCAGTAATTTATTTAAAGCAATAAGGCACACACAGAGACAGAGGCACACACACACAGAGACAGAGGCACACACACAGACACATACACAGAGAGACAGAGGCACACACACAGAGACAGAGGCACACGCACACAGACAGAGGCACAGAGACAGAGCCACAGCACACAGGGACACACATACAAAGAGACATACACAGGGACACACATACACAGAGGCATACACATACAGAGACACACATATAGAGACTGTTATATACACAGACACAAAACACACCTCCTGTGTTAAACTATGGCACATACACAGAGGGATACACATACATACACACCTCCTGTGTTAAACTATGGTACAGACACACACATACAGAGACACACACACCCTGTCTTAACAAACTATGATGATGATGATGATGAAGAGAGTCACTTCCACCCTATCCAGGTACCTGGCTATGATGACAATGATGATGATGATGATGATGATGATGCTCAAGGACAAAATAAAATGGTGTGCACCTTTAAGTTACCAGCAAATTGACCAGAGGAAGAGATGATTGGGCTTCATGGTGCCCTGCTAATAACACGTGACCATCTGGTGGTCAAGGCAGCTGTAGTCATCATCATCATCATAATCACTATTTATCATAATTTTCCACGCTAGCATGGGTTAGACAAGCTGTCCTATTGTGAGAGAAGCCAGGTTGGATGACCGTGTCTTGCTCATACAGAACTGTTTCTCGCTTACTTTCTACTGCTGGATGCTGTGTTCTAAACATTGACCTTCTAGAGGTGACAGTAATATGTGTACTATTGATCTCTCAGTTGATTGATATTGTCTGTCATTAACATGGTGTCACCAAATATTCTAAACAGTGATGATGTGATGGTCAAGGTAACCGCAATATCTGTATTATTTTGATCCCTCACTTCACTGAGAGTCTCTCTCATTAACACTATATCAAACACTCTATACACACTATGTCATCAAACACTCTATACACACTATGTCATCAAACACTCTATACACACTACATCATCAAACACTCTATACACACTACACCATCAAACACTCCACACTATACCATCAAACACTCCACACTATACCATCAAACACTCCACACTATGTCATCAACCACCACACTATACCATCAAACACTACACTATCCCATCAAACACCACACTATACCATCAAACACTACACTATACCATCAAACACTAAACTATACCATCAAACAACCATGAAACATTACACTATACCATCAAACACCACAATATGTCATCAAACACTATATCATTAAACACTCTATACACACTACATCATCAAACACTCCACACTATACCATCAAACACCACACTATGTCATCAAACACCACACTATACCATCAATCACTACACTATACCATCAAACACTACACTATCCCATCAAACACCACACTATACCATCAAACACCGCACTATACCATCAAACACTACACTATACCATCAAACACTACACTATACCATCAAACACTACACTATACCATCAAACACCACACTATGTCATCAAACACTACACTATATCATCAAACACCACACTGCACCATCAAACACTATACTATCCCATCAAACACTACACCATCAAACACCACACTATACCATCAAACACTACATTGTACCATTAAACACCACACTATACCATAAAACGCCACACTATCCCATCAAACACTACACTATACCATCAAATACTACACTATACCATCAAACACTATACTATACCACCAAACACCACACTATACCATCAAACAGCACACTATACCATCAAACAGCACACTATACCATCAAACACCACATTATTCCATTACATACCACACTATACCACCAAACACCACACTGTACCACCAAACACCACACTATACCACCAAACACCACACTGTACCATCAAACACCACACTATACCACCAAACTATACCATCAAACACCACACTGTACCACCAAACACCACA
Source organism: Eledone cirrhosa (assembly GCA_964016885.1). Taxonomy (NCBI): domain Eukaryota; kingdom Metazoa; phylum Mollusca; class Cephalopoda; order Octopoda; family Eledonidae; genus Eledone; species Eledone cirrhosa. The sequence goes on from OZ024741.1 coordinate 26,551,272, forward strand.
CTATACCACCAAACACCACACTATACCACCAAACACCACACTGTACCATCAAACACCACACTGTACCATCAAACACCACACTGTACCATCAAACGCCACACTATACCATCAAACGCCACACTATACCACCAAACGCCCCACTATTCCATCAAACGCCACACTATACTATCAAACGCCCCACTATACCATCAAACACTACACTATCCCATCAAACACCACACTGTACCACCAAACACCACACTGTACCATCAAATACCACACTATACCACCAAACACCACACTATACCACCAAACACCACACTATACCACCAAACACCACACTATACCACCAAACACCACACTATACCACCAAACACCACACTATACCACCAAACACTACACTATACCATCAAACACCACACTATACCATCAAACACTACACTATACCATCAAACACTACACTATCCCATCAAACACCACACTGTACCACCAAACACTACACTGTACCACCAAACACCACACTATACCACCAAACACCACACTATACCATCAAACACCACACTACCATCAAACACCACACTGTACCATCAAACACCACACTATACCACCAAACACCACACTATACCACCAAACACTACACTATACCACCAAACACTACACTATACCATCAAACACCACACTATACCATCAAACACCACACTATACCATCAAACACCACACTATACCATCAAACACTAAACTGTACCATCAAACACTACACTGTACCATCAAACAGCACACTATACCACCAAACACCACACTATGCCATCAAACACCACACTATGCCATCAAACACCACACTATACCATCAAACACTCTACACAGGTTTTTTAAATTCTTTTAAATATTTGTTCTCTTTCTCCAATTTATAAAATATAATGAAAATAATAATCTATTGCCAGAAGTTGTTGTTGCTGTTGCTGTAGGATTATCTGTGACAAATCTTTATCAGTGAAAAGACAATCTAATCATGACCACCCCTTATATTGTATATCGGGAGTGATTATTCAGTATAGTTATTTAATCTGTAACCCATTGATGTAATATTGCTAATGAAATACACTGCTTATATATAATATTATAAAGCTGAGCAACATGTGTATGTATTATGTATGTATCCAACACCCCCCCCCATAGTTTCTTAGCTTTACTCTCTCTATAATAGATCATTCCCCCTCTCTATAATTTAACTGCTTTACTCTCTCCGTCGCTCTTCCCGCTCTCTTTAATCACACACACATCTACAGAGAGAGACAGAAAAACAGAGGGAGGGAAAAAGAGAGAGATAGGCCGTTAGACAGAGAGATACAATTAAAGCGTAGTTATTCAGAGAGAGAGGGAGAGAGAGAGAGAAAGCTTAGGAAAACTACACACACACATCTACAGAGAGAGACAGAAAAACAGAAAGAGGGGAAAGAGAGAGATAGTCCGTTAGACAGAGAGAGATACAATTAAAGTGTTAGTTATTCAGAGAGAGTCGGAAGGACAATGTGACACGGGAGGGTGTGTGGTATCTTTGCAGTGGCGTGGTGGGGGAAGGCATACCTAGCCAGACACCAGCCGGACGGGCCAGCTAGTGTTTCAATAAATTTTGAAAAAAAAAAAAGAAAAAAAAAAAAAAAAAAATTCAAATATTTCTAAGAATTTAATAGTTTCTTACTTTTGGTACAAGGCCAGCAATTACCCCCAGTGCATCACTGGTACTTTATTTTATCAACCTCCTAAGGATGAAAGGCAAAGTTAACCTCGGCGGATTTGAACTCAGAACACAAATAGCCATAACTATGCTGCAAAGCATGGTGTCTGATGCTCAGATTAACAAACTGTTTCTTTACTAAACTGATATTTAGAACATTGTATAACAAAACAATTGTTAAATAAAATTATAACGCTAGAATTTAATATAAGGATAAATAAACATTTTAAAATAAATGGTTTTGTATCTTTAATCCAGAGCAAATAACCAACCCACCTATATCTGCACCTGGTTCTCCCTCACCATCCTCTGGGGAAACACCTTCTCTATTCTGTCTGCCGGGGGGGGGGGGGGGGGCGTGGAGTGGCCAGCGCTTGTGACCCCATTTGCTTATAACAATGAGAGATGGGGAGGGTGAAATAGTTATTTACTTTGCAGTAAAGCAATGTCTTGTCCTATGTAATCTTGTTAACATGAAGATTCCTCAATGTCTTTGATGATTCTAAACAAACATAATTGTCTCTTTTATTTAACCCTTTAGTTACCAGCCCGGAAAAAACTGGCTCTGATTCCATAAAACAAATCTTTAAAAAATATTGTAACAAAAGAGTTAAGGCAGTTGGGTGAAGTTAGAGGAGGATTTGGTTGCTATTTCTAACACACCAAGTGACTACCATTACAGGTTTCTTCAGTGCAAATTGTTATTGTGGTTGTGTTGGTGGTAGTGGCTGATGTGATGGTGGTGGTGGTGGCTGATGTGATGGTGGTGGTGGTGGCTGATGTGATATATGGTGGTGGTGGTAGTGGCTGATGTGATATATGGTGGTGGTGATGGCTGATGTGATACATGGTGGTGGTGGTGGCTGATGTGGTATATGGTGGTGGTGGTGGCTGATGTGATATATGGTGGTGGTGGCTGATGTGATATATGGTGGTGGTGGTGGCTGATGTGATATATGGTGGTGGTGGTGGCTAATGTGATATATGGTGGTGGTGGTGGCTGATGTGATATATGGTGGTGGTGGCTGATGTGATACATGGTGGTGGTGGTGGCTGATGTGATACATGGTGGTGGTGGTGGCTGATGTGATATATGGTGGTGGTGGTGGCTGATGTGATACATGGTGGTGGTGGTGGCTGATGTGATACATGGTGGTGGTGGCTGATGTGATATATGGTGGTGGTGGTGGCTGATGTGATACATGGTGGTGGCTGATGTGATACATGGTGGTGGTGGTGGCTGATGTGATATATGGTGGTGGTGGTGGTGGCTGATGTGATATATGGTGGTGGTGGTGGCTGATGTGATACATGGTGGTGGTGGCTGATGTGATATATGGTGGTGGTGGTGGTGATGTGATATATGGTGGTGGTGGTGGTGGCTGATGTGATATATGGTGGTGGTGGTGGCTGATGTGATATATGGTGGTGGTGGTGATGTGATATATGGTGGTGGTGGTGGCTGATGTGATACATGGTGGTGGTGGTGGCTGATGTGATACATGGTGGTGGTGGTGGCTGATGTGATATATGGTGGTGGTGATGGCTGATGTGATACATGGTGGTGGTGGTGGCTGATGTGATATATGGTGGTGGTGGTGGTGGCTGATGTGATATGGTGGTGGTGGTGGCTGATGTGATATATGGTGGTGGTGGTGGCTGATGTGATACATGGTGGTGGTGGTGGCTGATGTGATATATGGTGGTGGTGATGGGTGATGTGATACATGGTGGTGGTGGTGGCTGATGTGATATATGGTGGTGGTGGTGGTGGCTGATGTGATATATGGTGGTGGTGGTGGTGATGTGATATATGGTGGTGGTGGTGGCTGATGTGATATATGGTGGTGGTGGTGGCTGATGTGATATATGGTGGTGGTGGTGGTGGCTGATGTGATATATGGTGGTGGTGGTGGTGGCTGATGTGATATATGGTGGTGGTGGTGGTGGCTGATGTGATATATGGTGGTGGTGGTGATGTGATATATGGTGGTGGTGGTGGTGGCTGATGTGATATATGGTGGTGGTGGTGGCTGATGTGATACATGGTGGTGGTGGTGGTGGCTGATGTGATATATGGTGGTGGTGGTGGTGGCTGATGTGATATATGGTGGTGGTGGTGGTGGCTGATGTGATATATGGTGGTGGTGGCTGATGTGATATATGGTGGTGGTGGTGGTGGCTGATGTGATATATGGTGGTGGTGGTGATGTGATATATGGTGGTGGTGGTGGTGGCTGATGTGATATATGGTGGTGGTGGTGGCTGATGTGATACATGGTGGTGGTGGTGGTGGCTGATGTGATATATGGTGGTGGTGGTGGTGGCTGATGTGATATATGGTGGTGGTGGTGGCTGATGTGATATATGGTGGTGGTGGTGGCTGATGTGATACATGGTGGTGGTGGTGGCTGATGTGATATATGGTGGTGGTGGTGGCTGATGTGATATATGGTGGTGGTGGTGGCTGATGTGATACATGGTGGTGGTGGTGGCTGATGTGATACATGGTGGTGGTGGTGGCTGATGTGATACATGGTGGTGGTGGTGGCTGATGTGATATATGGTGGTGGTGGTGGCTGATGTGATACATGGTGGTGGTGGTGGCTGATGTGATACATGGTGGTGGTGGTGGCTGATGTGATACATGGTGGTGGTGGTGGCTGATGTGATATATGGTGGTGGTGGTGGCTGATGTGATATATGGTGGTGGTGGTGGCTGATGTGATATATGGTGGTGGTGGTGGCTGATGTGATATATGGTGGTGGTGGTGGCTGATGTGATATATGGTGGTGGTGGTGGCTGATGTGATATATGGTGGTGGTGGTGGCTGATGTGATACATGGTGGTGGTGGTGGCTGATGTGATACATGGTGGTGGTGGTGGCTGATGTGATACATGGTGGTGGTGGTGGCTGATGTGATATATGGTGGTGGTGGTGGCTGATGTGATATATGGTGGTGGTGGTGGCTGATGTGATATATGGTGGTGGTGGTGGTGGTGGTGGCTGATGTGATATATGGTGGTGGTGGTGGTGGTGGTGGCTGATGTGATATATGGTGGTGGTGGTGGTGGTGGTGGCTGATGTGATATATGGTGGTGATGATGATGATGTGGTGGTGATGGTGTGGTGCTGATGGTGGTGGTGGTAGTAGCTGATGTGATTCAGGTTGGATGATGTTGGTGGTGGTGCTGGTAGTAGTTATTGATGTAATATATGGTGATGATGATGATGTTGTACTGGTGGTTATTGGTGTTGGTGGTTGTAACTTCCAGTGTGGTAGTAGGTAGGTCATAGCCTGCAGCAGCAGCAGCAGCAGCAGTTGTTGTTGTTGTTGTTGTACCTGTCATACAGTGGACATATGTTTTCTGTCTTGTGAATGAATGAATAATGGGGCACCACTACTACTACTACTACTACCACTACTACTACCACCACTACCATTGTTGCTGCTGCTCCTACTAATACTACTTCTACTACCACCACCACCTTTGCTGCTACTACTACTACTACAACAACCACCACTACCACCACTACTACTACCACTCTGCTTTATTCCTTTCCAGACAACCATACACACACACACACTCATACATACATGTACACAAACTCATATATATATATATATACATGTACACACAAACACATACATACATGTACACACAAACTCATAAATACATGTACACACAAATGCATACATACATATACACACAAATGCATACATACATGTACACACAAATGCATACATACATGTACACAAACTCATATACATACATGTACACAAACTCATATACATACATGTACACAAACTCATATACATACATGTACACAAACCCATATACATACATGTACACACAAACCCATATACATACATGTACACAAACTCATATACATACATGTACACAAACTCATATACATACATGTACACAAACTCATATACATACATGTACACAAACTCATATACATACATGTACACAAACTCATATATATATATATATATATATATATATATATATATATATATATATATACATGTACACACAAACACATACATACATGTACACACAAACTCATAAATACATGTACACACAAATGCATACATACATATACACACAAATGCATACATACATATACACACAAATGCATACATATATATACACACAAATGCATACATATATATACACACAAATGCATACATACATGTACACAAACTCATATACATACATGTACACAAACTCATATACATACATGTACACACAAACCCATATACATACATGTACACAAACTCATATACATACATGTACACACAAACCCATATACATACATGTACACACAAACCCATATACATACATGTACACAAACTCATATACATACATGTACACAAACTCATATACATACATGTACACACAAACCCATATACATACATGTACACAAACTCATATATATATACATGTACACACAAACACATACATACATGTACACACAAATGCATACATACATGTACACAAACTCATATACATACATGTACACAAACTCATATATATATATATATACATGTACACACAAACACATACATACATGTACACACAAACACATACATACATATACACATAAATGCATACATACATGTACACACAAACTCATATACATACATGTACACATAAACTTATATACATACATGTACACACAAACTCATATATATATATATATATATACATGTACACACAAACACATACATACATGTACACACAAACTCATATACATACATGTACACAAACTCATATACATACATGTACACACAAACTCATATATATATATACATGTACACACAAACACATACATGCATGTACACACAAACACATACATACATATACACACAAATGCATACATACACCCACAAATGCATACATACATGTACACAAACTCATATACATACATGTACACACAAACTCATATACATACATGTACACACAAACACATACATGTACACACAAACTCATATACATACATGTACACATAAATTCATATACATACATGTACACAAACTCATATATATATATACATGTACACACAAACACATACATGCATGTACACACAAACACATACATACATATACACACAAATGCATACATACATGTACACACAAATGCATACATACATGTACACACAAATGCATACATACATGTACACACAAACTCATATACATACATGTACACATAAACTCATATACATACATGTACACATAAACTCATATATATATATACATGTACACACAAACACATACATGCATATACACACAAACACATACATGCATGTACACACAAACACATACATACATGTACACACAAATGCATACATACATGTACACACAAACTCATATACATACATGTACACATAAACTCATATACATACATGTACACATAAACTCATATACATACATGTATACATAAACTCATATACATACATGTACACATAAACTCATATGCATACATGTACACAAACTCATATGCATACATGTACACATAAACTCATATACATACATGTACACATAAACTCATATATATATACATGTACACAAACTCATACATACATGCACACACAAACATACATACATATACACACAAATGCATACATACATGTACACACAAATGCATACATACATGTACACACAAACTCATATACATACATGTACACATAAACTCATATATATATATACATGTACACACAAACTCATACATACATGCACACACAAACACATACATACATATACACACAAATGCATACAAACTCATATACATACATGTACACAACACTCATATATACATGTTCACACAAACTTATATATATATATACATGTACACACAAACACATACATACATGTATACACAAACTCATACATACATGTATACACAAACTCATACATACATGTATACACAAATACATACATACATGTACACACAAACTCATATACATACATGTACACAAACTCATATACATACATGTACACAAACTCATATACATACATGTACACAAACTCATATACATACATGTACACAAACTCATATATATATATATATATATATATATATATATATATATATATATACATGTACACACAAACACATACATACATGTACACACAAACTCATAAATACATGTACACACAAATGCATACATACATATACACACAAATGCATACATACATATACACACAAATGCATACATATATATACACACAAATGCATACATACATGTACACAAACTCATATACATACATGTACACAAACTCATATACATACATGTACACAAACTCATATACATACATGTACACACAAACCCATATACATACATGTACACAAACTCATATACATACATGTACACAAACTCATATACATACATGTACACACAAACCCATATACATACATGTACACAAACTCATATATATATACATGTACACACAAACACATACATACATGTACACACAAATGCATACATACATGTACACAAACTCATATACATACATGTACACAAACTCATATACATACATGTACACAAACTCATATATATATATATATATACATGTACACACAAACACATACATACATGTACACACAAACACATACATACATATACACATAAATGCATACATACATGTACACACAAACTCATATACATACATGTACACATAAACTTATATACATACATGTACACACAAACTCATATATATATATATATACATGTACACACAAACACATACATACATGTACACACAAACTCATATACATACATGTACACAAACTCATATACATACATGTACACACAAACTCATATATATATATACATGTACACACAAACACATACATGCATGTACACACAAACACATACATACATATACACACAAATGCATACATACACACACAAATGCATACATACATGTACACAAACTCATATACATACATGTACACACAAACTCATATACATACATGTACACACAAACACATACATGTACACACAAACTCATATACATACATGTACACATAAACTCATATACATACATGTACACAAACTCATATATATATATACATGTACACACAAACACATACATGCATGTACACACAAACACATACATACATATACACACAAATGCATACATACATGTACACACAAATGCATACATACATGTACACACAAACTCATATACATACATGTACACATAAACTCATATACATACATGTACACATAAACTCATATATATATATACATGTACACACAAACACATACATGCATGTACACACAAACACATACATGCATGTACACACAAACATATACATACATGTACACACAAATGCATACATACATGTACACACAAACTCATATACATACATGTACACATAAACTCATATACATACATGTACACATAAACTCATATACATACATGTACACATAAACTCATATGCATACATGTACACAAACTCATATGCATACATGTACACAAACTCATATGCATACATGTACACATAAACTCATATACATACATGTACACATAAACTCATATATATATACATGTACACAAACTCATACATACATGCACACACAAACATACATACATACATGTACACACAAATGCATACATACATGTACACACAAACTCATATACATACATGTACACATAAACTCATATATATATACATGTACACACAAACTCATACATACATGCACACACAAACACATACATACATATACACACAAATGCATACAAACTCATATACATACATGTACACAACACTCATATATACATGTTCACACAAACTTATATATATATATACATGTACACACAAACACATACATACATGTATACACAAACTCATACATACATGTATACACAAACTCATACATACATGTATACACAAATACATACATACATGTACACACAAACTCATATACATACATGTACACAAAACTCATATATACATGTTCACACAAACATATATATATACATGTACACACAAACACATACATACATGTATACACAAACTCTATACATACACTTATACACAAACACATACATACATGTACACATCAACCCACATTGTTACATATTTATACAGGTACAGACACACACAGAGACAGACAGACAGACTGATCTTCCATCCTTAGAAGAAAATAACAGTGTTTGTATACATGCACATGTGTGAGTGTGTACATGTAGTAGTGAGCATGTGTGTATGTGTGTGTGTGTGTGTGTATATGTGTGTGTGAGTGTGTATATATGTGAGAGTGTGTATGTGTGAGTGTGTATGTGTATGTGTGTGTATATGTGTGAGTGTGTGTGAATGAAAAAAGACATTAGTTTTCATCAGAGATATTGCAAAGGAATCATTCATTCTTTAAACTCAGCCAGACAGATGTGGTGGTGGCGGTGGTGTGGTGGTGGTGGTGGTGGTGGTGCAGTGGTGGTGTGGTGGTGGTGGTGCAGTGGTGGTGTGGTGGTGGTGGTGCTGTGGTGGTGGTGTGGTGGAGCTGTGGTGGTGGTGGTGGTGGTGGTGGTGGTGCTGTGGAGATGAGAGAGGAAGATAAAGTAGGAGTGTATAGACTGCTCACAACAGCATCACCACAACAATCATCATCATCATACAATAGACAAGAGAAAGGGAAGAGAAGATACAGTATGAGTGTAGACAGCTCACACCACCACCAGCTCAGAGAAGCTACATAAACAACACTATAATTTATTTAGACAGTTAAAGAGGGCTGGGCGGTAGTGGTGTGGTGGATTGTGATTTGGTGGTAGTGGCAGTGCTGATTGGGTGGTGGTGGGCGGTTGGTGATGATGGTGCAGGAGTTCATACTTCAAACTGCATTAATTAAGTGTGAGACCCAGCATACAAGACTAAGTCAGCTTCAGACCAGAAAAGAACCAAACTAGAAGTACAGAGATACAAAATAGAACCAGAATCCCTGACCAAACTCAGGGTGGCCAGCCCCAGTAAAAATCTTTCAGTAAAGTTTGTAACATTCTTAAGCTCTTGGATTCTAATCTCCTTATACATGTGATCCTCTATGGTGGGCTCCCACAGAAAAATCACTGACAAAATATTTCTTTGACACATCATCATCATCGTTTTACGTCCGCTTTTCCCTGCTTGCAAGGGTGGGACGGATCCTATTCAGCACAGCATCTCTCCACTTGTCACGGTCCTTTGTCATCTCCTCCATGAGCTTCAGCAATCTGAGGTCTGCTCTCATCACCTCCACCCATGTTGTTCATGGTCTTCCTTCTACTGGCATTTCTTGGCACTTCTTTACCCAGCGGTCATCCTCCATGCGCATCACATGTCCATACCATCGCAGTCTTCTCTCCCACACACTATAACTTATCCCTCTTAAACACAGTTTCTCTCTCAACTCATCCATGCTTCATTGTTCACGTACATTGACATGACACAATAAATAGATAACAGAGGTGTACTGTCACATCTCAAATAATGCCCCAATTCCCCCACTTATTAATTTTTCAGACTTTTTCCGATCCCACCTCCCCTGCCAGCACTTATTCCCACCTCCACTTATTAAATTTTGCTAATCTCTCCAGCAAAATTTTATTTTAAGTGATAACATTCCTGTTACAATTAATTTTCTTTACACATTAAAAAAGCATTATACATGACCCCAAAAAAGTACATTACTAGAAATCCCATGTTATAAAAGGAATAAGATGGGTTGGGGTTTCAATATGTAAACTAAACGACTAATTCTGGTTTTTAAAAAATCAACGGAGACAACCTAGAAAAATTATCAATTTTGCAACCCCCACGCTTATTCCAACACCTTCGATTGTTCCACTACCTCCTGCTTATTTCAAACCCCTGCTTATTCCCCTCCTGTGCAGATCGGAAAGGAATGAAGCTGCATGCTCTGTTGCATGTGTAATATACATGAATGGCAAAACATAAACGAACTAAGTGAGAAATTAGGAATAAGAGGGATCAGATGCAGTTTACTTGAGAGGAGATTACATTGGTATGGTCATGTGATGCGCATGAAGGACGACAGCTGTATAAATAAGTGCAGGGCGATCAAAATTGATGGAAGTTACAGAGTAGGTAGAGGCAGAAAAACCTGGGACGATATGATAAAATCTGACCTTGCACACTTACACCTCTCTAAGACAATGTCACTGGATCGAGAACTTTGGCGCCACGCAGTAATACAGAAGACCCGCCTTCCCTACATACAAAGTTAACCTACAGTCAGTAGGCCCCTCCTAACCAAATATACACCCCAACCCACTACCCCTACTCCATCCTCCCACTTCTACCCTTTCTCTGTAAAGTTATGTTGGTACCACAGAACATCCAGTCCGCACTAAAGACGTGTCGGTGTCAACAAAAAGCACCCATGCTGTTGTGTAGGAGACATGGTAAAAAGGCTCTCAGTCCACACTGTAAATGTGGTTGGTGTTAGGAAGGGCATCCAGCCGTAGAAAACCAGCCAGATACAGTCCTATACAAGCGAGACACGGTCACCCGATCAATCTTGCCTCAAGTGGGACAATTCCCGTCTAACTCATGCTAGCGTGGAAGATAGACGTTAAACGGTGATGATGATGAAGTGTTGGTACATTAAACTGTGATCAATATCATAGCAAGACAAAGCAACCATAGTGAGACTTAAGTTTAACATACATGAACACATTGTATAGACCTCTTATGCCTCTTATGAATTACCCTATGTTAGTGTTACTGCTACTTAAACAATAATGTCAGATTTACATGCTTCACCTGTAAAATATGGAATGGTCATGGCTGGAATGACTCTGAATATAGGTTTGTTCAACTAGGATTGAACTATTACAACAACCCTGAGCACCTTTTTGAATTCCATCTTTCCAACAAACAGTACAGCTTTCATGACTTTCAGAAACATTTTCCCATGCTGAAGCATGGAACACACTACCAGCATCAGTTGTTAGCTGTCAGGACACTGAATCCTTCAAAACTTCCATGCTCCCTGAAATTTGCCAACACTACACCTGATATTCCCCCCTTCACACACACGCATGCATGTATCTGTGTGTATAACATGACTCATACACTGTTCACTTTCCTGACATTTGCACATTATTCTATGTACTATACATGCACCTTTGATGTGTTGTAGTGCACCTGAGCAGTGTACACAATTTTCATTATTATTACCTATATATTGATGAGGTCCTTAGTGTTATTGCTAAATTTTATTTAATATAACTGCCCCTCTGTTCCTTGTTCTACGTATTTCACTCAATGTGGCCATTCTGGTCCCAGTAAAAGAAATCATTGTTATTATTATTAAAAGGGCAGCCGATTGGCGGTATCAGCAGAGCATCGGACAGCATGTTTTATGGCATTATGGCTCTTTATGTATGTTCTGAATTCAAATCTTGTCAAGGTTAGCTTTGCCTTTCATCGTTATGGGGGTTGATAAAATAAAATACCAGAAATGCACTGGGGTCAATTTGATTGCCTTCCCCTCCCACCAAATTATTGGCCTAGTGCCTAAATCAGAAACCATTATCTATACATATATATATAAAACTGTAGTTGTCTGTGTGTGTGTCCTCGTTTCTGCAAAGTCTATACAAATCCACATTTCTACTCCGATTGACTTCAAACTTGCATTTATATATTCATTGCAGTCTAAAGATATGAACTGCAGCTTTTATTTTTCAATTTTCTGTAGTTAAAGGGGTGTTAGGCACCGGTTATCGATCTCTGTCGCGCCCTTATAATATCTGTCTGTATGCCTGATTGTCTGCATTATGTTTGCTATTTTCCGTTCATTGCCAGGGAACGTCTTCACGAACCAAAGTATCGTCTTCCTGTTTTCCTTCGGTTGCAACGTTTTTCGAAATATTTACTTCTGCATTCACAGATGGATTTTTTTAGTTTCAGAAGATCCCGTTAAGGGTGAAAACAGCGATTCTTTGCTTAAACTTTAATCTGTTATTTTAATATATAATATAAGCGAGGCAAGCCAGCCCAGTTGCCACTTCTTGCCAATAAACATTAACCCTTTGTGCGCCATTCATCTAACTGTAGACCAACAAATACCAACTAAACGGAGCATTGACAAGAACGATGGCGAATGAATCTTCGAGGTAAGCAGTTTCCTCCCGAGTTGTTAGTTCATGCAGGATTCTCTGCTACACATTTTCGTAATAATACCTAACAACGTACTGCTGGTCACTCCTTCCTCCAAAAGCCGTACAAAGCGGTCATGTGCATCGGGCAGATGGATCGGGTGCAAATCTACACCAGGCCTACGCGAGAAATTCACAAGGGACTGCACTGAGAGGGATAGAGAGAAGAGTAACTTAGTGACAAGAGTGTTAATGAACTTTTGAGGTAAGTAGCCTACGCCTTACTACTATTGAACTGGAACCTTCTGCCAACTTAACCTGTGACTTTCTCTTTCACATTTACTTCAATAGGCCAAAACAGAGGAGTATGAAAAGAAGGGGCTCAACAATATTTCTATGAACAATACATGTAGACAGCTAAACTGTACTTTCAACTTCTTAATTTTCTCCTCATAAAACAAGTTTCCTGTCGGTATATTTTCGTGAGTTTTTAACAGGCATTCACAAATAAACGTTTCTCATTGGAGGTGATATTACCAATGTTCTTATCCGTGCAATGCCGGGATACACTGCTAGTTATTATTAAAATTACTAGTTTAATAGTAGGGTCAATATAGTTACCATTCCTCACTGCATCAAATTGATGGCAAAGTAGCTAAATTAGAAACTGTTATTAGCATTATTGAAAGAAATTATTATTATTATTGTATTTGTGTAACTTGTTATATTGTTATTGTTATGTCAATAATATTACTGTTATTGTTGTTATGACAATAATATTGTTATCTCACTATTTTTAATTAAATTTTTTGTTTTTCATGAATTTGTCCAATCTATTTTCAAATTTCATTGAGAAATGTTAGCTGCTTTTCTCTTATACACACACATATATATATATGTATGTATATATATATATATGTATATACATCATCATCATCGTTTAACGTCCATCTTCCACGCTTGCATGGGTTTGGAATATATATATATATATATATATATATATATATCATCATCATCATCATCATCAACGTTTAACGTCCGTGTTCCACGCTTGCATGGGTTTGGACGGGGGTAGTCCCACTTGAGGCAAGAGTGATTTGTCTTGCTCGCATAGGACTGTCTGGCAGGTTTTCTACAGTTGGATGCCCTTCCTAACACCAACCACATTTACAGTGTGGGTCTGGGAGGTTTTTACCGTGTTGCCTACACGGCCACATTACAGCGTGGACTGTGTGTTTTTTTGTCGTGACACCTACACGATCTCATTTGTTTCGGCCTGGATGGCGCGGCACCAACATAACTTTACATAGAACGGGGTGGTGTGGATGGGGTGGGGGTGGCGGCGGGAGGGGTGTATTTTGTTAGAGATGCCTACTGGCAAGGCGGGTCTTCTCTGTTACTGAGTACCGCCAAAGGTCACGGTCCAGTGACATTGTCTTGGAGAGGTGTAAGTGTGTGAGGTCGGAGTTTATCAGCTCGTCCCATGTTTTTCTAGGTCTGCCTATTCCGTGGCTACCGTCTATCTTTATTGCCCTGCACTTTGTAATACAGCTATCGACTTTCATGCGCATCACGTGTCCATACCAACGCAGCCTTCTCTCGAGTAAACAACATCTGATCCCTCTTATCTCTAATATTTTCCTTAGTTCGTTTATGCTTTGCCGTTCACGTATATTACTGTTACACATCCAGCGGAGCATGCAAGCTTCGTTCCTCTCTAGTCTGCGTATATCCTCTGCACACAATGCCCAGGTCTCACTACCATGCAACATTGCTGTTCGTATGCAGGCATCGTACAACCTGCCTTTCATTTTTAGGGAGAACCCTTTAGCAGCTAATAGTGGTATAAGCTCTCTGAACTTTTTCCAACCAGTTCTGACTCTAGCTACAGTACTTTCAGAGCACCCTCCCCCACTGCTGATTTTATCGCCCAGGTAACGGAAGCTGTCCACTATTTCTATAAAACCCTCTGCGCAATTGAAAGAGCTAGTATTTTGTGGGCACTTGCTGCTACTTATTGCACCAGAACACCGGCCACATGTAAAGTCTATGTTCTTAGTTAGCTTACCTGTGATCCCACTACATCTTTTATGCACCCATACTTTGCATTTAGGACATAAGATGGAGTTTCTACCTACGCCTTTCCTACATACCGAGCACGACCATTTCCCAGAAGGGACCGCCGCCTTGTTTTCTTTCCTACAAACTAGAACTTTGGTCTTAGCCAGGTTAATTTTAAGTCCTTTTGACTCTAGGCCGTGCTTCCATGTTTGGAATTTCTTCTCTAGCTCGGCCATTGATTCCGCTATGAGTGTCAGGTCGTCTGCGTATAGGAGTTCCCATGGGCAGCCTGTCTTGAACTCCTCTGTTATAGCCTGAAGGGCAATAATAAATAGTAGGGGGCTGAGAACAGAGCCCTGATGGACGCCAACTTTTACGCTAAACTCTTCACTATATTCGTTGTTAATTCTAACCTTGCTGACTGTTTCTTTATACATGGCTTGTATAGCCCTCACAAGCCATTCGTCAACGCCTAGTTTTCTAAGAGCCCACCAGATAATGGAGCGGGGGACTCTGTCGAAGGCTTTCTCCAGGTCGACAAAAGCTAAGTAGAGGGGTTTACCTTTAGCTAGGTACTTCTCCTGTAGTTGTCGTACTATGAAAAGAGCGTCTGTGGTGCTTTTGCCTGACACAAACCCGAACTGCATTTCATCTAGATCAATTCTCTCTCTGATTAGTTGCGCTATTACTTTTTCCGTGACCTTCATGACCTGGTCGATTAATTTAATGCCTCTATAGTTACTCCTATCTAGGGCGTCTCCTTTACCCTTATAACAGTTAACGATGATGCTGCTATGCCAGTCCTTCGGAACAACCCCATTCTGTACGACTTGGTTAACTATGCGGGTGACCATGGTGTGTCCCACCGTGCCAGATGCCTTCAGCATCTCAGCAACTATTTCCGAAGGCCCAGCCGCCTTACCAGTCTTCATATCCTTGATTGCCTTACTTATTATACTCCCCTCGACTAACACTGCTGGTCCCTCTATCGGGTCGATATGGGGGAGACTGTCTTTCTCCCATTTATTCTCCTCATTTAGTAGCCTTTCATAGTGACACTTCCAAGCTACCTTCTTATCAGTGTCGGTGATGGCAAGTATGCCATCATCGTTAAGTACACACTTCTCCCCGACAATATCACGGTTTTCCTTGACGCATTGCCTGGCAATCCTGAACACCTCACGTTTTTGGTCATCGCGTTGTAGAACATGCTTGAACTTTCTTTCCTCAGCTTCCCTTCTTGCTAAGTACACTTCTCTCCTAGCTTCCCTCCTGGCCACTTGATAGTCTACTCTACTTCCCCCATCCCGCCATACTTTCCAAGCCTGCTTTTTGGCCTTAATTGACCCCTCCACCTTACTGTTCCACCACCATGTTACTCTCCTCCTGCCTACAGGCCTGCTCCAGCCACAGACTTCGTCTGTCGCCAACAGCAGGTTAGCTTTCAGAAATTTCCACTGTCCCTCTATATTGTCCGATTCTAGATGCTCTTCCTTACTGTCGAAAGCATCAAGTAATATGCTTTGAAATTTATTTCTGGCTGTGGGGTCTTTTAGTTTCCATATTTTCCTCCTGAGGATAGTCCTCTTCTGCTGTCGGGTGCGTCTCGTCCTGACTATGAGGTCGCTAATTATCAGTCTATGTTGGGAGGTGCATTCTTCATGGGGGAGGGATTTAGTGTTTACAACAGACACTCTGTCACGTCTTCTGGTAAGGATATAATCTACCTGGCTTGTGTGTTCCCCGGATCTATAGGTAATCAGGTGATTGTCACGTTTTTTGAAGTTAGTGTTACAGATAGTTAGGTTATTTGCATCACAGTATTCCAGAATTCTGGAGCCTTCCTCATTTCTAGTACCAAACCCATAGCCTCCATGGATTTCGTCATAGCCGTCACAATGTTGTCCAACGTGACCATTTAGGTCGCCTGCAATAATTATATAGTCACTGTCAGATATTTGGGAGGTAGTTAGCAACAGTGTCTCATAGAATCTGTCTTTTATAGTGCCGGGCAGTCCGGATTGGGGTGCGTACGCAGATATTACTGTCACCGTAGTTCTATTGAGGACAAGTCTTATTTGAATTATTCTGTCGTTCACTCTATTTACGTCTATTATCTTATCTGCCCACTTTTCTGCTACCATGATTCCTACTCCACCCAGCCCATCGTCGTTTCCCACCCAGAAAAGCTTATAACATCGTTTTTTACCCTCAATGAATCTAGCAGACCCACCCCTCCACCTGGTCTCTTGAATACAACAAACATCGACCTCCTTACGTTCAAGCATTTCTACAACCTCGTTAGCGCGACCCTTTAGGGTGCCTACATTTATGGTACCAACTCTGAAGTTTTGGGTTGCGTTTGGAGGGTGGGGGTGGTGGGGGGCGGGAGGAGATAGGGTTATGTTAGCCATCCGCGGACGAAACAAAGAGGAGTGCTCGCATTCTCGTCCACGAGGTGAATTTGACTTTAACTTTGGCATTTTCGCTCTGGGCGTCCAGATTTTTCTCTCCCTTCCACTCTCCAAGGATTCCGCAGTCCGTCCGTCCATCCATCCATCCATCATATATCGAAGGCAACCGGGCAAGCGATAGTATAGGCCTCTGGCTTATGATTTGGTCCGCGTAATAATAATAATGGTGATGCGTGGGGGTGGGGGTGGGTGGCTCTGGCTTATAATAATGGTGGTGATGGGGGGGGGGGGCTCTGGCTTATGATTGGTCCACGTATTAAGTATGGTGGCGTGTGGGGGCGGGAGGGAGGGGTGTGGGGTAGCTAGCTGGAAGGTTATGAATGTTTAACAAGCGATTTAACAAAAAGCAAAACTGCAAGATTTGTTCTGTTCAATACGACAAAAACACCGTATTTAAACCTTAAATAGATAACAAAAAAATACAGATTTCGGATTTTGCGAGATTGGATGTTTGTTTGGACTGTGTACGGAATTGAGCGTGGAAATGGAGAGAAGGATTGTACTTTACGGTTTACATGAGTCCATCATAGAAATAATTGAAGCAAAGTGGATAAACATGAAGGAAAACTTATCTTATATATATATGTGTGTGTGTGTGTGTGTGTGTGTGTAGCTAAGCGAGAGATAGAGGGGAAGAAAGAGAGGGGGGGGGGAGATAGTGGCTGACCGCAGCCCCCTCGTGGAGAAGCAGGAGGGTGAAGGGATATATATATATATATATTAAACTCATTCTGTAACATACTTCCTACCCTGTATGTGTGTGAGACTGTTTTGTCTGTCTATGTATATATATGTGTTACAAGCACACAGACAGCATGTACACAAATAAACACATATATAACACTACAACATATATATAATATCAAACTCTTCTCATACATACAGCCCATGATACACATATACACACAAGGCAAATACATATCACATACATACACACAAGACAAATACATACCACACATAAATATACACAAGACAAATACATATCACACACATACACACAAGACAAATACATACCACACATATATATACACAAGACAAATACATATCACACACATACACACAAGACAAATACATACCACACACATATATACACAAGACAAATACATATCACACACATACACACAAGACATACCACACACATATATACACATAAGACATAAATCACATACATATATAAGACATAAATCACATACATATATATATACATATAAGACATATCACACACATACACAAGACAAACATATATCACGCACACATATAGACAGAGACTTACAAACAGACACAGACTCTCACACACATACTATTGTATCTGTGTGTGTGTTTCTGACACACAGACATACACACCCACACCCACACCAAACACATGACTCCCACCTCTCACAGACAGAACTCTCACACCCAACACATACCCCCCCCCCCCCACACACAGACAGAACTATCACACCCAACCCATAACCTCCTACACCCCCCACACAGGCAGAACTCTCACACCCACCCCATACCCCTACACATAACCCCCCCACACACACACATACAGAACTCTCACACCCAACACATAACCCCCCACACACATACAGAACTCTCACAGCCAACACATAACCCCCCCCCCACACATACAGAACTCTCACACCCAACATAACCCCCCCCCCATAACACAGACACATACAGAACTCTCACACCCAACACATAACCCCCCACACACATACAGAACTCTCACAGCCAACACATAACCCCCCCCCCCCACACACACACACATACAGAACTCTCACACCCAACATAACCCCCCCCCCCATAACACAGACACATACAGAACTCTCACAGCCAACACATAACCTCCCACACACAACTCTCACACCAAACACATACCCACCCACCACTCACACATCAACCCCCCACACACAGACAGAACTCTCTCACCCAACACATACCCACCCACCTCACACATCCAACACAACCCCCACAGACAGAACTCTCACACATCCAACACATACCCCGCCCCCACACACAGACAGAACTCTCACACCCAACACATACCCCCCCCCATAACCCCACCTCTCACACAACCCCCTTCCACACCAAACACCTCCATATTCAGACAGCCGCACAGATATCTCCCCCTCCCCACAGTTTGCGATATAGTGAGTGAGAGAGACCATTAATTTTTCATTAAGTTAAATGACTGAAGAACAACAAACTGTGATTGTGTTGTGTGAAGAGACATGATTATGTTGTGAGACTGGCACAGTGTATGAACCTCACATCACACTATTTCACCTCACTACCACCTCTTCAGCTACATAACAACACTGAAACTATATAACAACATTCAAACTACACAACATCACTGAAACTACATAACAACACTGAAACAACACAACACTGAAACCACACAACACTGAAACAACACAACACTGAAACCACACAACACTGAAACAACACAACACTCAAGCCATACAACACTGAAACCACACAACAATGAAACAACACAACACTGAAACCAGACAACACTGAAACCACACAACACTGAAACAACACAACACTGAAACCACACAACACTCAAGCCATACAACACTGAAACCACACAACACTGAAACCACACAACACTGAAACAACACAACACTGAAACCACACAACACTGAAACCACACAACACTGAAACTACACAACACTGAAACCACACAACACTGAAACCACACAACACTGAAACCACACAACACTGAAACAACACAACACTGAAACCACACAACACTGAAACCACACAACACTGAAACAACACAACACTGAAGCAACACAACACTGAAGCAACACAACACTGAAACCACACAACACTGAAACAACACAACACTGAAACAACACAAAACTGAAACCACACAACACTGAAACAACACAACACTGAAGCAACACAACACTGAAACCACACAACACTGAAACCACACAACACTGAAACAACACAACACTGAAACAACACAACACTGAAACCACACAACACTGAAACCACACAACACTGAAGCAACACAACACTGAAACCACACAACACTGAAACAACACAACACTGAAACCACACAACACTGAAACAACACAACACTGAAGCAACACAACACTGAAACCACACAACACTGAAACAACGCAACACTGAAGCAACACAACACTGAAACCACACAACACTGAAACAACACAACACTGAAGCAACACAACACTGAAACCACACAACACTGAAACAACACAACACTGAAACCACACAACACTGAAACAACACAACACTGAAGCAACACAACACTGAAACAACACAACACTGAAACAACACAACACTGAAACCACACAACACTGAAACAACACAACACTGAAGCAACACAACACTGAAACCACACAACACTGAAACCACACAACACTGAAACAACACAACACTGAAACCACACAACACTGAAGCAACACAACACTGAAACCACACAACACTGAAACAACACAACACTGAAACCACACAACACTGAAACAACACAACACTGAAGCAACACAACACTGAAACCACACAACACTGAAACCACACAACACTGAAGCAACACAACACTGAAACCACACAACACTGAAACAACACAACACTGAAACCACACAACACTGAAACCAAACAACACTGAAACAACACTACACTGAAACCACACAACACTGAAGCAACACAACACTGAAACCACACAACACTGAAACAACACAACACTGAAACCACACAACACTGAAACAACACAACACTGAAACAACACAACACTGAAGCAACACAACACTGAAACCACACAACACTGAAACAACACAACACTGAAACCACACAACACTGAAACCACACAACACTGAAACAACACAACACTGAAGCAACACAACACTGAAACCACACAACACTGAAACAACACAACACTGAAGCAACACAACACTGAAACCACACAACACTGAAACCACACAACACTGAAGCAACACAGCACTGAAACCACACAACACTGAAACCACACAACACTGAAACAACACAACACTGAAGCAACACAACACTGAAACCACACAACACTGAAACAACGCAACACTGAAGCAACACAACACTGAAACCACACAACACTGAAACAACACAACACTGAAGCAACACAACACTGAAACCACACAACACTGAAACAACACAACACTGAAACCACACAACACTGAAACAACACAACACTGAAGCAACACAACACTGAAACAACACAACACTGAAACCACACAACACTGAAACCACACAACACTGAAACAACACAACACTGAAACAACAACACTAAAACCACACAACACTGAAACAACACAACACTGAAACCACACAACACTGAAACAACACAACACTGAAACCACACAACACTGAAACAACACAACACTGAAACCACACAACACTGAAACAACACAACACTGAAACCACACAACACTGAAACAACACAACACTGAAACCACACAACACTGAAACAACACAACACTGAAACCACACAACACTGAAACCACACAACACTGAAACAACACAACACTGAAACCACACAACACTGAAACAACACAACACTGAAACCACACAACACTGAAACCACACAACACTGAAACAACACAACACTGAAACAACACAACACTGAAACCACACAACACTGAAACAACACAACACTGAAACAACACAACACTGAAACAACACAACACTGAAACCACACAACACTGAAACAACACAACACTGAAACAACACAACACTGAAACCACACAACACTGAAACAACACAACACTGAAACACAACAACACTGAAACAACACAACACTGAAACCACACAACACTGAAACAACACAACACTGAAACCACACAACACTGAAACAACACAACACTGAAACCACACAACACTGAAACAACACAACACTGAAACAACACAACACTGAAACCACACAACACTGAAACAACACAACACTGAAACAACACAACACTGAAACAACACAACACTGAAACAACACAACACTGAAACAACACAACACTGAAACCACACAACACTGAAACAACACAACACTGAAACAACACAACACTGAAACCACACAACACTGAAACAACACAACACTGAAACCACACAACACTGAAACCACACAACACTGAAACCACACAACACTGAAGCAACACAGCACTGAAACCACACAACACTGAAGCAACACAGCACTGAAACAACACAACACAAACAACACAACACTGAAGCAACACAACACTGAAACAACACAACACTGAAACACAACAACACTGAAACAACACAACACTGAAACAACACAACACAAACAACACAACACTGAAGCAACACAACACTGAAACAACACAACACTGAAACACAACAACACTGAAACAACACAACACTGAAACAACACAACACAAACAACACAACACTGAAGCAACACAACACTGAAACAACACAACACTGAAGCAACACAACACTGAAACACAACACTGAAACAACACAACACTGAAACAACACAACACAAACAACACAACACTGAAGCAACACAACACTGAAACCACACAACACTGAAACAACACAACACTGAAACAACACAACACTTAAACAACACAACACTGAAGCAACACAACACTGAAACAACACAACACTGAAGCAACACAACACTGAAACCACACAACACTGAAACAACACAACACTGAAACAACACAACACTGAAACCACACAACACTGAAACACAACAACACTGAAACAACACAACACTGAAACCACACAACACTGAAACAACACAACACTGAAACCACACAACACTGAAACAACACAACACTGAAACCACACAACACTGAAACAACACTGAAGCAACACAACACTGAAACAACACAACACTGAAACCACACAACACTGAAACAACACAACACTGAAACCACACAACACTGAAACCACACAACACTCAAGCCATACAACAACACAGGCACCAGTGTATGAACCTCACATTCCAACACTCAAACCTCACAATAAAACTCAAGCTACACAACAAAACACAAAACCTCACAACACTGAAACCACACAACTCACTGACTGCACAACTCACTGACTGCACAACTCACTGACCGCACAACACACTGACTGCACAACTCACTGACCGCACAACTCACTGACCGCACAACTCACTGACTGCACAACTCACTGACTGCACAACTCACTGACTGCACAACACACTGACTGCACAACTCACTGACTGCACAACTCACTGACTGCACAACTCACTGACCGCACAACACACTGACTGCACAACACACTGACCATACAACAACGTGACCACACAACAACGTGACCACACAACTCACTGACCACACAACTCACTGACCACACAACACACTGACCGCACAACACACTGACCACACAACAAAGTGACCACACAACTCACTGACCACACAACACACTGACCACACAACTCACTGACCACACAACACACTGACCACACAACTCACTGACCACACAACACACTGACCACACAACTCACTGACCACATAACTCACTGACCACATAACTCACTGATCACACAACACACTGACCACACAACAAAGTGACCACACAACTCACTGACCACACAATACTCCAATCCTTATCTCACCTCTCCAACCCTGAAGGCAGTAATGATCATTAAGACATCAGATTAAGAATGATTCAGTCCTTGCTCACTACATTCATGACCACATTTCTAATGAAACACTATTTCTAATTAATTAATGAACAATTTTGAGGGATTTACTAAAATTATTAATTTTTTCATTACTAAGATAGTAAGGTTCTTATATAAAATTATGTTGGAAGATTTTAATTTATTTTGGAAACCTTTAAATGGGTGGCTTTATTTCATAGAGCCAGAGCTGGTTTGGGCCGGGTTGGTAACTAAAGGGTTAAATCTTACAGAGGTCAACTTTTCCTTTCATCTTTTCAAGGTCAATAAATAAAATACCAGTCCAGTACTGGGGTTGATTTTTTTGGGGAAAAATGAATTGTGTTCTGATCTGGAGGTGCTGCCATGCTTAAAATCACCAAGACATTCTGTGTGTTAGGACAGTGTTCCAACAACTTCATCAGGTGTTAAAAGCACTTTACCTACCACTCCAACATTTCCAGCCACACAACACTATTGTATTTTCACGGTAAAGTCTTTATCTACTATCAAATCTATGGATTTTGATATTTATTTTGAGGACAATACCTTAATGTTTGATGAGCAGCCGGTTACAGCCAGTTTGAATAGAAAGAGGTGAGAGAATTCTGGCCGGATACTGTCAGTTTAGATGCTAAAGAGTTAAACTGTAGAATAGATGAATGATTCACGAGATTGCAATGGCTGAATTTAAAGAAAAGCTGTGTGTATGTTAGAAGATACACTTGTCACAGATCAGGGAGGAACCAACCAATGATCTTCTTAATGGCATTAGTACCCATCTACAAAGATTTAACCCTTTCCATACAAGACCGTCTGAAACTGCCCCAGGTTCTATGATACAAATTATTTATTTTAAAGTGTTATTTATTTATTTATTTAATCAATTTAAACGTCCAGGTAGAGCTAGTAAGCCATGACAGACTAGGGGAAGTATTGAGTACTCCTTACAGTTGATAATTAAAAAAGCTAGTGAGACAAGTAATAATCAAACGTAAAAAAGGGGAAAAAAAAACAGAAAAATTTTTTTTTCAATATTGAAGACCAATGGGGGCAGATTATGGATAAGAAAACGAGAAAGAAAAGGAAAATAGGAAATAAGGGAAGATGTAAAACAGAAGTTTCTCTTGTTAAATCTTTTTGCAGCTTCCATGTACTCAAAGATGGACGTTTATATTTGGTAGACCTTTAACCATATATTGAATGTGTTTATATTAATTGAAAAAACATATCAAAATTTCATCTAAGAAACTTTAAGTTATGTTCCATGTTCCAAATACTAAATAATGAAAAAGTTTGGTTATTCTAAGGTCTCAGATAATCACACACCCTGCTCCCTGCTCATTAATTTTTCAGATCCCCCCACTTTTATTCCCCCCTCCCCCCGCTTATTAAATTTTGCTAATCTATCTCCAGCGAAATCTTATTTTAAGTGGTAGCATTCCTGTGACAATTGATTTTTTTTAGACATTAAAAAACATTATACATGACAAAAGAAAAAAAAAATACATTACTAGAAATCCCATGTTATAAAATAAATAGAATGGGTTGGGGTTTCAATATGTAAACTAAACAACTAATTCTGGTTTTTAAAAAAATCAACAAAATCAACAAAAAAATCAACCTAGAAAAATTACCAATTTTCCATGACACCCTACTTATTCCCCTTCCCCTATTATTTGGGACCTGAGAGTACATCACTGAATCCCTGCAAAGTTTTGATTATTCAAAAAATTATTTGAAAACCATTGGCAACGAAAGGGCTAAAGTGTTCATATTTATCTAAAAAAATCTTCCATCATAATTTTGTGTTAGAACCTCTGTTAAGTTATGTTCCAAACACCAGCTTAATAATGAGAAAGTTTGTTACATAACTAAACCATGCCAAATTCTTTAATTATTTTCAAAACCTAGACAACGTCTTTCATTATAAATATGGTAATTAAAGGGTTAAACAGATAATCTGATACCCTCTCCCATAAACATGTGGCTCTTCTTAGAAGTAGACAAAAAAAAAATCAATATTCCAAGCCACAACAAACAACAATTATATTTCCACAAGCGCAAGATTTGTGAATGTTGGCACAGCATCTATCTATAATTTCACACCTATTTCTATTGCACATCTTTGGACTGGAGAGGAAGAGAGGAGAGCAAAACAAAGAAATGTCTATTTTGCACCACACACCTCAATATACTGGACAAAACTTTCTCTCTTTCGCTCTCTGTCTCACTCCTTCTCTCTTTCTTACTTCATCTTTCTCTCTTTCTCTCACACACTCTTTCACCCCCACCACCCTCTCTCTCTCTATCAGATAACCATACATATCATAGCATTTGCTTCCACATATATTGACAAATGGAATATAAATATTTGATTTGTGTACTTGTGTGTGTATATATGTGTGTGTGCGCCTACATGTAGGTGTATGCGTGTTCATGTGTGTATATATGTGTTTGTGAGTGTGTATGTGTGTTTGTGAGTGTGTATGTGTGTGTGCTTGTATATATGTGTGTGTGTCATCATCATCATCATCTCATCATGTCTGTTTTATTCCTCACTCACATCTACCAAATATTTCTACATGTTTCTTTCGACAGGTAAATTGAATATCACACATTTTCAGCTGTACTTCCCTATATATACACACCTGTAGTCACACACTAGTATACACTCACCTACATACATATATAATATATTTATATGTATGTGTGTATATGTATATATCTTCCTGCCCAAGCCCTGATAGCAGGGAAAGCGGATGTTAAAATGATGATTATATATATATATATATATATATATACATACACACACCCTCAGACACACTAACACACACAAACAAATGCACACATACAAACATACACACGCATAAACAAACACACACAAACAAACAAACAAACACAAAGAATACACACGCAAACACGTACACACACATGCACAAACACACAGCTACACAAACACAAACACACATAAGCATACACACAAAAACACAAACTCACACAAAGAAACACACAGAAACACACACACAGAAACACACTCACACACACAAGTATTCAGTCTTATTTTCTATGAGTATTTATCACTTTATCACTCACTTTTAAAAGACTATCATTTTGTAGATTACATTCTCCACTGACATACTGAAAATAACAAGAGTGAGATGCTCAAAAAGTGCATAATAATAGTGATGATGATGATGTTGATGGTTCTACTAGAGGTACAAGGTCAGCAATTTTGAGGAAGAGGAAAGTTAATTAAATCGACCCCAGTGTATTACTGGTGCTTTATTTTATCGACCTCGTAAGGGATTTGAACTCAGAACGTAAAGGGATGCAACTTTATGCCACAAAGCATGGTGTCTGACACTATACCAATTACTGCCAACCCACCGCCCTAGTGATAAGAATAATAATTGTTTCTACTTTTGGCACAAGGCCATCAACTATCCCAGTGTACCACTGGTACTTTATTTTATCGACCCCGTAAGGATGAAAGGCAAAGTTAACCTCGGCGGGATTTGAACTCAGATCATAAAGGGCCGTAACTCTTTTGCTGTAAAGCATGGCGTCCTACTCTCTACCGATACTGCCAATCAACCGCCATAATAACAGTGCACAACAAAATTAAGGTTTACAAAGAAGGTTATGAAAGTGGGTGGGGGAGTTATGTTGGGAGACTAAAATATGACCCCTCCACCTCTGGTCGTTTCTATGTCTAAATATATTCTCAAGTCACTAATAATCGTCCCCTCCCGCTAATTAATTTTTCAGATTTCACCCCCTCCTCCCACCCTCTGCTTATTAAATTTTGCTAATTTATCTCTGGCAAAATTTTATTTTAAGTGGTAACATTCCTGTGACAATTTTCTTTAGACATTAAAAACATTTTACATGACAAAAAAGTACTAGAAATCCCATGTGTTATAAAATAAATAGGATGGGTTGGGGTCTCAATATGTAAACTAAACAACTAATTCTGTTTTTTTTTTAAATAAACAGTGACAACCTAGAAAATTACTGATTCTACAACACCCCCGCTTATTCCAACCCCCAACCCTATTATTTGGGACCTGAGAGTATAAGTATTTGCAATCTAGGGCCAAAGACCGCTGAGGTGTAGACTTAAAACTTGAAGTGTATGTTTCCATGTGTAGTAAAAATGTGAGAGTGGAATAAGACCAGCTGGGGGGGGGGGGGGAGGTTCTATATGTAGTAAAGGTGTAAGAGTGGATTAGAACCAACTGGGTGGGGGTTTCTATGTGTAGTAAAGGTGTACTTACATGTCCATCATCAGAACAGCTGGCAATGTAGTCTCCACTGTCATCAATACTGATTTGGTTCACAGTGTTGTTATGCTGTAAAGAAAGGTCAAGCAAAAGAGGTCAGCAGTCAGAAGGAAGGAGAAATGACAGTGGCATGGCTAGGAGCTTTCCACAATCAAGACTCGATAGGTAGGAGAAGCTCATTTTGGCATGGTTTCTACAGCTGGATAAGCCTCATAACATCAACAACTTTACAGAGAAGATTGGGTGCATTTTAGTGTTGCATCAGCATTACCTCTTCACAGATTGGACTGTATGCATTTTATGGCATCAGAACCACCACTTTACAGAGTGGACTAGGTGCATTTTATTATGGCACCAGCACTATCACTTTAGACAGTGAAGTTGATGCATTGCATTGTGACAATTTTACAGAGTGTACTGGGTGTATTTTACTGTAACAACATCACTACAGTTACAGGTGTATTGTGACACAACCACTTACATTTTACATGATTAAAAAAAATAAAGAAAAAATAAAGAATTTTGAAAAAGTATTAAAAAACATTGTAAAATTAAATTCTCCTAAAACTTGTTGATCAACATATAGCAAGTGTTTATCTTCAATGAGAGGAAACATAGAACATCACTGATGATGTCACAGATATGTGTGTTGAAAGAACTCTGAGAAACTATATCTATATATGTATATGATAAACATTGATTGCCAGATGAATTATTTATAGAAATATAAAAATATACTGAAGTGAAAACCAAACCAAACAGTGAGTGTATTTTACTATATTTTTTTGGCAATATTAGAACATCATGACCCTCCCCAAATATAACAATAATGGTATTTTCTTTATTCTTTTATTTCTTTCAGCCAATAGATTCTAAATTACAGGACATATACAAACACAAATGTAAATATAGACATCATGTATAAATGTGGTTGGTGTTAGAAAGGGCATCCAGTCATAGAAACCAAGCCAAAACCAGTTCTGTATGAGCAAAACACTGTCATCTGATCTGGCTTGTCTTATAATGGGACAACTCGTCTTACCCATGTTAATGTGGATAAATGGATGTTAAACGGTGATGATGATTATACATACACACACAAATACAAACATACATACATACACATATACATGGCTTCTATGCAGTTTCTGTTTGCCAAATTTCATTCACAGGGTATTGTAAGCAGAAAATATTTGGTCATGGTGCCACACAGTCGATGTCACATGGTTACAAAGTAAATTCTTTAAGTACATATGACCGATGATTTGGTATTGTACAATAATGGTCAGTGCTGGGAAGATCGGTGATGAAAGGGTTAAGACATTTGACCGTAACCTTATTTACAAGGAACAGAAAACATACCTCAAATGTAATAAAAACTATAAAAATATACAGTTCAATCAAGTTTTCAATACCCCATGCCTCAATGAATAGCATACGTACACATGTCTGTGTGTGTGTATATATATATATAAATATACATATATATACATACGTACACGTCTGTGTGTGTATATATATATACATATATATGTACACCTGTCTGTGTGTGTGTATATATATAAATATACATATATATACATACGTACACATGTCTGTGTATGTATATATATAAATATACATATGTACACATGTCTGTGTGTGTGTGTATATATATATAAATATACATATATATACATACGTACACATGTCTGTGTGTGTGTGTATATATATATACATATATACATGTATATATATATATACATGTCTGTGTGTGTATATATATAAATATATATATATATATCACCTAAGTATATGGCTTAAAATGTGAAGTTAAGTTTCTAAACTGGAAAGCTCCTCCAAAATCTCCAATGTTGGTAATCCTATTACAAGACTGAGAAATAACGTATTTGTTGGTAGTTTCTTCAACTAGTACTACTAAAACAAACACCACCACCACAACCAACAATACCACCATCACCACAAACCCCAGCACCACCATCACAACCAACAATACCACCACCAGCACCACATACCACCACTACAACTAATAACAATACCAACAGCACTACAACCGCCCCCACCAACACTGAAACTGCTAACACCACTAACACCGCCACCACCACCATCACTAAAACTTCCGCAGCCATTACCACCAATAACAATACTAACATCAATTCTACAACCTGTACTACTACCACAGCCACTACTAGCATCACAACAACAAAAGCAACCACAACAACAACTATAACAGCTTAGCTGAAATTACAAGAGTAAACCAAGAGAAAAGAAGAAAACAAACAGGCAAGTGAAAATTACAGACCCCCCCCCCCCTTCTTTAAGTAAACTTCATGTTGATAACTTATTTCAATATTCTTTCTTTATTGTCACCATGGTTACTATCATATACATAACAACAACTACAACAACAACGAGAAACTTCTTTCAAACTATTGCTTCAATACATTATATTCCAGAAGGAAAGAGTTTTTCTTGAAAGCTGATTATAAACTAAGCTATATAAACTGTGTCCATCCCCACCCCACCTTTTAGTTTCAGAATTACAGGCTGGTTTGAAGTATTTATTGATGTTGTTGACACTGTTCTGTTCTGGTTCACTGCCCACCATCATAACTGGCTTGACACCAAACTGTTAAGACATTTGTTGTTCTGTTCTGGTTCACTGCACATCATCATCATAACTGACACCAAACTGTTAAGACATTTGTTGTTCTGTTCTGGTTCACTGCACATCATCATCATAACTGACACCAAACTGTTAAGACATTTGTTGTTCTGTTCTGGTTCATTGCCCACTATCATCATCATAACTATCATAGTACCAGGAGGGCATCAACTGTTCTGGTTCACTGCCCATCATCATAACTGTCATGGCATCATGCAGGCATCAACTGTTCTGGTTCACTGCCCATCATCATCACAACTGACACCAAACTATTGTGTTAAGACATTTGTTGTTCTGTTCTGGTTCACTGCCCATCATCATCACAACTGACACCAAACTATTGTGTTAAGACATTTGTTGTTCTGTTCTGGTTCACTGCCCATCATCATCACAACTGACACCAAACTATTGTGTTAAGACATTTGTTGTTCTGTTCTGGTTCACTGCCCATCATCATCACAACTGACACCAAGCTATTGTGTTAAGACATTTGTTGTTCTGTTCTGGTTCACTGCCCATCATCATCACAACTGACACCAAACTATTGTGTTAAGACATTTGTTGTTCTGTTCTGGTTCACTGCCCATCATCATCACAACTGACACCAAGCTATTGTGTTAAGACATTTGTTGTTCTGTTCTGGTTCACTGCCCATCATCATCACAACTGACACCAAACTATTGTGTTAAGACATTTGTTGTTCTGTTCTGGTTCACTGCCCATCATCATCACAACTGACACCAAGCTATTGTGTTAAGACATTTGTTGTTCTGTTCTGGTTCACTGCCCATCATCATCACAACTGACACCAAACTATTGTGTTAAGACATTTGTTGTTCTGTTCTGGTTCACTGCCCATCATCATCACAACTGACACCAAGCTATTGTGTTAAGACATTTGTTGTTCTGTTCTGGTTCACTGCCCATCATCATCACAACTGACACCAAACTATTGTGTTAAGACATTTGTTGTTCTGTTCTGGTTCACTGCCCATCATCATCACAACTGACACCAAACTATTGTGTTAAGACATTTGTTGTTCTGTTCTGGTTCACTGCCCATCATCATCACAACTGACACCAAACTATTGTGTTAAGACATTTGTTGTTCTGTTCTGGTTCACTGCCCATCATCATCACAACTGACACCAAGCTATTGTGTTAAGACATTTGTTGTTCTGTTCTGGTTCACTGCCCATCATCATCACAACTGACACCAAACTATTGTGTTAAGACATTTGTTGTTCTGTTCTGGTTCACTGCCCATCATCATCACAACTGACACCAAACTATTGTGTTAAGACATTTGTTGTTCTGTTCTGGTTCACTGCCCATCATCATCACAACTGACACCAAACTATTGTGTTAAGACATTTGTTGTTCTGTTCTGGTTCACTGCCCATCATCATCACAACTGACACCAAGCTATTGTGTTAAGACATTTGTTGTTCTGTTCTGGTTCACTGCCCATCATCATCACAACTGACACCAAGCTATTGTGTTAAGACACTTATTATGTGAGGCTATAAACTAGAATTTAGCTTTGTCTTATGTCTTTAAATAGGAAACCTTTAAAATGGGTTGTTTTGTTCCATAGAGCCAAAGTTGGTTAAGAAAAGGGTTGTCACTGAGGTGTACAACATGACCAAGCAGGACTATGGATGCCCTTCCTAACAGCAACAATCAAAATTTGTAATGTCCTCAACAAGACTAAAGGGTCCACTCTATGGCGCCGCAATTTATTTGCCAAACACTTTACAGAGTCAAGTGATAATTCTCTGTATTATAAGATGAGACACTACTAGTACTAATAGCTCCGTCTCCCTCTCTCTCTCTCTTTTGTTCTCTGTACAACAGAGCTATGATCTAAAATATGGCAAGTGAAGAGGGGGGAGGGTAAGATGCGGAAATAAAACAGCTGCTACTGAGCTGCATAGTTAGTTTTCTAGGAATGGTTTATCACAGACAGGAATGGAGGGGGACACAACTGAAGACCAGAAACAGGTAGAATACATACAAACACAATAATATATGAAGAGATGATTATAAAAAAAAACTAAAACAAAAAATAATTGTTTCTACTTTGGGCACAAGGCCTGCAATTACCTCAGTGTATTACTGGTGCTTTATTTTATTGACCCCGTAAGGATGAAAGGCAGTGTTAACCTCGACGGGATTTGAATTCAAACTATAAAAGGCCATAACTCTATGCTGCAAAGCATGGAATCTGAACCTCTACCGATACTGCCAATCCAAATAATAATAATGAAAGATGAAAATAGGAAAAATATTGAGAAATGAAGAATAATTAACCACAATAATAAATGGCTGAGAAAACTGGGTAAAATATCCCTTGAAATGGTAAATAATAAAATAGACAGAAGCATCTGGCGAATTCTTCCCAGATCCTGAGACACTATACCTGATTTTTTCAACTATTATAGTGGTCGGCTATTATTATACTTATTTGTATTGGGATGCACATATTTTAAATATCATATATATCATCATCATCACCGTTTAACTAGCATAGGTTAGACAGGTTGTCTTATTTCAGTCAAGCCAGGTCAGATGACCATGTCTCGCTCACTCTGATTTTGGCTTGGTTTCGGCAGCTGGATGCCCTTCCTAATGCCAACCACATATACATTGTGGACTGGGCACTTTTTGTCATGACATCTACATGACCCCCTTACAGTGTGGACTGGGTGTTTTTTGTTGTGACACCTACACAACCACTTTACAGTGTGGACAGTGCTTTTTGTCATGACATCTACATGACCACCTTACAGTGTGGACTGAGTGCTTTTTGTTGTGATGCCTACATGATCACTTTGCAATGTGGGCTGGATGCTTTGGTGGGAAGGGTGTGTGGGGATTTAGGAGGTGGATATATGGGCATGTGTGATGGGCGGAGTTTTAGGATGGGGGTGAAGGTGTATACCAGATGTATGCTTCAGCTTGTGCTCATGGGAAGAAGGCAGGTCTTACATATACATATATATGCTAGTTAGGTGTATAACTATAGTTACAGGCAGCACGCCGTTCGAAGCACTCACTGCTATTACGAGGTCCGTCTCGTGTTGGTTTGTATTCCAGACTTAAGGCAGCTGTAGTGTGCAGAGTATAAATAGAGTTTAGATGTGTCTTTGCATATATAAACTCACATATCTGAGGAGATGTCAAAGAAAAGTCAGATCCCGGTCATTATGATTGAGCTGATTGATATTGAAACAATTGTAATATGCCAATAAAGTTTGTACATATAAAGTTTGTAATATGCCAATAAGTTTGTGCCAATAAGTTTGTACAATAAAGTTTGTAATATGCCAATAAGTTTGTACATACTATCGCTTGCCTGGTTGCCTTTCGATATACGATATATGATGGATGGATGGACTGCGGAATCCTGGAGAGTGGAGGTGAGAGAGAAAAATCTGGACGCTCAGCGACAATGCCAAAGATAAAGACAAATTCACCCCTTGGACGAGAATGCGAGCACTCCTCATTGTTTCGACCACGGACGGCTAACATAACACCATCGCCCCCCGCCCCTCACCGCCCCCAACCCCCAAACGCAATCCAAAACTTCAGAGTTGGTACCATAAATGTAGGCACCCTAAAGGGTCGCGCTAACGAGGTTGTAGAAATGCTTGAACGTAAGGAGGTCGATGTTTGTTGTATTCAAGAGACCAGGTGGAGGGGTGGGTCTGCTAGGTTCATTGAGGGTAAAAAACGTTGTTATAAGCTTTTCTGGGTGGGAAACGACGATGGGCTGGGTGGAGTAGGAATCATGGTAGCAGAAAAGTGGGCAGATAAGATAATAGACGTAAATAGAGTGAACGACAGAATAATTAAAATACGACTTGTCCTCAATAGAACTACGGTGACAGTAATATCTGCGTACGCACCCCAATCCGGACTGCCCGGCACTATAAAAGACAGATTCTATGAGACACTGATGCTAACTACCTCCCAAATATCCGACAGTGACTATATAATTATCGCAGGCGACCTAAATGGTCACGTTGGACAACATTGTGACGGCTACGACGAAATCCATGGAGGCTATGGGTTTGGTACTAGAAATGAGGAAGGCTCCAGAATCCTGGAATTCTGTGATGCAAATAACCTAACTATCTGTAACACTAACTTCAAAAAACGTGACAATCACCTGATCACCTATAGATCCGGGGAACACACAAGCCAGGTAGATTATATCCTTACCAGAAGACGTGACAGAGTGTCTGTTGTTAACACTAAATCCCTCCCCCATGAAGAATGCAACTCCCAACATAGACTGATAATTAGCGACCTCATAGTCAGGACGAGACGTACTCGACAACAGAAGAGGACTATCCTCAGGAGGAAAATATGGAAGTTAAAGGACCCCACAGCCAGGAATAAATTTCAAAGCATATTACTTGATGCTTTCGACAGTAAGGAAGAACATTTAGAGTCGGACAATATAGAGGGAGAGTGGGAATTTCTGAAAGCAAACCTGCTGTTGGCGACAGACGAGGTCTGTGGCTGGAGCAGGCCTGTAGGCAGGAGGAGAGTAACATGGTGGTGGAACAGTAAGGTGGAGGGGTCAATTAAGGCCAAAAAGCAGGCTTGGAAAGTATGGCGGGATGGGGGAAGTAGAGAGGACTATCAAGTGGCCAGGAGGGAAGCTAGGAGACAAGTGTACTTAGCAAGAAGGGAAGCTGAGGAAAGAAAGTTCAAGCATGTTCTACAACGCGATGACCAAAAACGTGAGGTGTTCAGGATTGCTAGGCAATGCGTCAAGGAAAACCGTGATATTGTCGGGGAGAAGTGTGTACTAAACGACGATGGCACACTTGCCATCACCGACGCTGATAAGAAGGTAGCTTGGAAGTGTCACTATGAAAGGCTTCTAAATGAGGAGAATAATTGGGAGAAAGGCAGTCTCCCCCATATCGACCCAATAGAGGGACCAGCAGTGTTAGTCGAGGGGAGTATAATAAGTAAGGCAATCAAGGATATGAAGTCTGGTAAGGCGGCTGGGCCTTCGGAAATAGTTGCTGAGATGCTGAAGGCATCTGGCACGGTGGGACACACCATGGTCACCCGCATAGTTAACCAAGTCGTACAAAACGGGGTTGTTCCGAAGGACTGGCATAGCAGCATCATCGTTAACTGTTATAAGGGTAAAGGAGACGCCCTAGATAGGAGTAACTATAGAGGCATTAAATTAATCGACCAGGTCATGAAGGTCACGGAAAGAGTAATAGCGCAGCTAATCAGAGAGAGAATTGACCTAGATGAAATGCAGTTCGGGTTTGTGTCAGGCAAAAGTACCACAGACGCTCTTTTCATAGTACGACAACTACAAGAGAAGTACCTAGCTAAAGGTAAACCCCTCTACTTAGCTTTTGTCGACTTGGAGAAAGCCTTCGACAGAGTCCCCCGCTCCATTATCTGGTGGGCTCTTAGAAAACTAGGCGTTGACGAATGGCTTGTGAGGGCTATACAAGCCATGTATAAAGAAACAGTCAGCAAGGTTAGAATTAACAACGAATATAGTGAAGAGTTTAGCGTAAAAGTCGGCGTCCATCAGGGCTCTGTTCTCAGTCCACTACTATTTATTATTGCCCTTCAGGCCATAACAGAGGAGTTCAAGACAGGCTGCCCATGGGAACTCCTATACGCAGACGACCTGACACTCATAGCGGAATCAATGGCCGAGCTAGAGAAGAAATTCCAAACATGGAAGCACGGCCTAGAGTCAAAAGGACTTAAAATTAACCTGGCTAAGACCAAAGTACTAGTTTGTAGGAAAGAAAACAAGGCGGCGGTCCCTTCTGGGAAATGGTCGTGCTCGGTGTGTAGGAAAGGCGTAGGTAGAAACTCCATTTTATGTCCTAAATGCAAAGTATGGGTGCATAAAAGATGTAGTGGGATCACAGGTAGGCTAACTAAGAACATAGATTTTACATGTGGCCGGTGCTCTGGTGCAATAAGTAGCAGCAAGTGCCCACAAACTACTAGCTCTTTCAATTGCGCAGAGGGTTCTATAGAAATAGTGGACAGCTTCCGTTACCTGGGCGATAAAATCAGCAGTGGGGGAGGGTGCTCTGAAAGTACTGTAGCTAGAGTCAGAACTGGTTGGAAAAAGTTCAGAGAGCTTATACCACTATTAGCTGCTAAAGGGTTCTCACTAAAAATGAAAGGCAGGTTGTACGATGCCTGCATACGAACAGCAATGCTGCATGGCAGTGAGACCTGGGCATTGTGTGCAGAGGATATACGCAGACTAGAGAGGAACGAAGCTTGCATGCTCCGCTGGATGTGTAACAGTAATATACGTGAACGGCAAAGCATAAACGAACTAAGGAATAAATTAGAGATAAGAGGGATCAGATGTTGTTTACTCGAGAGAAGGCTACGTTGGTATGGACACGTGATGCGCATGAAAGTCGATAGCTGTATAACAAAGTGCAGGGCAATAAAGATAGACGGTAGTCACGGAATAGGCAGACCTAGAAAAACCTGGGACGAGCTGATAAACTCCGACATCACACACTTACACCTCTCCAAGACAATGTCACTGGACCGAGACCTTTGGCGGTACTCAGTAACAGAGAAGACCCGCCTTACCTAAATATATAGTAAAACCTACTCCAGCCAGTAGGCATCTCTAACAAATACACCCCGTCCCACCACCCCCACCCGATCCACACCCCCCCGTTCTATGTAAAGTTATGTTGGTGCCGCGCCATCGAGGCCGAAACAAATGAGATCGTGTAGGTGTCACGACAAAAAAACACACAGTCCACGCTGTAATGTGGCCGTGTAGGCAACACGGTAAAAACCTCCCAGACCCACACTGTAAATGTGGTTGGTGTTAGGAAGGGCATCCAACTGTAGAAAACCTGCCAGACAGTCCTATGCGAGCAAGACAATCACTCTTGCCTCAAGTGGGACTACCCCCGTCCAAACCCATGCAAGCGTGGAACACGGACGTTAAACGCTGATGATGATGATGATGATGATGATGCAACACTGATTTCGATTCCACTTACTTTATTTCTCTCTCTCTCTATATATATATATATCTATCTATCATCATCTTTTAACGTCCATCTTCCACGTTAGCATCGGGTGTGTGTGTGTGTGTCATCATCACCGTTTTACGTCCGTTCTTCCACGCTAGCATGGGTTAGACGGGTTGTCCTGTTGTGGGCAGTGTCTGGTCGGCTGACCATGCCTTGCTCATACAGGAACTGATCTGGCTTGATTTCTACAGCTGGATGCCCTTCCTAACACCAACCTCATTTACAGTGAGTGCTGGGTGCTTTTTCGTGGCGCCTACACGTCCACTTTACAGTGTGGGTATATATATATATCATCATCATCAGGTTTAGCGTCCGTGTTCCACGCTTGCATGGGTTTGGACGGGAGTTTTCCCACTTGAGGCAAAAGTGGTTGTCTTGCTCGCATAGGACTGTCTGGCGGGTTTTCTACAGTTGGATGCCCTTCCTAACACCAACCACATTTACAGTGTGGGTCTGGGGAGGTTTTTACCGTGTTGCCTACACGGCCACATTACAGCGTGGGCTGTCTGGCGGGTTTTCTACAGCTGGATGCCCTTCCTAACACCAACCACATTTACAGTGTGGGGCTGGGAGGTTTTTACCGTGTTGCCTACACGGCCACATTACAGCGTGGACTGTCTGGCGGGTTTTCTACAGCTGGATGCCCTTCCTAACACCAACCACATTTACAGTGTGGGGCTGGGAGGTTTTTACACATATATATATATGTGTGTGTGTGCATTTGAAAATAAGGTTTTTCTCCTTGCATACATTTCGCTCATCTAGGGAATGTCTTCACATGCTACCATTATGTCTTTCTACTTGGTTATAACCTTTTTGAAATATTTACTTCTGTGTTCATAGATTGATATTTCTTAGTTTAAGATGAACCTGCTTACGGTGAAAGCAGAAATTATTTGTTTAAACTTTTTAACTGTGGTAATAATAAATATTTGCTCTACTAGTTATATATATATATATATTAATAAAAGGAATTCCAACTTTGTCTGATTTACTCGTTTTATTTACAATCCTTTAAAATTTATAATGGTATTAGAATGAAATAGTATGGTAGAATATTAAATGTTAAGTGTTAATTGAACAAGTACTTTCATGCTTTCGCAATCTTCAGGTTCATAATGTGTGATGACAGTCAAGTTTGCAATTTTCAACTGTTGAAAATTGCAAACTTGACTGTCACCACACATTATGAACCTGAAGATTGCGAAAGCATGAAAGTACTTGTTCAATTAACACTTAATATTTAATTGTTTCTACTTTAGGCACAAAGCCAGCAATTACCCAGTGCATTACTGGTACTTTATTTTATCGACCCCGTAAGGATGAAAGGTAAAGTCAACCTCAGTGGGATTTGAACTCAGATCGTAAAGGGACATAACTATGCTTTAATATTCTACCATACTATTTCATTCTAATACCATTATAAATTTTAAAGGATTATAAATAAAACGAGTAAATCAGACAAAGTTGGAATTCCTTTTATTAATATAATCTTCTATACACAATCATACACACCCGTGTATATTTATCTCTCTCTCTCTCTCTATATATATATATATATACAGGTATATATAAACTAGTAGAGCAAATATTTATTATTAGCACAGATTAAAAGTTTAAGTAAATAAGATAGAGATTGAACCATGTGCTGATCAATTGCGAAATGCACGTCACACCTGAATAAAGTTAATGAAAATTTGACACCTCGTCCATGCTTATTATTTTTTGGGATTGGTAGTATCGGTAGAGGGTCTGACGCCATGCTTTGCAGCAAAGAGTTACGGCCCTTTATGATCCGAGTTCAAATCTCGCCGAGGTTAACTTTGCCTTTCATCCTTACGGGGTCGATAAAATAAAGTACCAGTAATGTATTGGGTAATTGCTGGCCTTGTGCCAAAAGTAGAAACAATTATTTTTTTAATAAAGGGTGGTGGATTGGCAGTATCGGTAGAGGGTTGGACGCCATGCTTTGACGTATAGAATTACGGCCCTTGCCATTCTGAGTTCAAATCCCGCCGAGGTTAACTTTGCCTTTCATCCTTACGGAGTCGATAAAATAAAGTATCAGTAATGCACTGGGTAATTGCTGGCCTTGTGCCAAAAGTAGAAACAATTATTTTTTTAATTAAATAAATATATTTATATATATATGAATTTGATGTGATGTCATATATCCAGGTTTTTAGAATAAATATACTATATCTCTGGCTGTCGTAAGGGACAACTAAAAGGGTTGGTGATAAGAACGGCATTCAGCTATAAAATAGTGTCTCAAAAACATCCTATCTAACTCGAGCCAGTATGGAAAAATGGATGTGAATATGATGATGATGAGGTGGTGGTATGGTGGTGGTGATGATGATGATGGATGATGATGAAGATGAGGTAGTGGTGGTGGTGATGATAATGAGGATGATGGTGATGATGATGATGGTGGTGGTGGTGATGACAACAATGATAGGGATGATGGTGGTGGTGGTGTTGATGATGATGGTGGTGGTGGTGTTGTGATGATCATTATGATAATGATGATAGTGATAATGAGGATGATGTTGATGATGTAGATGGAGGTATGACCCTTATGTGAGTATATATGGTACTTTCTTCCTTTCTATATTTTTGTCTTAAACCTTATTAAAAGACAACTTGAAGAACTCCAGAATATTTTGCAGAGATTTAGGGAGAGGAAACACTGATCTACTGATGTACTGTGTAGGTTAGTGGACATTTAGTCAATGGAAGTGAGACAAATAATTATTTCTACTTTAAGCACAAGGCCAGCAATTTGGGGAGGGGGGAGGAAAGTTGATTAAATTGACCCCAGTGTGTTACTAGTACTTTATTTTATTGACCCCGTAAGGTTGAAAGGCAAAGCTAACCGCTGGGGATTTAAACTCATAACATAAAGTGCCACAATTCTATGCTGCAAAGCATTTTGTCTGACACTCTACCGATCCACTTCTGCTAATCCACTGCACCTTAACCCTTTAGTATTTAACCCGGCCGTATCTGGCCAGAATTCTCTCACCTCTTTCTGTTCAAACCTGCCATAACTAGCTGCTCATACTTATGTTAAGGTATTGTTCTCAAACTAAACAATATGAAACTCTCATAGATTCAATATTATGTGAGATAATTATATGAAAGAAAGTGTTTACTGTGAAAATACAATAGTAAATATAGAGTAATGAAAACGGTAAAGGGTTAAATGAAAGAAATAATGAAAGGAAAGAGAAGATAAAAAGAAAAAAAGAGGAGGAAAAGCAGCTCTGTGGACAGACAGTTGACTTTCTTGAGATATTTTGGATACTTGGGATGTTATTAATAAGAATTAAACATCAATCTAGGAAAAGGTGAGGAGGAGAAATTAGACAGGTAGAAAAATATTTTGAACATTTCTCAGGATTCTCCAAAGAAATTGGTGGGAAATAAATATAAAATATTTCTTTATAATTGACATGAAATTAAAATGTTTAATAATTATACAAACTTTATGTGTGTATATGTGTCTATGTAAGTGTGTATGTATGTACACACAAACATATATATACATCCAAGATAAAAAAAGGAAGAAATAGGGAGTGAGATGGTGAAAGAGAGAGAGATGGAAAGAAAAGAGATATACAAGCATACAAAGAAATTAAAGATAGAATGAGAGTACACACTAATATTTTATACACACACACACATATATATATAGAGAGAGAGAGAAAGTGAAGGGGACATAGGGAGGTGAGAGAGAAAAATAGAGAGAAAGACAGGAAGTGAGACGGGGGGGGGGACATAGCGAGGTGAGAGAGAGGAAGTGAGGAGGGGGCATAGAGAGGTGAGAGAGAGGAAGTGAGGAGGGGGACACAGAGAAGTGAGAGAGAACAATAGGGGGAAAGAGAGAAAGTAAGGGGGACATAGCAGAGAGATAGATATAGGAGAAAGAGAGAGAGAGAGAGAGATGGAGATAATGTTGGCAGTTATCCAATATGTCCATTCCATCATTAGAAGCAGCAGAAACAATCTATGAAATCACCATTTCTCAACATTCCCAGACTTAAGATAAACCAAGATGAATAACGGCAGCAACTTGAGAGAAAACCATTCCAGTCTACAGAATAACCCCTTCCATTTCTCTTCTCCATCTTTGCAAATAAATTAAAGTCTTTTTTTCTTTTCTTTTTGACATTTTTTCTTTTCATTTCTTAATTTATATTCTTTCTTTCATTCAATAATAGAATTTTTCTCAGAACACCAGACTAGCCAATGTTTAACTCTTTTGATACCAAGCCATGTAACCCCCCCCCCCCCGCCTTCTATCGTACAAAGCTGAATATTTTAAGTGTTTATATTTATCTAAAAAACAACAACTTTTCATAGTGATTTGAAAGGTGTGGTAGAAATGGCTTGAGAAAATTAAATTTGAAGAAGACGTGTGTTTGTTTTGAAGAAATTAAATTTTCAGTTCACATATGCACATATATACATACACACACACACACACATATATAGCATTATTATGTAACTTGCCATTCTGAGTTCA
This sequence comes from Eledone cirrhosa, assembly GCA_964016885.1. Taxonomy (NCBI): domain Eukaryota; kingdom Metazoa; phylum Mollusca; class Cephalopoda; order Octopoda; family Eledonidae; genus Eledone; species Eledone cirrhosa. The sequence goes on from OZ024741.1 coordinate 26,594,848, forward strand.
AATCCCGCCGAGGTTAACTTTGCCTTTCATCCTTACGGGGTCGATAAAATAAAGTACCAGTAATGTACTGGGTAATTGCTGGCCTTGTGCCAATAATAGAAACAATTATGTAAATTCTGTTATATGTAAACACACACAAACACAACACACACGCATATATACACACATGTATATATATATATATATATACATACATAAGACCCGCCTTCCCTTGCATACAAACCTACAGTCAGTAAGCACCTCTTAACCCAATATACACCCCACCCCACACACCCTACCCCATCCTCCCATTTCCGTCCACTGTCAGTGACAAGAAAAAGCACCCAGTCCACACTGTAAAGTGGTCGTGTAGGAGACATGGTAAAAAGGCCCCCAGTCCACACTGTAAAGTGGTCGTGTAGGAGACATGGTAAAAAGGCCCCCAGTCCACACTGTAAAGTGGTCGTGTTAGGAAGAGCATCCAGCCGTAGAAAACCTGCCAGAGACACTTCCGTATGAGCGAGACACGCAGCAAATGGAACGAAACATGCTAGTGTGGAAGATGAACATTAAATAATGACGATGATGATGACCATAATTATGTCAATTCTGTTGTTATATGTGTACACACACAACACACACACACACATAGCATTATTATGTAAATTCTGTTATATGTACACATAACTCTGACTTTGTTGTAAAAATAAACTAACTTACTGCTTGAATGTCTTTAATGTTGTATCCAGCATGATCTAATATGTGAATGGCACCGTTGTGGGTACCAAGAGCCAAGAACTGGAAAATAAATAATAATATTAAAATACCTGTAAAAACATATACAGTTGTCAATTATAGAAATTTCAAATATGTGCATTCCAACTCTTCTTCTCCCACTTATTCCTGAGAGGATCATGGGGCAGAGTCTTCAACCACTCCTTCTAGTGAGTCCTGTCAGAAGAAACTGTCTCCAACTGATCTAGCGGGATCCCTAAGCAAGACCAGCCAAGCTCATGGATGTTATCCATTTTGCTCAGGGTCTACCCCTGGGTCTCCTGCCGGTTGGTTTTTGCCTGTAAAATCTGTCCAGCAATTCTACATTCTAATCACATGCCCATAGTATCGGAGCTGTGATCTCTCAATTCAGAGAAGTAGCAGCTCTACCTGGAGTGACTCTCTGATCTCCAAGCTACACACTATCAAGTAACGTTACTCCAAAGACCCTTCAGAGGGATCCCATTTCAGCTGCTTGTGTATGCTTTCAGTCATTACCCAAGATTCTTGACCATAGGTAACAATTGGCACGACTACCGAATTGAAGATAGCAAGTTTGGCTATTACACCCTTCTTCTGATTACCAAATGCTGAAGCTGGTGCATTACTGCGCCAACTCCTGTAATTCTTGCAATTAATTCAGCCTCCTGCCTTCCATCACTTGTGAACACAGCCCCAAAATACTTGAACTTCTCCGCCTGCTTCAGTGGAACTCCATTCACATGTAGAGTGCACTGTGCAGGCTTCCTTGAGAGGACGAGTGCCTCAGTTTTTGCAGCAATGATTTTCATTCCTGCCATGCAGCACTCAGCATCAAACCCATCAAGTGCAAGTTGGAGATCACCTTCTGACATGATAAGTAGTATCATGTTGTCAATTCCAGCCAACTGATTCAACACCCACCAATCTTGATACCACTTCTAACCTGGCTGCACATGTCATCCTTTTCATGAAAATAATGAACAGGAGGGTCGACAATACACACTCTTGGTAGGGTTTGCCTGTTAGCAGGGAGCATCCAACCATAGAAACCAAGCCAAAATATAGATCTATATGAGCAAAATGTGGTTCACCTGACCTGACTTGTCTTATAACATGACAATCTGTCTAACCTGTGCAAGCATGGAAAATAGACCCAGGAGTAGACCTGAGCAAGATGGTTGGATAACAACCATGACTCGGCTGGTGTGGCTCGGGGATCCAGCCGGATCACTTGAAGACATGTACTTCTGAGAGGACCTGTTGGAAGGAGTGTCTGAGGATTCTGCCCCCCGACCCTTCCAGGAATAAGTGGGCATATAAGGGGAAGGGGTCATCATGAAAATAGACTACAAATGAAAGGTTTAATTGTCAGAGGATGAGAGAAACATTGAAAGTGGGTGATATCAACCATCTCAATTAAAGCAATCACTTATATAACTTGACACAATGGATCTCCTTCAGTTACAATGACGAGTGCTCCAGTTGTTTGATCAATGGAACAGTGCAATTCTTCTGACGGGCTTCCAAACAATTTCTGTCTACCCAATTTCCCTCACAATGGCATGGGTCAACCCTATAATATGGTAAATATATATTTGCCCATAATGCTACACATCATCACCATTTAATGTCTTGCATGGGTTAGATACATTATGATACAAGTCTAACCAGTTGACTGTGCTATACCTTGCATTTATTGGGATTGTGTTGTTGGCTGGGATTTTACTGCTGTGGTGCCCTTCCTAACACCAACCACACTTACCCTGTGGAACTGGGTGGCTATGTTATGAGGAAGGTCTGACCAGTTGGCCACACCATACCCTGCTCACAGCAGAACTATATTTTGGGAGCTGGGTGGTCCCAGCGAGATGGAATTTGGAAGCAAATGTTTGTGAAGTAAACTAGAGAACTTCTTAACTATTCAGCCATGCTGTGACAATAAAATAAAATAAACAACAACAAATACAAACAAACCACTACTTACTTTGGAGTGAACTGCCATACAACTTGCAGCATCCTTGTGGAGAATCTTACTTAAGTCATTCACCAAGCGTTCATATTTCAACTTAGGCTCAGCTTCCTACAAATGGAAACAGATTTCATTTAGTTTTAATTTTAGTGTTTTATCATCATCATCATTGTTGTTTAACGTCCATTTTTCACGTTAGCATGGGTTAGATGAGCTGTCCCGTTGTGAGACAACCAGGTTGGGGGACCATATTTTGCTCACAGTATGGGAATGGGCAACCCAAACAAAAACATAATTTTTTGTCCGTTCCCTTACATATAGGACTGCCTCGGAAACATAACCCTTTACTTAATGTTGCTGTCTGATGAGATCAGAAGAATGGTTACATAATCAAATAACCATGATTGTCATTGAAATATATATCACAGCTTTATTAATAAAGGACTTTTTAACATCTACAACTTCGCATTTTCCTCATTCTTATTTGGAAGAAGTAACATGACGTCGAGTGTTTGAACTGAATTGCATCTATATCTAGCATATATATATATATTATTAGATTTACAGAATTAATACCATTTTGACTCTTGGTCAGTTGAGATTAACCTCACAAGTTCAAAGCAAAAATTCTCTTCAGAGTTGTTCACAAACATTGTTTCCTTGGTCAGATCTGATGATCAGCTTCTTTCCTATTCCTTTCTAGATTCTTCATATTTCAAGACATTCCAGGTGTAATTTGTGAGAGATTTAGCTGCTATTTCTAGCAGGTCAATTGACCAAATAGAACCGTCTTGATTATTTGTGAAAAATGTTGGCAAGATTGTTGTGGCTGATCAAATGTATTCCAACCATGACCCACCTGTATTTCATTTAATATAATTTATATTTAGAAATACACAATCCAATGAGTTTTTCTTGGAGGGAGTTGATATTTGGTTGCTATTTCTAGCAGACAGAGTGACCATGTAGAAGCATCCACATTTGTTTGGTTTCTTTGTGTTAGTAATATTGTCGTTGTTTAACCCTAGGTCAACCTTGATTAATCAGACATATGTTCAGAGATATTTCAGATATGACTATGAAAAGCTGATATTTAGTTACTATTTAAGACAGTAACAACAATAAGCAACAATTTATAACAACAACAACTGCAATATCAATTTCTTTTGAATTGTCACTTAAAACCAATAAACAACAATATCTATTGTTGTCTCATCAAGTGTGTGTTGTTCTCTCTCTCTTTCTCACTCCCTCTGTCTCTCTCTCGCCCTCATCTCTCACTATTATAAGCAAATGGGAGCCCACATGCTGCCCACCCCGCGGCCCCAGTGGACAAAATAGAGAAGGCATTTCCCCAGGGGATAGTGAGGCAGATGTGTAGAAACAGACATTCCAACTCACAAGGCTCACACCTGTGGGTAACCAACTCCATGCCGATGGTGGGGAGTAGGGAGGTGGCCCAGGCCAAGAACACCAGATGTCTCCACTGCTACGGGTTCAACTGCAAACCAGTCGGAGAGTGATAGATATTTGGAGAGTTTACCCTCCTTGGCCCAAAGTGCAGCAGAGCCTGGATAGTTGCAGACTGCTCCAGGTTGCCGCTGGAGAAAGTGTTGCATCAGGGCAATGTATCTTTATCTGCATTATCCAATGTGTCCTGTTTTAAGGGCTTGGCTAGACACAGGTGTATTCACATAATTATACTACATACACATAATTACACTACATACACACACACAATTACACTACATACATACACACAATTACAACACAGTAGACATACACACAATTACAACACAGTAGACACATACACAAAATCACAACACAGTAGACACATACACACAATTACAACACAGACATACACACAATTACAACACAGTAGACACATACACACAATCACAACACAGTAGACATACACACAATCACAACACAGTAGACACATACACACAATCACAACACAGTAGACATACACACAATCACAACACAGTAGACACATACACACAATTACAATACAGTAGACATACACACAATTACAACACAGTAGACATACACACAATCAGAACACTGTAGACATACACACAATCACAACACAGTAGACACATACACACAATTACAACACAGTAGACATACACACAATCACAACACAGTAGACACATACACACAATTACAATACAGTAGACATACACACAATTACAACACAGTAGACATACACACAATCAGAACACTGTAGACATACACACAATCACAACACAGTAGACATACACACAATTACAATACAGTAGACATACACACAATTACAACACAGTAGACATACACACAATCAGAACACTGTAGACATACACACAATTACAACACAGTAGACATACACACAATTACAATACAGTAGACATACACACAATTACAACACTGTAGACACATACACACAATTACAACACTGTAGACATACACACAATCAGAACACTGTAGACACATACACACAATCACAACACAGTAGACACATACACACAATTACAATACAGTAGACATACACACAATCACAACACAGTAGACACATACACACAATTACAACACTGTAGACATACACACAATCACAACACTGTAGACATACACACAATCACAACACTGTAGACACATACACACAATCACAACACAGTAGACATAAACACAATTACAACACAGTAGACATACACACAATCACAACACAGTAGACATACACACAATCACAACACAGTAGACATATACACACAATCACAACACAGTAGACATACACACAATTACAACACAATAGACACATACACACAATTACAACACAGTAGACATACACACAATCACAACACAGTAGACATACACAAAATCACAACACAGTAGACACATACAGACAATTACAATACAGACATACACACAATTACAACACAGTAGACATACACACAATTACAACACAGTAGACATACACACAATTACAACACAGTAGACACATACACACAATAACAACACTGTAGACATACACACAATCACAACACAGTAGACATATACACACAATTACCACACAATTACAACACAGTAGACATACACACAATCACAACACAATCACAACACAGTAGACATACACACAATCACAACACAGTAGACATACACACAATCACAACACAGTAGACACATACACATAATTACAACACAGTAGACATACACACAATTACAACACAGTAGACATACACACAATCACAACACAGTAGACATACACACAATTACAACACAGTAGACAGATACACATAATTACAACACAGTAGACATACACACAATTAACAACACAGTAGACACATATACACACAATCACAACACAGTAGACATACACACAATTACAACGCAGTAGACACATACACACAATTACAATACAGTAGACATACACACAATTACAACACTGTAGACATACACACAGTTACAACACAGTAGACATACACACAATTACAACACAGTAGACACTTCTCTTCTTCTCTTCAGGTTTAGCGTCCGTGTTCCACACTTGCATGGGTTTGGACGGGGGTTTTCCCCACTTGAGGCAAGAGTGGTTGTCTTGCTCGCATAGGACTGTCTGGCGGGTTTTCTACAGTTGGATGCCCTTCCTAACACCAACCACATTTACAGTGTGGGGCTGGGAGGTTTTTACCGTGTTGCCTACACGGCCACATTACAGCGTGGACTGTCTGGCGGGTTTTCTACAGCTGGATGCCCTTCCTAACACCAACCACATTTACAGTGTGGGGCTGGGAGGTATTTACCGTGTTGCCTACACGGCCACATTTACAGCGTGGACTGTGTGTTTTTTTTGTCGTGACATCTACACGATCTCATTTGTTTTGGCCTGGATGTTGTGGGACCAACATAACTTTACATTGAAAGGGGCGGTGTGGATGGGGTGGAGGTGGTGGGACGGGGGTGTGTTTTGATAGAGATGCCTACTGACTGTAGGAGGTTTTTACTTTGTATTTAGGTAAGGCGGGTCTTCTCTATTACTGAGTACCGCCAAAGGTCTCGGTCCACATATACACAATCACAACACAGTAGACATACACACAATTACAACATAGTAGACATACACACAATTACAACACAGTAGACATATACACACAATCACAACACAGTAGACATACACACAATTACAACACAGTAGACATATACACAATTACAACACAGTAGACATACACACAATTACAACACAGTAGACATACACACAATTACAACACAGTAGACATACACACAATTACAACACAGTAGACATACACACAATTACAACACAGTAGACACATACACACAATTACAACACAGACATACACACAATTAGAACACAGTAAACACATACACACAATAGACACATACACACAATTACAACACAGACATACACACAATTACAACACAGTAGACATACACACAATTACAACACAGTAGACATATACACAATTACAACACGGTAGACACATACACACAATTACAACACTGTAGACATACACACAATCACAACACAGTAGACACATACACACAATTACAACACAGTAGACATACACACAATTACAACACAGTAGACACATACACACAATTACAACACAGTAGACACATACACACAATTACAACACAGCAGACACACACAATTACAACACTGTAGACATACACACAGTTACAACACTGTAGATATACACACAGTTACAACACAGTAGACATACACACAATTACAACACTGTAGACACACACACACAATCACAACACAGCAGACACACACAATTACAACACTGTAGACATACACACAGTTACAACACTGTAGATATACACACAGTTACAACACTGTAGACATACACACAATTACAACGCAGTAGACACATACACACAATTACAACGCAGTAGACATACACACAATCACAACACAGTAGACACATACACACAGTTACAACACAGTAGACATACACACAATTACAACACTGTAGACATACACACAATCACAACACAGTAGACACATACACACGATTACAACACAGTAGACATACACACAATCACAGCACAATAGACATACACACAATTACAACACAGTCGACATACACACAATTACAACACAATAGACATATACACAAATACAACACAGTAGACATATACACAATTACAACACTGTAGACATATACACAATCACAACACAGTAGACACATACACACAATCACAACACTGTAGACATACACACAATCACAACACAGTAGACATACACACAATCACAACACAAAAGACACATACACACAATCACAACACTGTAGACATACACACAATCACAACACTGTAGACATATACACAATTACAACACAGTAGACACAACATACACACAATCACAACACTGTAGACATACACACAATCACAACACAGTAGACATACACACAATCACAACACAAAAGACACATACACACAATTACAACACAGTAGACATCCACACAATCACAACACAGTAGACACATACACACAATCACAACACAGTAGACATACACACAATTACAACACTGTAGACATATACACAATCACAACACAGTAGACACATACACACAACCACAACACAGTAGACATACACACAATCACAACATAGTAGACACATACATACAATTACAACACAGTAGACATACACACAACCACAACACAGTAGACATACACACAATCACAACACAGTAGACATATACACACAGTTACAATACAATAGACATATACACAATCACAACACAGACACATACACACAATTACAACACTGTAGACATACACACAATCACAACACACTAGACATACACACAATTACAACACAGTAGACACATACACACAATTACAACACTGTAGACATACACACAATTACAACACTGTAGACATACACACAATTACAACACAGTAGACACATACACACAATTACAACACTGTAGACACATACACACAATTACAACACTGTAGACACATACACACAATTACAACACAGTAGACACATACACACAATTACAACACAGTAGACATACACACAATTACAACACTGTAGACACACACACAATCACAACACAGTAGACACATACACACAATCACAACACAATAGACACATACACACAATTACAACACAGCAGAAACACACACAATTGCAACACTGTAGACACATACACACAATTACAACACAGTAGACACATACACACAATCACAACACAGTAGACACATACACACAATTACAACACAGTAGACATACACACAACCACAACACAGTAGACATACACACAATCACAACACAGTAGACATATACACACAGTTACAATACAGTAGACATATACACAATCACAACACAGTAGACACACACACACAATCACAACACAGTAGACATACACACAATCACAACACAGTAGACATACACACAATTACAACACTGTAGACATACACACAATTACAACACAGTAGACACATACACACAATTACAACACTGTAGACACATACACACAATTACAACACTGTAGACACATACACACAATTACAACACAGTAGACATACACACAATTACAACACTGTAGACATACACACATACACACAATTACAACACAGCAGACACACACAATCATCATCATCATCATCATCGTTTAACGTCCCTGTTCCACGCTTGCATGGGATTAGACGGGAGTTTTCCCACTTGAGGCAACAGTGGTTGTCTTGCTCGCATAGGACTGTCTGGCGGGTTTTCTACAGCTGGATGCCCTTCCTAACACCAACCACATTTACAGTGTGGGGCTGGGAGGTTTTTACCGTTTTGCCTACACGGACACATTACAGCGTGGACTGTCTGGCGTGTTTTCTACAGCTGGATACCCTTCCTAACACCAACCACATTTACAGTGTGGGACTGGGAGGTTTTTACCGTGTTGCCTACACGGTCACATTACAGCGTGGACTGTGTGTTTTTTTGTCGTGACACCTACACGATCTCGTTTGTTTCGGCCTGGATGTTGTGGCACCAACATAACTTTACATTGAAAGGGGCGGTGTGGATGGGGTGGGGGTGGTGGGACGGGGGTGTATTTTGTTACACACAATTACAACACAGTAGACATACACACAATTACAACACAGACATACACACAATCACACAGTAGACACATACACACAATTACACAATAGACACATACACACACATACAATACAGTAGAGTATATAGATACAGATGTGTACAGACAGTAATTATGTGTGATGGTGCTGCCACCATGATGATAAGGGAGACAACTACAAGATAGTATTTCTCTCCATCAATTAACATCTTCAAAGTAAAAAAAAAAAAAAAGATATAAAGAAATAAAAAAAGATTTACTCACTTCTTCAGACTCTTCTTCATCTTTGCCTCCTTCCTCATCTTTTTCAGTCTGAAAGAGAGAAATAGGATGGAACTGTTATTAAAGATACACAGCAACACAGACACTAATGTACTAACAGTCAAGATGTTGTTGGTGGTGGTGGTGGTCATGGTGGTGTTGATATTACTTTATTCTCAATGTACTGTAATGATTTAGCAGAAAATATCTAAAAACAAGTTTGTTAATTCAAATGTGTAGTGTCTTTGATAGTGGACAGATCATTGTGAACATTTACAGTATTAGAGTAAAGAAGACATTCATTTTTAATGTGATGCAGTCATAATGGTGTTTTATACATTTCAAGAATGTTTTACTAATGTAGTTTCATGTGGTACAGGACGTTAAGAGTTAATGGAAAAATTCAAATATACTGGCAAGCAGAAATCACTTCTTGCAAGAGTGTAGAGATGAATGGTAGCCTGGTAGAGCCCTGCATCCTGCCATGACTCTCCTTGTCCAAAACTATTCTACTAGGTACAGTTGAAGGAGGGCAAAGAAGAGGCAGACAAAGAAAATCAGGGCCCAACAGCATCAAGGCCTGAACAGGTCTCAACACTGCAACTCTTCTGGATATGACAGAGGACTGGTGGCAATTGCTGATTGTTAGAGTATCTAGAGTTGTAGGCTCGCTAACAACTGGCTGTACCAGTATGGGATGATGATGATGATGATATATGTAGAAATAATATGGATTACAGAAGATTAAATAAAAATCATTTCTCTGTTGGGGGTACTCTCTATACATCAACGTTTCCCCTCACAGATCTCTCTGTTGACCAGGGTACTTTATATCTATATAAACCTTGCCCCCAAATCAGTTGTCCAAGTTACACTCAACATACCAATTTTGACCCTGCAAATTTCTTTGTTGCCCATGCTCCAGCCTATAAATCACCTTTGACCTCACAACTCACCATTAACAACAAAGACTTCTTGTTCCTCTGGTTCAAAGTCTCTCTTTCACATTATTCTAGGTTCATCTGAGTCTACCACTCTGTAAATTCCTCTAATAACCAGCAGCTATCATATCTCCATATTAATATTAACATCTATCTCACCTCACCTCTCTCTCAAATCATCAATGTTAGGGACTATGTCCTGTACCACATGAAACAACATTAACAAGACATTCTTGGAAAGTACAAAACAGCACTATGATTATATTACGCCAAATTAAAAATTGAAGTCTTTATTTTAATATTGTCATTTTCACAATGATCAACCTGCTACTAATACTATAAACATTTGAATTAACAAATCCATTTTCAGATATTTTCTAAATCATAAAAGGATGTTCAATATTTTGCTCCTGTGAAACTCTCTACATCAATCAGTGTCTTCACTGAAAATACTAGATACAAACTTTCCACCATCACAGAGATTCCACAAAATTTCAAACAGGAATACAGTCAGACTATTATAATCAACTACAACGAACTTAGAAAATTATATAGCAGGACTAAATAATAAGCACCTCAGAAAACATAATAGCAGCAATCAAACCGCAATTGAAAGTAACAACCTATCTTCATCTTAACTCATTGTACCACACCAAACCATTCCTATCACAGCCCTCCAACACATCTACCCTTTACGAAAAAAACATATTTTAATCAACAAGCACTGGTACATTGTAACTGTAGAAAACTCAATAGTTGTCCCTTATCGTGTAAATGCACGAGTAACAACATTGTCTACTAGTCCGAAGTTACAATAAGCCATAGCATATTCAGGTATGTGGGGTCCACATCCAACCTTTTTAAGAAAAGATGGTATGTAGATACCCATCCATTTAAAAATCTGGAACTACGAACCTCTACCTCTTTGGCTAGGAAAATATGGAAATAAAAAAATAAAAAAAATAAAATATAATCTGTCGTGGTCCATTCTACGATTCCCCCACTCCTACAGATATGAAAGAAAGGTTTGTGTTTGTGCAATGGAAGTTATGGAAATCTTGACAGGAAAGAAATTACTGAACTATAGACAAGATAAGATAGCCAACTGTAAACACAAATACCTAAAAACATTTTCTAATTATAACCCTAGCTAACCCATGATTAGAACCTATCACTACCTCCATTTCTCAATTTCTGCCACTTCTATCTCTTTCAATTAGCCAATTTTATTACATAGACAAGTGGTACCAAATCTATTTTAGTTCCACTTTTAACTGTAATTGTCATGCTCATACTACTAATATTAAAGAGATTTATGGCCTGTTTATTTTCTTGCCATAGTAGTCAGTCCCATAACTTATCAGATCCCCTTTTATCTATAGATTAACTATTTCTAAATCACTGACATGTCTAATTTATGTATCACCAAAAATTGCTGGAAGCCCATAGGTCAACTCATCAATCCTCCCTCTTTACATTCTATACTATCACTCAAATTCTAAAGATTGTATTTATTTTCTGAAGATTTGTTGAGTTGCAGGGTATTCTGGAAGTATGAATGGAAATATTGATATCTCTAAACAGTCACCCCCGTAGATCCTGACATAGCTCAATAATGAAACATGTTAAAATGTATAATTAAGTTTTTCTAATCAAACCCTGACTGTTTTTCCTAACATATTAACTTATACGTACTCCGTAGATAATTGGAACCTGTAAAATACCTGTGGATTAACACCTAAAATTATATCCAGGACTCATACACGTTGAGAAATCTATTTGGTAAGCTGCTTTTTCATTAACAGCTGCATAATCACTCCACAAGTTTGATTTTACCAACGAAAAGCAAAAGCTACTTATCTTCATATATGTGTGTGAAAGCTACTTATCTTCATATGTGTGTGTGTGTGTGTGTAGGTATACACATATACATACACTCAAATATATATGTATTTATTTTTGACTGTATGTGAATATATATATATATTTATATATATTGGTTTGTGTGTGTGTATATACACACATACATGTATGTTTATATATTTATGTATATTTTCACCTTTTCTCACTAAATCAATTTGCAACAGCAAAAGGGGAATGAAGGATAGAGTTTTATTTTGCTTTCCAATTGTATTTTTGGTAATTCCAATAATATAAAATAAACTGACCAAGGAACCATCAATTCGTTGTAGCCATTCAGCCATTTAGGGGGGATGGGGGATTCTAGAAATTTCTCTTTTCTTTGTTTTGCTTCAAAATTCCGGTTTGGTGTTGGAGCCAGGAAGTTTTATGGTTACATAAACTTTCTGTCCTTAACTGAGAGATTGATGTGTGAAGACTATGGGTTTCAGGTAAAATGAAAGGTGGTGGTGGTGGTAGTATTGGTGGGGAGGCGATAGAAATAGAATTTCATTATCAACCCATATATCGGAACCTGAAAGAGAATGTGTTCTGTTGGAGAGAGGAGAGGTGGGAACAACAGTGTGTATATATATATATATATACACAAATACACACATGCATACTTAAATATACATGTACATATACTCACACACACATACATATATGTATATAAATGCATACTCAAATATGCATGTCACACATACATACATACTCAAATGTACATACATACACAAGAACTCACACATACATATATACACACCTATGTACTCATACATACATGTACACAATCAACATATATACATATGTACACATGAATATAAGCCAATGAGAGAGCCTCTCTGTGGTCACTCAACTTGCTGAAAATAGAAGCAAATTCTTCTCCATATCAACCCCCTACCTAATGGCCATGGCTGAAATGCTTGTGGTCATATGTGTGCTCAATCAGTGTTAACCTGGGGCTAAACAACAATAGCACAATTTTTTTTAAATTACTTTCAGTTTTATTTAGCAGTTGAGTTATATAAAGATACAGAAAAAGAGAGCAGTATTGGAAAGAACTATAAATGCTATAAATAAGAGGAGAATGGAAAGAGCAAGGACTACTAGACAGATGAAGGGGTGAGGGTGACAGACTACATATTTCTAATATCTTGTTTAACCCTTCCATTATTAGCATATTTCATATAAAATACACCACCTATGGTTTTCAATTAATTTTGTAACTAACCAACAATATTTAAGGATTTAGTAAAATAAACGATATAATTAAGCTGATGTTTGGTACATACTTTAACAAAATATTCTTCCTTAACATTTATTTCAATACTAGACCACATGTGACCCGTTGGGTCATGTTCACTTAAAAATAATTTTTAAATAATTAAAATATTTACAGACATGTATATAATGTGAAATGAAACTGGAAGGCCCATATATATATGTAAGTGTATGTATATATATATATAAATGTATGTGTGTGTGTATATATATATATATATATATATATGTGGGTGTATGTGATCTATATGCACTGGTCAGACACACACACACACACATGCATATATATACACAACACCACCAGCTCTTTCTCTCTCTCTTCCATTCTCCTTCTCAGCCTCCTCTCCCTCTCTCTCTCTATGTTTCTCTTTCAGCCTACTCTCTCACAACCACTCTCTCTTTCTCTCTATCCTGCTCTCTCTCTGTTTATGAAGATACCCAGAAAACCCCATATCTCGAGAACCCGTTCTCCGATTTACGCGAGACTTGTTTTATTCCATTTAGAGTTTTAGTAGTATATAGATGAATGATTTAAAACAAGAGGTTTGTCATCATAGAATTGGAGTATTTTGGAGTGGGTCAGTCATTATCATCACTGTTTAACGTCCATTTTTCCACACTAGCATGGGTTAGTATCAGAGATAATCTCAGCTTGTCTTCATCATGTTATAAATCTGAGATCTTGTATCATTATCATCATCAATTTATTGTTCACTTTACATGCTGGTATTGGTTGTCATGGACTGAGTCAGTTCTTAGTCGGAGTTATTGCCTTCTTTGACAAGACTGAGGGAATTGGTACTGAAGCACATCTTGCACATGTCTTCTGAATTTTAGGCATGGTTTCTATAACTGGATGCCCTTCCTAACATGAACCACTTTACAGAGTGTACTGGAGGCATTTCATCATGGCACAAGTACTAGAAAGTTTTTCATGTTACAGAGTGTACAGAGTGCATTTTATTATGGCACCAGCACTACAGAAGTGCTCATGGTAAAAGTCCTTGTCACTCTATTTGGCTCCGTTCTTTCATGGCTCAAGTGCTCAAGTTTGAAAAATGGTGGTCGTCATGTGTGGCAGGGAGAAGCTAATGAGATAATAACTGGCCTGGTCTCTTCCTCGCCTCATTGCTATGGTCAGGAACCTTGAACAACTGCACCAATTCTCATTTATATGATGCCATATGACCATAATTCTAATCAGGAAAAATGTGACATCAGTGGTGGGTCTCAAATCCACATCTGACCATTACTCAGAAGCTGACTACTGAGCCACAGCACATCCTCCTTCATTAAAAGGATGAAGCTGTTGACCACAGGAAAGGTTGTCATCAAGGTGACTAATAAGTCCCATCTGACCCGGTTTTGAAATCAGAGTGATCCTTCTCTAGACAGACAGCCAATTAAGGCTAACGAGCTCTGTCTATCCAGTAATATATATATATACACACACACACATACATATATATATATATACACACACAATATATACATATATATATATACACACACACAATATATACATATCAATAGGTCTCACTGCTTACATGGATTCCCTTGAATCTCTGTCACCATCCAATTCTATTGTTCATCATATTCAGCAAGTCAGAGAGATTGCAGTTTATGTTGTCACAAATCTACTTGATATAGGTCTTGGCTTGTCATCTTCCACTAGCTCTTCTTTGTGTTGGCTCCCACAAAACAACTTCACTAACAATTTCGTCTTTAGCTCTCCAGCAATGCCCTGCAAATCTAACTCTACACTCTTTGATGAGATCTGATAGTGGACGAAGATTATCATACAGTCTCTCATTGGTCAGATAATCTCTCCAAGTGATATTCAAAGCCACTCTTAGTATGTGAGTGTAGGCTCCATCTAATTTTCTATCCAGTTTTGAAGTAAGGGTCCATACAATAGAAGAGAGGTAACAGTTACTTGAAAGAGGCTCCTTTTCATGTTGTCTGGATGTCTAGATGTCCACACTAGAAATAACTTGTCAATGGCACCCCAGGCTTTACCAATGCACGTGTTTACATCACTTCCACAGCTAGAGACTTTACTACCCAGATAAGTAATTTCTCCTACACAGTTGAGAGATGTGCCAGATACTGTTTTGATTTAAGCTTGTGCATTTTGTTTTGGCTGAGTTAACATGGAAACCGATACCTTTGACTGAATGTTCAAGACTATGGAGAAGCGTTTCTAATAAGATCAGAGAGTAGCACTAAATCATCAGTGTAATCTGCATCTGTAATGTTTGTGGCAGGTCACACGAGAAAAAGTATCCAGTCCACACTGTAATGTGGTCATGTAGGTGTCACGATAAAAAGCACCCAGTCAACACTGTAAAGAGGTCATGTAGGTGTCATGACAAAAAGCACCTAGTCCACACTGTAAAGTAGTCACGTAGGTGTCACGACAAAAAGCACCCAGTCCATACTGTAAAGTGGTCATGTAGGTGTCACGACAAAAAGCACCCAGTCAACACGGTAAATGTGGTTGGCATTAGGAAGGGCATCCAGCCATAGAAACCAAGCCCAAATCAGTTTTGTATGAGCAAGACATGGTCACCTAGCCTGACTTGTAACATAATGGGACAACTCGTCTAACCCATGCTAGCATGGAAAATGGACATTAAACGGTGATGATGATGATGATATCTATTACTCCTTTGTAGATGTAGTATGACTCTTTAATGGTATTGACAGAAGTTCTGAGAATGTAATCCAAGCAAATGATGAAGAGGTGCTAAAGTGTCACCTTGTAGTACTCCTGCAATAGTTTCAAAGAAATATGTATCACCATCTGGAGATCGTATCATTGAATGTGTTTTTATAGAACATCATAATGGCTTTAACTGTTTTATTTGGTATACCACAGGCTAGCAGTATTTCTTCTGTTTTACCTCTACGAATTGAGTCGAATGCTTTGGAGAAATTAATGAATTACAAAACATTTAGATTTTTAGTTTTCTCATTTTCAAGAATTCTGTGAATAATTAAGATTTGACCGGTAGTTGGTCATACACTTCAAAAGCCATTTTGATTTTTTCTCAATATGTTTTTGATTTCTGGACATATGCAGTTAAGCAGCACAGTGTTATAAATTATCACAGTTATTGCTACAAGTGTTATTCCTCTGTAGTTTTTTGCCACACCCAAATCTCCTTTTTGGGGGAAAGGGAGGATACATTAGTTCATGTTTCTATATAGTTTTGATTATATACATCATTGCAAAACTTCAAAAGAATATCATTAAATTGTTTGGTTTTCCATACCTCAGGTGGTACTTCATCAAAGTCAGGTGTTTTGTTTCATTTCAATGTTTTTAAAACAGTTTCCAAAGTATTGTGTGTGTGTGTACACATATATACATACATCAATATTACAACACAAAGGGTAGATTTCAAAATTTCTTTAAGTATGCAAAAGCCATGATACATATTTCTATGGTGAAATGGTTGTTATGATACCATGATCAATACTTAACATGTCATCATCTTCAGATAGCACATTAGGTATATATATATATATATTCATAAATATTTCGTATCTCCAAAGAAATACGGTTTTAGGAAGCCGTAGCTATGCAAACACGGGGGGGGGGGGGGGGGGGGGCTAACGCCCTCTGGTGATGTCCAACAGAAGCAAGGGGGACAACCGTCTAAGTTGAGCCAACTTATGCAGCTTCATATGCAATGAGATTAATCACCTCATTGACACAGACGAGAAAAGTATATATTCTCGCCTGTCTTCTAGTCCAGCAGTCGCAAGCGGTGGGAGGGACCGTCCTGACGAAGGCCTAACTGGCCTTCATCAGGACGGTCCCTGAAATGTATAGACGGTTGTCCCCCTTGCTTCTGCTGGACATCACCAGAGGGCGTTTGGAGCATCATCTTTCAGTCGATCGAATCAAAAACCTTCTTCAAATCTATGAATACAATTACTGCCTCCTTCTTGTGATTATGTATCTCCTCAACAATCCTTCTTAGCGCCAAGGTGTATGAGGCAGTAGAGTGAAAAGGCCAAAATCCATTTTGGCTAGAACATAAAACCTACCTCGCTCCTGCATACTGTTTTACACATGTGACACATACGAGGCTCTTGGACAGTCCTGAACATAACTTCCTCCTTATGCACTCTCATCTGCTGCTTGACAGCACACAGATGTACAGGCCTTGTTGCAAAACTAATACCAATACGCTGCAGGTCTTTCAGGGAGGGCACCAACATGATCAGCCCCAGACTGCTGACATACATACACACACATACATACATATATACTGATAGTCCACAGTACTGGGACCGGGAAGACGACAAATCAAAAAAGTACTCAATACATGGTATGAGGCAGAGTGGGTATATTAGTGGAAGTAGAGGATCTACCGCGAGCTTGGTGGTTTCGGTTAGTTACCTCTCCTGAAGAGGTAACTAGCTGGGCTCGCGCTAGATCCTCTACTTTGACTAATACACAGACACATATATATATATATATATATATATATAAGTAGGTGATACAGTAGATTTGTGGTTTACCTAGGAAGGGATCAATATTAGCACTCTATGCTATAGCAGAGTGTATATATTAAGAAGAACAAAATGAGGTTTCACATTGAGGCTTTTATTGATTCGGCTCAGTTATAAACGTTTCTCAGATGGGTGGCTCAGGATCCATAGTAGTGTTATAAACCCATCTCCAGCCCTAATCTGCTCATCGGACTTGTTAATTAAGCAAAATCAGAATCTCATCTGAGGGCATCCAATCTCAAAAAAAAAAATATATATACAAGGTTGGCTGTATGATGCCTGAGTGAGAAGTGCCATGCTGGATGGTAGTGAGACATGGGCAGTGAACGCAGAGGACATGCGGAGGCTAGAGAGAAATGAAGTAAGCATGCTTTGATGGATGTGCAATGTTAATGTGTGAGAACGACAAAGCATGGATGCACTGAAGGAGAAACTGGGTATAAGAAAAATAAGAAGTAGTATGCTTGAGAGGAGACTGCATTGGTATGGATATGAGATGCGCATGGATGATGATTGCTGGCTGAAGAAGTGTCAAGTAATCTCAGTGGAAGGAAGCTGCAGTAGAGAAAGACCAAAGATCTGGATGGAAGTGGTGAGAGCTGATCCCAGATCATTAATTCTCACGGAGAAGATGACAGAGGAACAGGAAAAGTGGAGAGATGTACTGACAAGGACCCGTCCAATCTGTGCAAGTGTGCAATAATGGACGTAAAATGATGATATATATTCTTTTACTCTTTTACTTGTTCCAGCCATCCAGCTGAGGCCATGCTGGGGCACCGCCCACACACACATACGTATATATATATACACGTATATATATATATATATATATACATATATATATATATACACATATATATATATATATATACATATATATATATATACGTATATATATATATACATGTATATATATACGTGTATATATATACACATACAAATATACTTAAGTGATGTTGGTAGATAATCTACATATATATATAATTAGGAGACGAAGCAAGTCAAATAGAATGGAAATAGCTTCGGCCATTTCCACACTCACTCAATGGACAACTAAGTTCAAATTATTAGAATTCGAACCCTGCTGGCCAGAGTGCACACTTTCATTTATTAGTGAGGAAGACGACTTTGTAATTAGGCGTGGGGCTGTTTCATCAGCGGGAGTTTGCCTCCTTGTTCAGGAAAGACAAAATTGGCGTGTTAGCACTCTCAGTTGCTAGTAGTAAGTGAAGGTAGCAGTAAATTCTTTAGTGACATGTGACATGACATCAAAGAGGAGGTAAGCCAGGTCTGACCAAGTACAGGGGATGATGTTGGCAAAAAGTTCACATTGAAAAAATATGATTATTGCCCCTGCACATTCCTGACAATTTCATACAAATGAAATAGTACTAGTCCCGTAGAAGCCTTTTCTATATAAATAAATAAATATATGTGCATATAGATATATAAGAATAAGGGTATAAGCTGTGAATATGTTCTTCTCATGTGACACAGGGGTGGGAGAGTCTTCTATAGTACTGTGCCACAATTGCATTACACACACATATAATCCCCAGACAGGCAAGATATAGGGACAAGAATGGAGAGAGGGAGCACAGGGAAATAACTGTAAAGCCCTTAAAGTGATTCTGATGACTGTTTGAGCTTGACTGTTTTGAAGTGGTAGTAGTAGTAGGTGAGAGAGGGGGGATGAGAGAGAGAGAGAGAGAGAGAGCGAGAGAGAGATGAGAGAGAGAGAGAGAGAGAGAGAGATGAGAGAGAGAGAGAGAGATGAGAGAGAGACAGATAAGAGAGATATAGATGAGAGAGAGAGAGAGACAGAGACATATGAGAGGGAGAGAGCAAGAGAGATAAAAAAAAGACAAGTGACCTTTAATGTCCTCTTACATCTACAGCAAGACAGTACAACACAATAGACTGTAATCAACTCTTTTATTTCCACATATTTACCAGGTTTGTGTTTTGTTTAGTTTCTTCATATTAAAATGTTACAACACTTATGGCAATAAAAGACACTGGCAGGAAACCTGAACAATACAGTTTCACCAAGAGAAGCAAGGAAACAGAAAAAGGGGTTACAAAGTACAATAGCCTAAAGATTTGGGTGGGGTGGTGAGGGGGTAGTGTTTATAGGGGCAAGGGCATGAAGGCTGATAGGGGTCATAGGTATGAAGGTGAAGAAACAAATTAACCCTTTCAGTTACCCTATTTCTAATGAAAGACATTAATTTTCAAAATAATCAATAATTTGGAGAGATTTAATAATCTAACTTTCTCATTAAACTGATGTTTGGAATATAACTAAACAAAGACTCTTACATAAGATTAAGATAGAACGTCTTTAGATAAATATAAACACTTTCAAACAGATGTAGTTTAATGTGGTTTGGTATGAAAACAGTTCATCCTAAGATGGTAAAGTAACTACTAGCTGAATTGTTAGAGTTTCTAGGCTGAGAGCTAATGATTCAGAGTAGACGCAGGGCCACGTGAAATGCTTAATGTTCGTTATGGGGTCCTTTTTAAGGTAATGTTTTGTGATTAGATGCTCTTCTTAGTGCTAACCCATTTAGTTACCTTTTATGACAGGCTGGGATATGGTGGAGATATGCTAAACCCAAAACACACAGCTGTGTGTAACTCAGTTACGCACAGCTGTGGGTAAACCAGATACACGACACACAGCTGTGTGTAAACCAGATATACTACATACAGCTGTGTGTAAACCAGATATACTACACACAGCTGTGTGTAAACCAGATACACAACACACAGCTGTGTGTAAACCAGATACACAACACACAGCTGTGTGTAAACCAGATATACTACATACAGCTGTGTGTAAACCAGATATACTACACACAGCTATGTGTAAACCAGATACACTACACACAGCTATGTGTAAACCAGATACACTACACACAGCTATGTGTAAACCAGATACAGGTTTGTGTGTATTTGGATTGAGAAGATAAAAACTAGAAATGAGAATATTAGTGTAAACATAATTATGTATAGCAACAGTTGCCAGACTCAGTTGTCAAGCAAGTTGTAATATGAAAGGTCCCAAGTGAGAATAATATATTTATTTCTCATGCATTGGTCAAAGAGGAGATCAATGTTTTATGGCATAGCACCAACCAAGCCATTAATAGCAACACATATGGTTGGAGTCAAACTCTTTTTGTTATTTAGTCAAGTTAGTATGAACCATTAACATCTGCTAAATGTGTGGAGAAAAACCTACATTTGTTTGGCAGATATATAAAAACATCATTTAAGACTACAATGTAGTTTAGTTTTTCTTTTTAGTTTTTAAATGTTGCAATGGCTCTTTAGATAAAACATCGATACAGCCATTTATTTTGGGGTGTAGACATGGCTATGTGGTTGAGAAGTACAGCTATATATTTTGGGGTGTAGGCATGGCTATGTGGTTGAGAAGTACAGCTATATATTTTGGTGTGTAGACATGGCTGTATGGTTGAGAAGTACAACTATATATTTTGGGGTGTAGGCATGGCTATGTGGTTAAGAAGTACAGTTATTTTGGGGTGTAGGCATGGCTATGTGGTTGAGATGTTCACTTTGCAATCATGTAGTTTTGTTTTCTATCTCACCATGTGGCACACTGGGTGAGCGTCTTCTACAACAGCCTCAAACTGATCAATGCCTTGTGAGTGAATTTGATGTAAGGATCATATTGTATACTCTCAGGTCCCAAATAATGAAGGGGATGGAATAAATGGGGGTTTGGGAATAAGCAGGGGAGAATCAGTAATTTTTCTAGGTTCATCATCATCTTGCAAGGGTGGGACGGGAACTGATTCTGGCTTGATTTCTACAGCTGGATGCCCTTCCTAACACCAACCTCATTTTACAGTGAGTGATGGGTGCTTTTTGGCCGTGGCACCTCCACGACCACTTTGCAGTGGAATGATATGGACATCAGTCCCTATCATCTCATTTCTACAGCTGAGTAAACTGGAGCAATATGAAAAAGTGTCTTGCTCAAGGAAACAACACATCACCCAGTCTGAGAATTGAACTCACAACCTTTCGATTGCAAGGCCAATGCTCTAACCACTAAGCCATGTGCCTCCATTAGGTTGTTTCTGTTTATTTTAAAAAAAAACAGAATTAGTCATTTAGTTTACATATTGAGACCCCAACCCATCTTATTTATTTTATAATATATGGTATTTCTAGTAATGTACATTTTTGTTATGTATAGTGTTTTTAATGTCTAAAGAAAATTGTTGCAGGAATGGTACCACTTAAAATAAAATTTTGCCAGAGATAGATTAACAAAATTTAAATGGATGGGGATGGGGAGAATAAGAGCGGGCAGGAGAGGGGGTCTGAAAATTAATAAGCTGAGGTGCATTAATCGAGACCCGAGAGTACATACATATGCACGTGTGTGTCTTCTCTTTGCATTCGATACCACAGGCTGTGATTTTTGTGTATGTACTGCTGCTCAGTAGTTAGATGTATGAAGATCTATACCTTACTTATAAGTGATAGTTGGCATCAGTAAAACTATCCCTAGCTGTAGAATTCTACCACAAAATGTCTCACCCAACCCATGCCAGCATGGAAAAGTGGACATAAAACTGAGGCTGATAAGGTTTTTATTATCTTGAGGTAGTTCCTGAAGACTAAGAATATTCCCAGATCAACTTCATCATCGACTTATTTACAACAGATAAAGGAAAAAAAGTACTCTGAGTTAACAGATATAAAGCTGTGTTGTTAAAGAGTTCACTTTGCAACCACAGGTCTCTAGGTTCAGTCTCACTATAAGACACCATGGGCAATGTCTTTCACTAAAGCCTTGGGTCCACCAATACCATAGGAGTGAAATTTGGTAGACAGAAACTGCAGAAGCCCAATGTGTGTGTGTATATATCATGCCCTACTATGTTAAATATGATGTTCACACTCTAATGTATTAAGTACCTTATTAACTGTGGTTAATCCTGATAAAACTCAGAATCCACATGAATATGTATATATATCATCATCACCATCATCATCACTGTTTAATGCATATTTTTTCCCACATTTGCATGGGTTAGATGGGTTGTCACATTATGAGACAATTCAGGTCAGATGACCACATCTTGTTCATATGGATCTGTATTTTGGCTTGGTGTCTAGTTGGATGTCCTTTCTAATGCCAGCCATGTTAAAGTGTGGACTGGGTACTTTTTATCATGGTACCAAATCGACCAACTAACAAGGTAAAAATATAATAATAAATATAAAGTAATGCAAATGCTAGAGGGTTAAACGGATCTCTTTCTTCTGATTTATATATATGTGCGTCTGTGGTCAGGTCTTGTAACTTAGTGGCTTAACTCTTTCATGACCACATTTCTAATGAAATACACTATTTTAATTAATTAATGAACAATTTCGACAGATTTACTAAAATTATTAATTATTTCATTACTAAGATAATAACTTAATATAAGGTTTGTATATAAAATTACATTGGTAGATTTTAATTTAAACTGGAAACCTTTAAAATGGGTGATTTTATTTCATAGAACTGGAGCTGGTTTTGGCTGGGTTTGTAACTAAAGGATTAAGATAAAGTAAGTACCAAACTTGACAAAATAAATACTTGGGTCAATATGACAGACTAAACCAAGGTGGTGCCCTAGTATAGTCACTGTCTAATGACAAACCAGAAAAAGGACTAAAAAGTAGCCAAGAGAAGCACACTGAAACAGCTATAGTATGTTTGAACTCACAACACTAGTCAACAACACTGCTTCTATGCTGAGCAAACCAAGAAGGAAAGTTTCTACATGGTCAGTGATGCTATTAGAAACAGCAGCCAAATCTATACAAGATTACACCCTACCAGCTTAAAAAAATAGGACACATTGAAAATAACCAAGATTTTGAAGGGGTTTAATAATATAACTTATTAAGCTGATGTTCAGAATTCAATAAAAATTCTTACATAAAATTAGGATGGAAGGTTTTTACATAAATATAAACCCTTTAAAATAAACAGCTCAGTATCATAGAACCAGAGACAATTTCATGTGGTTTGGTATCAAATGGCCAAGGTCATGTTTACAAATGACCCTATTTTTATCAATTATCACAAATTGATTTTTAAAAAAAATACTCCTATTATAAATGGTTTCAAAAATAAATGCCAACCCCCATCCCACAAAAATAACATTTTCCAATTTATTCATTTTAGCATGACTTAGGTTAGTTGACTTGCAATCTGTTGACTGTCATGTTACTCTTAAAAACACAAAATACAATAGAAATACCAGGAGATTTGCCACATACAGAGAAATACAAATTAATATTATTTCAAATCTGACTTCACTGTTGTCTACAATGTCTGTTTACATTGTTTCCTCTAAATGTGTAGAACTGTTGGTTTTAGTTACACATTAGTTAGTGACAAGAAGAATATAGATATATACATATACACCAGAACACTAGAAATATATAACAAACATTCACATAAAGCCATATATTTGTTGAGCCAATGTGGTTGATTGACATGCTGCACATAGTAGCAAAATCTCCCTCAAATCACACCCAGCACAATCTCCCTCAAATCCAAGGGGACATTTGATAGCATAGTCAACTTTCCTGAGACACCATAGTTTAACCCTTTCCTTGTTATAATTCTAATGAAAAACACTGCTGGTGATTTTTGAATAGTTTTGACAAGAATTAAGAATTTAGGGGGATTTAGTAATTAAGCTGGTATTTGGAACATAATGAATGTTCTTACATAAAATTATGATGGAAAGTTTTAGATAAATATATGTGGTATCAAAAGCGCCAACACTGTTACCATGTAGAGGTGACCTTAGTGGTTAGGATGGTATAGTTAGTTATAACATGTTATAATAGTGGAACACCATATTTTAACACTGTGTCACCATGTAGAGGTGGTATCAGTAGTCAAGGTGGTTATAACATAGTAAATGGAGGCTGACAATGTTGACTTGATGGCCATTTTCTGCTAAAAGATAGATTTGCTTACATACACACTACAACAGTAATTTTAAGATAAAATTTCCTGCTAAGGATTGTGTTAGCCTGAGGAGTCCAGCCCCTTTTAGAGTCAAGGTTTTACAGCCAGATGTCAACCCTTTTAATCATCTCTTATTACACAGAGTGATACAAGGTCCCCATTCTATATAAATTACATCCAGAAACTGAATGACCCATATAAAAATGGCCTGTGACAGCCATGACAGATCCAAATAACTCTACTACTCTCTATTTTTTCTATATTATTTTTTTACTTTACTTTGTTTGTTTTTTTTAACTTGCTATTCCTCATCCAAGTTATAGTTATTGTTCCCTGACAAATTATTCTAAGGGAATTGATTTAATGCCAATTTGGCAGGGAAATGGCTTTAAAATGCTTGTTGTTGTTTGTGACACTAAGATGATTAAAGTATTACATTATGTATAATGTCTAAAAAGAATAAAGGAGTTATACTGAGAAGGAAGCAATGGGGTTATATTACAGACAATCTTTGAGGAGGGGGACACTAGGGTTATATTGGGTACAGCCTCTGAGAAAGATAGAAGGGCTTACATCTAATGACTTGAAGTCATTGGGCAAATGGACCTTGCTTCCAAGCCATGCACATATAAACTTCCCACTCTAATTGTAGACATGTCTGTAGAAGAAAATAAAAATGATAATAAAATAATAATAATATAGACAACATTAATAAAGAATTCATACCTGGTAAAACCATATCATGACTGGCTAAAAAGAAATTGAAAGAGAAATGATACTCAAGAGACAGCAAAATAGACAGAAAGATGGACAGAAAGAACAACAGAGAGAGAGAGGGGGAAGGGACGGGGGAGGGTATCAATTGATATACGGCAGTAAATTTCTTATTCTCTGGAGTCACACAGGCTATGAAAAGAACTTCTATGTAGTCGCTTAACATGTTAGAAATAGGAATCAAATCTTCAAATCACACGTGACATATTGGATGATTATAGTCCCCCAGATTCTGAGAAAACAACAACAACAAAAAGAAAATGGGGTGGTCACATCTGGAATGGTTTTTTGCTCTTAGGTCTGTTGGATCAAGGCTGAATGTTTTTTTTTTAACCCATGACCATTTCCAGAGCCTCTGAGTCTGATGGGAAGGGAAAGAAGGAAGAAGGTATCAACAAACTGGTGATATGTTTAGTCAAAGTGTCTTTCTGAGGCCTCCAAAACTAGAGAGATGGAAGGAGGGAGGTATCCACAATCTGGAGACCAAGTTTAGTAAAGGAGGGAATGGCAGTGTTCATGACCAATTCTTGGGTCTCCAACATTGAAAGGCGGGAGGAAGGTGTCAACAAACTGGAGACCTACTCCCAATGCTTGCCTCAGAATAAACTCTGCTTAAAGCACCCCAGGGGCCAAGTGTTTGTAATAAACCAGGTGGCAGATTAAGTCTTCCACCCAAACATGACAGTATTGCCAAAATGAGTGAATGAGGGAGCCTCTATATGGTCGCTCAACTGGCTAAAAATAGCAGCCTAAACCTCACCCAAATAACACCCTATCATCATGAAATAAAAAAAAAAGAAACACATTAATAAATAAATGTAGGTCTTGATACAAAAAGAAGACAGGATGGTCATGGCCAGAATTTCCTTGACCATAAGTTTGCCCAATCATGAATTAAATGGATCTCTGTTGGTTTCAATGATGAGTATTCAGCTGTTTGATCAACAGAACTACTTGTTCATTGAGTTAGCTGAGTATTCCACATATGTGTATCATCATCATCATTTTTATGTCCGTGTTTCCACGCTTGCATGGGTTGGACATGACCTTCTCAGCAGAGCATCTCTCCACTCTCTGTGTCCTGGGTGTGTATATATATTTATATTATTAGTACAGATTAAAAGTGTAAGCAAAAAATGTATGCTTTCTCCTTAGGCGTAATCATCTTTGGATTTTGGTCTTTGCATTTATTATTACTATATATATCCGTATGTGGTTGATGGGTGAGAGAAAGAAGTACTCAATACTGAAGTAGAGTTTTAATATTCACTTTTATTATGGTTAAAATATGAGTTTCACCTAATGACCCTGTGAGATAAACAGGTGAAACTCCTGAGTAACACTTTTTATCCTTAATATGTATATATATATATACGAAATGTAAATCTGCATTTTTCAAATATTAATAATATTTGTTTCGTTTGCAATTATGCAAACAGCCTTTTTAACTGTTATATGAAGATGGTCAGCCAAACTGACAACAACTGGCCCTCTTGATAGCCTTTGAGTCAAAAACATTTTTCTCTGTTTCTTTTATATCCGTATAGCTTCTTGGATTGTGTTTGCCATTATTCCTTTATTATATAACTATTATGCAATGAACACCTGATGATGTCACCAGGATCTTACGGAACTTGGCCACTGAAATGTACATAGTGTTTGCTATAATAAATCTTTGAAGGAATTTCACCAGTTCGGCCTCCTGTCATTTTACACACACACATATATATATGTGTGTGTGTGTTGAGTGAAAATAGGAGTAAAGTAAATCTACATGCCCCACACTAAATGAGACAGGACAATAGTACCACCCAACAGAGAAATTTCAAACTTCTCACACTTTCACTTCACCTCCCTGCTACATGCAGACATCATACCATTACACAGACCCATATCCTCATTAGATCCACAACAAAATGACCATTTCCCATGTCAGCATACACTGCACAATGCACTATCTAGACATGTCACAATATACGTAACATATAATGTTTTACTATAGGTTAGCTAATAAAGTGGAGGTGCATGGCTTAGTGGCAAGAGTGTTGGACTTATGATCATATTGTTATGAGTTCAATTCCTGGGCTGAGTTGCATGTGGTGTTCTTGAACAAAACACTTCATTTCATGTTTCTCCAGTATACTCAGCAATAAATGAGTACCAGCGATAACTGGGGGTTTAACCCTGCGATGGACTGAGGTGTTGTCCTCTCAGTCACTTCATGCCACAAAACCAGGACAAGCACCGGCCTGACAAGCTTCCTGGCTTGATACAGACTTCAGTTAGCTAATAAAGGTAACAAGGGCTTAGACAACAATAATTACACAAAATTTTGAAACTGAAGATTAATAATCCAACTCTAACCTCTCCCAAGTGTATCTATTTTCCAGTTCAGGTGTGTAAAAGGTTACGGGCACCGAGTCTCCTCATCACACTAACATTTTGATACCAAACCATACCTGGTTCTAATGATACAAAAACTGTTTTAAATTGCTTATATCTATTGAGAGACATTCCATCATAAGTTTATGCAAGAACCTTTGTTAAGTAAAATTTTAATCATTTATTCTTTAATATTTACATGAAACCAAAGAAAAAGAAAAAAAAAATTAAGTAACGAAAGGGAGAGGACGAGGAAGGGACAAACTCTACACCCCAATCTCAGCAGTGATTTGGCTGGGCCCCACAGACAAAATGGTGATGACATTGCCACAGAGAATGGGCAACAAACCTGCTGCACGACCACCCCACCTCACGGGGCTCCTTCCCCAGGTGAGCTGTGCTGTCTTTCTGATTTGGCAGAGCAGGGACCGAGGACACGAGAGGTCTTGACAGTGACCAGTATGAAAAGGGAGCAGTCAGTCAAGCGCTGGTATTCGTTTATCTTCGTCTCCTCTGCATTGCAAGTGGCAGTGTCCAGGTAGAACGTAGAGAATGAGTTGCAACATGTTGCGTCCCAGATTAGGGATTTATTTTTGCACCTGGATACTGAGATCCCTTATTATACTAACCAAGGTCCTCCTTCAATCTAACATCTGAAACAATACACCTACATCCTGGAATAGCATCTATCTTAATCCCTAATTGAATCGTATGGTTGAAATGTCTCTTGAAGCAGGGTTGAACTGGGACAAAAAAACAAAAACACAAAGCCAAAACACAAACAAATAAAGGAGTCTCTATATGGCCATTCTTAAAATATATCCTTACATCCCCACCTTAAAAATAAGCACACATTAATCCAACATACCTTTACCTACCAAGATAGGATGGGATGATATTGATCATAAGTTTACTCAATCGGGGCTAACCTGGAGCTAAAAACAACATAGCTACATTATCATACCACCAGAAAGGTTTATTTTTCTGTTGCATGATCCAGCATTTTAAAATGGTACTATCAATTAAATTGTGCAAAACCATTTTGCTGGTTTGAGAGCTGATGAGGGTGAAGATATGTGTGTAAACTTGTCTTGTACATCACCTTTCTTTATTTCCTTCTTCCAGTCACTTCTGTGCACCAACACACTTCTCCCTGTCCCCCTCCTCTTTCAATCTTTTCTATATTTCATTTGCTTGTCATCCACCTTGTGGATTGTCTCTCTGTAGACCACTGGCTGCTGGTCTCCGTCTTCTGAGGCATTTTTGCCCTTCTCTGTCATTGACAGCATTTGGCTGTTTCAATGGCCGTTCTAGTGATGAGTTTTCTCATTTATATGACGATTATCTATTAATTTCTAATCAGGTTTTTGTAGATGCTGATTATTAATAAACTTGGTTGATCAGATCAGATCATAGGTCCTCTAAATTGAACCAAGGAAACTGTTTTTAATCGCCTTTTGTTGGTCAGAACTCCCCAAAGAAATATTCTTTTGTTTCTTCTGGTGACAGGAGATTGAATTTGAACTCAGAAAGTAGAGCTGGAACAGATATGGCTTTCTCTCTTAATACTTTAACAATTCCACCATCCTGGATTTACACTCTAAAGTGGTTGATGACAGGAAGGACATCCAACCATAGAAAACTTCTCAAACAAAAGGTAGAAAGGACTCTTCAGTTGTGCAAAATACAACCCCCCCCCCCCCCCACACACAAATTACGCTCTGTCTCTCCAATTGGAGATTAAAATCAAGTTCCAGAGGCATGGGATAAAATCCACTTGGATTAATAGGTCTCTGAAAATCAAATAAATTCAATATTTTCAAAATTTCAGAAACTGCCCAAATCTTTCAATGGTCATAAAATCTGATTAGTAAGTGCTGAACGCTGAAAGTTTCAGGAATTACTTCTCTTAGAGATACTAACAAATGGCAAAAATTTGAAGAAAATCTGATGACCTCCGGGACGGAACCCTGTAGAATTTCATTGGAATGACCCCAATGCTGATGCACAGTACATCTGTAGAGTGTAAGATCAGTGGCTCCAATTGAGTACTGACATTGTCTGTGAAGTCACATCTAATCCTTGTTAGCAGAGAAAATGGGCATTAGATGATGATGATGATTGACCTCGATAGGATGAAAAGCAAAGATAATGATGGTGGGATTTGAACTCAGAGAGCAGAGTAAGGGAATAAATACCACAGAGCATTCTATCAAACAGTTCAATAACAACCAATGCTGCAAATGACACTTTGGTCTGGCTCACCAGTCTCAACTTGCCTCTCTAGCTACTGTATATATGTCATATGACAAGAAAAAGACTGCCAATATGCCACATTTATTAACCTAGCAACTGTAGTGGCATTCTAGAGTAATATTTCATAGAGCTATCATATTAAGAAACAATGAAACAATAAAAATACTTGTTAACAGAGACTATAGTGATGGTAGAAATATAAAGAGGCTAGCTGAGTTTTACTGATGGAACTAACAACTACAATCTTTAAAAGAAGCAAGATCAATGGACTAGCAGCTCATAAGTAGTGAAATCATGTCTGCAGTAGATATTATGGTGTATTTCTAAATAGGACTCACTGATATCATGTGTAACGCAGATGGACATCAGCAATGTGACAGATGCAACACCACCTGTACCACATGTGTAACTTCACCAGTACCACATGTGTAACTTCCCCTATATCACAGGTGTAACTTCACATGTATCACAAATGTAACTGCACCTATAACACATGTATAACTTCCCCTAGAGAAATGATATCACAGGTGTAACTTCAGTTGTATTGTTCAATAGTTCAGTATAGACATCAGGTAATCATCAGTTGAAGAAAATATATGCTTCAAGTATTGAATTTTGTAAGATATACATACCAGTAATACAAACAGGAAACACGAGGAATGGACACATTAACAGTGCAACAAGTGATGTGATGCAACAGATTGTAAGAATGTGTGTGCATATGGAAAAGAATGTGTAACAGAGGTGTATTTACCAGGTGCATGCCATAGACATTTAGTATGATTACACAAGGAATGTAAATTACCAGTGCAATATATATATATATATATATAAATCTTCATCACTAATTAACATCCATTTTTCCATGCTTTGAAATGGGTTGGACGAGTTGTTTTGCTCATACAGAACTGTTTCTGGCTTGTTTTCTACAGCTAGAACCCTTCCTAACGCCAACCACATTTACTGTGTTTTTTGTCATGGCACCTACACAACCACTTTACAGTGTGGACTGGGCGTTTTTTTTTGTCATGATATATATAAGTTACAGAAAGTGTCACTGTACAACTGATTAGGGATCGAATTAACCTAGATGAGATGCAGTTCGGATTTATGCCAGGAAAAAGTACCTCTTCCTTATGAAGTAACTGTAGAGAAGTATCTAGCTAAAAGCAAACCCATCCACTTAGCATTTGTCGACCAAGAGAAAGTTTTTGACAGGGACCCCGTTCAGTACTCTTGGTACTCTTCAATATATTCTCCCCATCATTTAACCATCCCTCTCCTATTACCTATAGCTTCAATTTCCCTAAGCTTCCGCCCCCTCCCTGCCTAGTTCCAAAACAAAAGTGTGCAGTCCACACTGTAAAGTGGTCGTGCAGGTGTCACGACAAAAAGTCACCAGTCCACACTGTAGAGTGTTTGTGTAGGTGACAACAAAAATCACCCAGCCCACACTGTAAATGTGATTAGCATCCAGCTGTAGAAACCAAGCCAAAATCTGCCCCGGGTTAGCTAAATATGGTCCTCTGACCTCATCCCTCACAAAGGGACAGCCCATCCTACCCATGCTAGAATGAAAGATGGACGTTAAACGGTGATAATGATGATAATATAGCATAAATATTAGCTAAGTTATTTGTACTGAAACATATGTAATGTATTACACGATTTAAAAAAATCTATTCTATCATCTTCAGTTGTGTTAAAGGCACCAGTGTTGGTGATTAACACGACAAAACACACCCAGTACACCCTGTAAAGTGGTTGATGGCAGGAAGGGCACTCAACACTAGAAAACTTATGTAAGCGAAATGTAGAACCCAGTCTGTTTGGCAGGGTGCAACGATAAAATGTACCCGTTCGAGTGCTAGTAGAGTAAACGACGTTAAACAATTATGGTGATGCATAAATATGTGTGTACATACACGTGTATATATACATACATGTATATATATATACATACAAGTATATATATATATACATGTATATATACACATAATCGTGTCATATTTGAATCTTGTTCTTTTTGAACTTTAAACCCACTACGTGTATATACATACTTACATATGTGTATATATATATATATATATATATATGCATACATATATGTAATTTATTTAAGTCGATTGAAGATGTTTATCGAAAAAGTTAAATGGGCGGATCACGAAATGCGTCCTCCTACTTTAATCGATGTATTTTACGTTTGTTAATAAATTCATTCGGACTGTGTAGTCGGTCGGTGGTACGAAGTTGTGAAGGAGAAAGAAACTAAAGAAGAGGATATTATATATAGTTATGAAATATGAACGGTACAAGCAGAGATAAGACGACAGGAAATATATTTGTAGTTATTAGAAAGAACAAACAGCTGTGTATATTATTTGTTAGGTAAGCTTAACATAAAATATGACCAGCTTTCCTATAGAATTGTTTTATGTAACAACATCATGCTGTATCATTTCTCTGGATACTTCCTTACATAGATGACAATACGGTTGATATAATAGACTGAGGTAGGTTAATATTTATACTAAACATTCAACGTTTAAAGCTCAAAATTTTACTTACCTCTTCCACTTGGCCTGAATCCGTGTCTGCCATTTTGGCTAATGTTTGTATCACGTGATTACTACTTCCGTTTCAAAAACAGTAAACTTCCGCCTGTTCCCCCCTTCCTTCCTTCATCTCTGTCACAACACTTGCTTTTCTTTTTGTTGTTGTTATTTTACTCCAATTCGGTTAAATAGCAACTGAATTGCTTTTTATTCGTAGCTAGCAGAAACTGTTCTTTCTGATAATTAGCTTATTTAATTCATACTTTAATACATTAAAAATATATATTGCCAAAATATATGTTTCTAGGTTAATTATGCACAAAGAACGGCGAAAGCCAAACCAGATGGCTCACGCACTTGGTCGGGGAGAAAACATTATTTCCTAGCACAAATTAATTCAAAGAAAAACTGATATAAAATTATAAGTGAATTAACATCACATTTCAGTTAATAGTATCTAATGAGATTCAAGTTTGACTTTCTGTCTTAGTGAAATTTTTCGCCCAAATATCTTTTGAAGCGAATAAATATGAAAGTAAAGTAGCTAGTCTGTTACCACAGTGTTTCCATATGCGCTCCCTTACCATGTTCTTCCACAACTTGTGCCGACTCCATAAGTGGCAGCTAATAAAACATCGCTGTTCTGAATAACCCTAGTCTCTATCTAGTCTACCCAGTCGTTTGAGAAGCGCCTCACTGGACCATTGTCTTTTTTCACCTGGCGCTTCTCTTCTTCATCACGCCTGTAAGGTAGGATTAATCTAATATTTATTTATGACACTTCATCATTAACATAATTTATTAAAATGCATGTGTATATATGTTTATACTTATGTATGTGGTGCGCGTCTGCTCTCTATATGTATGTCTGTTTGCGTATATGATTATATACATAGATATCTGTATGTATCTTTATATATATATATAATATATGTGTCTGTATATATATATATATAGAGAGAGAGAGATGTATATAATTGTAAATAGTTTAGTTACAAAGTGGAGGATCAATTTTACGTTGTCAATATCATTTAAATTGATCCCCCACCTCGTCATCTGTAGATCTGTCAATTTCTGCGTGTGTGTATCTTTGCATATATTTATCTTGTGAGATAATCCTTGTTAAGTTAGCTATTGGAGGTGGACGAAGAAAGAGGTGAAGCTTTAACATCCATTCATTGAGACTTTCACATTTACTTCCCGTTCCTTTTGTTGTTGTTGATCGTTTCATGTGTTATTTCTTTATTTACATTTTATTTAATCGAACAACTGTGTCGAGTAAGTTGCTAAGCCACCCGGTGACTCCCGCCTCAAAATAATTCCATATTCATTTATGCCGCCAACGGATGAACAACACAACATCCCATTTTCACTCACCCCTTGTAAACCGAGAAATCGATCGATTTTTTTTTTTCATTTTATTATTTTTGTCTCAGTTATAAGTATTATTAATAATATCGTTACCATTAAAGTGATGATAAATATTAATCATTTATTTATGTTTTGACATATATTTATAATTCGTCTCTAAATATGACCGAGTCTAAACTATTTATTTCTGTTGTACAGTCGGATTTATTTTGTCCCGGTCAAATGTCAAGATATCAATATATATTAATATCTATTTATTACTATAAATTATTATTATTTGGGAAAGCTTTTCTCGTCCTTTCTTCCGAAATTGAAAATGAAAATGAAGGTTGTCTGTTGACATGATCATAATTTTATAGGGGAGATTGTTCTACCATTTTGTTCCAACCCTTATTCTCTCTGTATCCGCCTAAAACCATTACAACATTAACAACAACAACAGGAGTGGTTGTTGTAGCATTAGTAGTTATTGTTGTTGTGGTTGTAGTAGTAGTTGTTGTTGTTGTGGTAGTAGTAGTAGTAGTAAGAGCAGCAGCTAACCTCATATTGGTCAAAGAAGACATAAAATGTGAAGCCAAGAAGCTGCTACGACTACCGACACCACACCAACAGCAAGTCTACAGCAGTAATCCCACCACAGTCATAACACTACAACCATAGCACCATCACTACAGCACCACCACTGTCACAATACTACAGCAATAATCGTACCACTACCACTACAATCGTAGCACTATCACTACTGCCATTACACTAAATCACCACTTCAACAGTAACCCAACCACTACCGTCACCACTGCCACAAAACTACAACCATAGCACCACCACACCACAGCAGTAACACCACCACTGCCACAACACCACAACAGTAGCACCACGATCATCACCGCTACAACAACACTACAGCATTAATCCCACCATCGTCACCACCACTGCCACCACACTACAACAGTAGCAACGTCACCGCCACAACCACCACAACAGTGGCATCGTCACCACCACTGCCACCACACTACAACAGTAGCGCCACCATCACCACAACACTACAACAGTTGTACCACCACTGCCACCACACTACAACAGTAGTACCGTCACCACCACTACTGCCATCACACTACAACAGTAGCACCACCATCACCACAACACTACAACAGTTGTACCACCACTGCCACCACACTACAACAGTAGTACCGTCACCACCACCACTGCCACCACACTACAACAGTAGTACCGTCACCACCACCATCACTACAACACTACAGCAGTAGCGCCGTCACCACCACTACCCCCATACTACAACAGTAGTACCACCACCGCCACCACTATTGCTACAACACTAGTCCCGCCACTGTCACAACACTACAGTAGTAGTCCCTCACTACTAATACTTCTGCCACAACACTACAACAGTAGCCCTACCACTACTACTACTACCACAACACTACAACAGTAGCCCTACCACTACTACTACCACAACACCACAACAGTAGCCCTACTACTACCACAACACCACAACAGTAGCCCTACTACTGCCACAACACTACAGCAGTAGCCCCACCACTACAACACTACAGCCTTAGTCCCACTACCACTACTGTCACAACACTGCAACAGTAGTCTCACCACTACTACCACCACCACAACACTACAGCAGTGCCTCCACCCCTATCACCACACTACGACAGTAGCACCACCACCACTACTACCTCAACAGTACCACTACTACCTCAACAGTACCACTACCACCACACTACGACAGTAGCACCACCACCACCACTACTACCACAACAGTACCACTACAACCACGCCACGACAGTAACACCACCACCGCTACTACCACAACGGTACCACTACCACCACACTACGACAGTAGCACCATCACCACTACTACCTCAACAGTACCACTACCACCACACTACGACAGTAGCACCACCACCACTACTACCACAACAGTACCACTGCCATCACACTACGACAGTAGCACCACCACCACTACTACCTCAACAGTACCACTACCACAACACTACAACAGTAGCACCACCACTACTACTACTACCACAACAGTATCACTACCACCACACTACGACACTAGCACCACCACCACTACTACCACAACAGTACCACTACCACCACACTACAACAGTACCACTACCTCCACACTACGACAGTAGTACCACCACCACTACTACCACAACAGTACCACTACGACAGTAACACCACCACCACTACTACCACAACAGTACCACTACCACCACACTACGACAGTAGCATCACCACTACTACTACCACAACAGTACCACTACCTCCACACTACGACAGTAGTACCACCACCACTACTACCACAACAGTACCACTGCCACCACACTACGACAGTAGCATCACCACTACTATTACCACCACAACAGTACCACTACCACCACACTACGACAGTAACACCACCACCACTACTACCACAACAGTACCACTACCACCATACTACGACAGTAGCACCATCACCACTACCACCACAACAGTACCACTACCACCACACTACGACAGTAGCATCACCACTACTACTACCACCACAACAGTACCACTACCACCACACTACGACAGTAACACCACCACCACTACTACCACAACAGTACCACTATCGCCACACTACAACAGTACTACTACCTCCACACTACGACAGTAGTACCACCACCATCACTACTACCACAACAGTACCACTGCCACCACACTACGACAGTAGCACCATCACCACTACTACCACAACAGTACCACTACACTACGACAGTAGCACCACCACCACTACTACTGCAACAGTACCACTACAACCACACTACGACAGTAACACCACCACCACTACTACCACAACAGTACCACTGCCATCACACTACGACAGTAGCACCACCACCACTACTACCACAACAGTACCACTACCACCACACTACGACAGTAGCACCACCACTACTACTACCTCAACAGTACCACTACCACCACATTACGACACTAGCACCACCACTACTACTACATCAACACTACAACAGTAATGCCACCTCATTAGAAGATTATAGTATGACTCCAGTACTACTAGTGTTTCATTATATCAACATAAAACACTATTACAGTTCGAATTAACGTCACGGTTGGATTGTCTTAGGTCATAGTGAAGTCCGTGTCTGCTCGATTAGGGCTGACCTGAGGCTACCTGGATACATCAGATAATGTAGTCGCCGTAAAAAAGGCGGGACGTTTACAATTAGATTGGTTTTGATCACAGATATTTTGATGGGGTCTGACATGAGGCTACGAAGGGACAATCAGATAATGTAGTCGTTCTAAAAAAGATGGGATGGTCATTGCTGGATTACTTCAATAGAGTTCTTTTATTAAAATATTCCAGGTGCTGGCCTGGGGCTACAAAAAATACACATCAGATGATGTAGTCGTCCTAAACATCCGATTCCTTTTGTTTATAGGTCTACTCTATCAGGGTTGACCTGGGGCTAAATAACAACAACAACAACAAACACTTCGAACCTGTGATGGAGTCTCTACGTAGTCACACGACCTGTTAGAAATTGCAGTTAAATTTCCCTTAAATATAAAACCAGAACACACTACGTACTTTTTAGTCTTCATATGACTAAAAAAATACGGGATGTTCATGGCTGGAAGGTCTTAGATAATAGATTTCTTCGATCGAAAATGACCTAAGTAAAACAACAACAATAATAAACAGTATACGCCAATGAGGGAGCGTTTGTATGGTTGCTCGCCAAGCTAGAAATAGCAGCCAAATCTTATTCAAACTACTCA
Source organism: Eledone cirrhosa (assembly GCA_964016885.1). Taxonomy (NCBI): domain Eukaryota; kingdom Metazoa; phylum Mollusca; class Cephalopoda; order Octopoda; family Eledonidae; genus Eledone; species Eledone cirrhosa. The sequence continues at coordinate 26,633,718 of OZ024741.1, forward strand.
CTACTGATAAAAACAATATATTTCTAGATACACTATGTCTGAAAAAAACCCAACTGGATGATCATGGCTGGAATGTCTTTTATCATAAGACTGGGCTTAAACAACAATAATAAACACTGCAACAAATATAAGGACACTTCTGTTGTACCATAACAGCACTACTGCAGTACTACAGCAGCACTATTGCAGTACTAATGCAGTACTACTTCAGTATTACAGCAGTACTACAGCAGTACTATAGTAGTACTACATCAGTATTACAGCAGCACTACAGCAATACTACAGCAGTACTACTGCAGTGCTACAGCAGCACTACAGCAGAACTAGAACAGCACTATTGCAGTAATACAGCAGCACCACAGCACCATAATAGTACTACATCAGCACTACTGCAGCACTACAGCTGTACTACTGCAACACTACAACAGCACTACAACAGCACTACAGCTGTACTACTGCAACACTACAACAGTACTACAACAGCACTACAGCTGTACTACTGCAACACTACAACAGCACTACAACAGCATTACAGCTGTACTACTGCAACACTACAACAGTACTACAACAGCATTACAGCTGTACTACTGCAACACTACAACAGTACTACAACAGTACTACAACAGCATTACAGCTGTACTACTGCAACACTACAACAGCACTACAGCTGTACTACTGCAACACTACAACAGCACTACAGCTGTACTACTGCAACACTACAACAGTACTACAACAGCACTACAGCTGTACTACTGCAACACTACAACAGTACTACAACAGCATTACAGCTGTACTACTGCAACACTACAACAGTACTACAACAGCATTACAGCTGTACTACTGCAACACTACAACAGTACTACAACAGCACTACAACAGCACTACAGCTGTACTACTGCAACACTACAACAGCACTACAGCTGTACTACTGCAACACTACAACAGCACTACAGCTGTACTACTGCAACACTACAACAGTACTACAGCTGTACTACTGCAACACTACAACAGCACTACAGCTGTACTACTGCAACACTACAACAGCACTACAGCTGTACTACTGCAACACTACAACAGTACTACAGCTGTACTACTGCAACACTACAACAGCACTACAGCTGTACTACTGCAACACTACAACAGCACTACAGCTGTACTACTGCAACACTACAACAGTACTACAGCTGTACTACTGCAACACTACAACAGCACTACAACAGTACTACAACAGCATTACAGCTGTACTACTGCAACACTACAACAGCACTACAGCTGTACTACTGCAACACTACAACAGCACTACAGCTGTACTACTGCAACACTACAACAGTACTACAACAGCACTACAGCTGTACTACTGCAACACTACAACAGCACTACAGCTGTACTACTGCAACACTACAACAGTACTACAACAGCACTACAGCTGTACTACTGCAACACTACAACAGCACTACAACAGCACTACAACAGTACTACAACAGCACTACAGCTGTACTACTGCAACACTACAACAGCACTACAGCTGTACTACTGCAACACTACAACAGCACTACAACAGCACTACAACAGTACTACAACAGCACTACAGCTGTACTACTGCAACACTACAACAGCACTACAGCTGTACTACTGCAACACTACAACAGTACTACAACAGCACTACAGCTGTACTACTGCAACACTACAACAGCACTACAACAGCACTACAACAGTACTACATTAGCACTATAACAGTACTACATCAGTACAACATCAAGATATTAAGTACATGGCACCACCACTAAACCACTACATCATACTACTACACCACCACCACATCATCACACCAGCACCACACTACTACACCACCACCACATCACCATTTCACCAGCACCACACTACTACACCCCACTACATCATATTACCACACCACCATCACACCACGCCACTACGTCATACTACTACTACCACATCACCACCATCACATCACCACCATCACAACACCACACCACTACACCACCACCATCACAACACCACCACCACTACGTCATACTACTACTACTACACCACCACCATCACAACATCACACCACTACACCACCGCCATCACAACATCACACCACTATGTCATACTACTACTACCACACCACTACACCACCACCATCACAACATCACACCACTACGCCATACTACTACTACCGCACCACTACACCACCACCATCACAACACCACACCACTATGCCATACTACTACTACCACACCACTACACCACTATGCCATACTACTACCACACCACTATGCCATACTACTACCACACCACTACACCATACTACTACTACCACACCACTACACCATCACAACACCACTCCACTACATCATATTACCACAGCACCACTACACCATTACATCATATTACCACAACACAACCACACCATCATCACACTACTACACTACCACCACACCACCACTAGATGACAACTTCTCTAGTACTGGTGACATGATAAAATACACCTAATATACTGTGTAAAGTGATTAACCTTAGGGAGGACATCCAGCCATAGAAAGCAAGCCAAGTATGGAATGTATGAGCAAGTGGCAGTTGACCAACCAATTTAATCTTGGACCATGATGATCTACTTAACCCATGACAGCACGGCTTAAGGAAAATGGATATGAAACGATGATGATGATGATATATATATATGGACATGTGATGTGTATGGAGGATGACAGCTGTATGAAAAGGTGTAGGGTGATCAAAGTTGATAGAAGCTATGTATATATATATATATATATATATATATATATATATATATATAATGAAATAAATAGTGATGTTATAAAGTTATATCTTTCGTTTATTACTATTATTATTATTATTATATATATATATATATTATCATCATCATCATCATCATCATCGTTTAACGTCCCTGTTCCATGCTTGCATGGGTTTGGACGGGGGTTTTCCCACTTGAGGCAAGAGTGGTTGTCTTGCTCGCATAGGACTGTCTGGCGGGATATCTACAGCTGGATGCCCTTCCTAACACCAACCACATTTACAGTGTGGGGCTGGGAGGTTTTTACCGTGTTGCCTACACGGCCACATTACAGCGTGGACTGTCTGGCGTGTTTTCTACAGCTGGATACCCTTCCTAACACCAACCACATTTACAGTGTGGGACTGGGAGGTTTTTACCGTGTTGCCTACACGGTCACATTACAGCGTGGACTGTGTGTTTTTTTGTCGTGACACCTACACGATCTCGTTTGTTTCGGCCTGGATGTTGTGGCACCAACATAACTTTGCATTGAAGGGGGCGGTGTGGATGGGGTGGGACGGGGGTGTATTTTGTTAGAGATGCCTACTGACTGTAGTAGGTTTTACTTTGTATTTAGGTGAGGCGGGTCTTCTCTGTTACTGAGTACCGCCAAAGGTCTCGGTCCAGTGACATTGTCTTGGAGAGGTGTAAGTGTGTGAGGTCGGAATTTATCAGCTCGTCCCAGGTTTTCTTGGGTCTGCCTACTCCGTAGCTACCATCTATCTTTATTGCCCTGCACTTTGTTATACAGCTGTCGTCTTTCATGCGCATCACGTGACCATACCAACGTAGCCTTCTCTCAAGTAAACAACATCTGATCCCTCTTATTTCTAATTTTTTCCTTAGTTCGTTTATGCTTTGCCGTTCACGTATGTTACTATTACACATCCAGCGGAGCATGCAAGCTTCGTTCCTCTCTAGTCTGCGTATATCCTCTGCACACAATGCCCAGGTCTCACTGCCATGCAACATTGCTGTTCGTATGCAGGCATCATACAACCTGCCTTTCATTTTTAGGGAGAACCCTTTAGCGGCTAATAGTGGTATAAGCTCTCTGAACTTTATATATATATATATATAATATATATGTTTGTATGGTATGTGTGTGTGCGTGTGTGTGTATACATATATATATGTAAGAGAAAAGGTAAACAGAAATAACAACACAAATCGGTACAGTATATGGAAGGGATATATTAGGTTAACGCTTGATATAGCAGGAAGAGGGTCTTAACGTTTCGGACGCTAGTCCTTTATCAGAAGAAAGAATATATCATAGTCATCACCATTTTATGTCCATTTTTCATGCTAGTATGGGTTATACAAGTTGTCTCATTGTGAGACAAGTCAGATCAGATGATCGTCTCTTGTTCACACAGAACTGATTCTGGCTTCTATAGCTGGATGTCCTTCCTAATGCCAACCACATAATATGTAAATTCTTTAGTTGTATATAGAAATGACTTCTACAAGACTAGAACTGTTTCATTTGTATGAAATCATCAGGAATATATATATATATATATGTGTGTGTGTGTGTGTGTGTATATCCAAAATCCAGGACCTTCTCACTCTTGGAGGAACTCCTTCCTGGTTGACATCCACCACTTCCTGTCTTTGGCCATGTGGGGCTGAGTTATCAGGTCAGATCATCGTGCCATCTGACCTTTGGCTACCCTCTAGTTCTTCCCCACTGCCTTGGTGTCTACTCTGTCACTCTAATAGTCCACCCGTTGTCACTGAAACTAGAGTCGTGGCCAGTCCATCCATATTTGCCCTTCTTGATTGTGTCTTTCACACATCTCTGCTGTCAAATCTAGATGTTACTCTTCCTGTCATGTAAGGTGATGCCAACCAGGATTCTTTCCATTTTACATTGGGCTACTGCAAGAGTCTGATTCTATTAACTCTACCATATCTTCCATATTCTGCGTACATTGCTGGTCTAACTTATGGAACACCTCAATATATAAACCTCTTACATCTGATTCTATTAACTCTACCATATCTTCCATATTCTGCGTACATTGCTGGTCTAACTTATGGAACACCTCAATATATAAACCTCTTACATCTGAATCTATTAACCCTACCATATCTTCCACATACTGGATACATTGCTGGTCTAACTTATGCAACAGTTCAATATATAAACTTTCACAATCTGATTCTATTAACTCTACCACATCTTCCATATTTATATTTTCCATTCTTCCTTTTCCTATCTAGTTCAACAATGTTATTGGTGACTGCTAGTATCATTGTTATGTGAAACTCAAGAAAGATATTGCCTGTTTCTGCCCATCATTTCCTCCAAACTTGGTTCATGTAGATTTCAGTTACTTTGTCCCAAGCTGCTGCCACAGTATTTTCTCAGATTGTTTAATTCTTTCTTCAACAAGTTATTTGAAAGTGTATAGGCCTCCATATTAGAAATGACACTGTGATCCTTTGGTTGGAATACAGAATGTAGCTCTGAAAGGTGTCAAGGTTTTGATGGTGACCTTAGAGTATTATCAATCACCAATATTTGTTGGATAAAGATATGAAACCACCCACTGTGTAAACATCTCTATTGTTACATTAAAAAATGAGAAAACAGCTAAATGGTGTCAGTGACAGCGATGGGCAAAAATACTTCAGAGGACAGAGACCAGTGGCCAGTGGTCAACAGAGAGACAAACCACAAGGTGGGTGACAGGCAGATGAAATATAGAAAAGAATTGTCCTCCTTCTCTTTCAATCTTTTCTATATTTCATCTGCCTGTCACCCACCTTATGGAGTGTCTCTCTGTTCATCACTGGCCGCTGATCTCTGGCCTCTGAGGCATTTTTGCCCATCACTGTCTTTGAAAGCATTTATTTGGCTGTTTTAACTGCTGTTCTAGAGATGAGTTTTCTAATTTTTGATGATGATGATGACTCTTGCTTCGTCTCAATCAGAGGCAACAATGTTTTTTCATTTCTATTGTTATTTAAACCTTCCTGTTTATACAGGCAGATATATATTTTTTATATTCCTTTCATTGGTTCTAATGTTTCAGACAAACTAGTAATGGCTTCCATTTCAGTTTCAAATTTCCTCAAGTATTACTGCCAAGTAAAAGTGTGAAACATTCTTTTCCGACCTTGATCCTTGATCCTAAAAGCTAGTATTATTTCCTTGATATCTGTAAGTACATGATGGCATTCTTTCCCAGAACAAACTTGTCTCATTTACAAGTCTGGGAGTGTAGCTGCTATTCTTGAGAATCTAGGAAATTTATTGACTGCCACCATCTCAGTATTTTCCACTTCATCACAGATGTGGATATATGTTATCATTTGAATGTGTTAAACCATCATCTATTGGCTATGAAGGATTCTCAATTATCTTCTTGTACTCTCAGGTCTCAAATACCCCCCCCCCCCCCCCCCAGCTTATTAAATTTTGCTAATCTATCTCCAGTAAAATTCTATTTTAAGTGGTAGCATTCCTGTGACAATTAATTTTCTTTAGACATTACAAAACATTATATATGACAAATAAAGTACCAGTAATGTACTGGGTAATTGCTGGCCTCGTGCCTAAAGTAGAAACAATTATATATGACAAAAAAGTGCATTACTAGAAATCCTATAAGTTATGAAATATATAGGATGGGTTGGGGTCTCAATATGTAAACTAAACAACTAATTCTATTTTTTTAAAAAAATCAATGGAGGCAACCTAGAAAAATTATCAAGTTTTCCAACCTCACCACTCCCACACACACATTTGGGACCCAAGAGTAAGTGAATAAAAACACATTTCACCTTTTCCATGATAAGTTGACTTAATGGCATGTTGTGTTACACTTCTTTCATCTTTCTATTTTAATTGCACTCAATACACTCTGTAAAGTGGTGGTGGTGGTACCATGAAATCAACTTATTCTGTAAGGTAGTTGGTGTTAGAAAGAACATCCAGCTATACATGATATGGTATGATCCCATAACTCCTGATGGAGACATAGGGACGCCGTATTCACATATAGCTTTCTCGGGTATTATAACCCTGGCGGAGCCCATCCCTCTCTAGGTCTGAATACAGTAGATTTCTTCCAGAGAAGATGGAAGTGAGAAAGAGAGAGAGAGGAAGATCGATCCCAGTTTTAGACTGGTACTTTTTTTATCAACCTTGAAAGCATGAAAGGGAAAGTTGACCGTGACAGGATTTGAGTTGCAAGGAATACCACAAAATATTCTATCTGCTGTTCTAACAACTTTGGCAATTTGCCGCCTTATCCAGCTATAGAAACTTTGCCAAATATAGAATGTATGAGCAATACAGGTCACTCCAACCACTGTGTAGTGAAACACACTATACTGGTACACTATAGTATATAACAGTGTATAGTACACTGTGTAGTGAAACACACTGTACTGCTACACTACAGTATATAACAGTGTATAGTACACTGTGTAGTGAAACACACTGTACTGGTACATATAGTATATAACAGTGTATAGTACACTGTGTAGTGAAACACACTGTACTGGTACATATAGTATATAACAGTGTATAGTACACTGTGTAGTGAAACACACTGTACTGGTACACTACAGTATATAACAGTGTATAGTACACTGTGTAGTGAAACACACTGTACTGGTACATATAGTATATAACAGTGTATAGTACACTGTGTAGTGAAACACACTGTACTGGTACACTACAGTATATAACAGTGTATAGTACACTGTGTAGTGAAACACACTGTACTGGTACATATAGTATATAACAGTGTATAGTACACTGTGTAGTGAAACACACTGTACTGGTACACTACAGTATATAACAGTGTACAGTACACTGTGTAGTGAAACACACTGTACTGGTACATATAGTATATAACAGTGTATAGTACACTGTGTAGTGAAACACACTGTACTGGTACATATAGTATATAACAGTGTATAGTACACTGTGTAGTGAAACACACTGTACTGCTACACTACAGTATATAACAGTGTATAGTACACTGTGTAGTGAAACACACTGTACTGGTACATATAGTATATAACAGTGTATAGTACACTGTGTAGTGAAACACACTGTACTGGTACACTACAGTATATAACAGTGTATAGTACACTGTGTAGTGAAACACACTGTACTGGTACATATAGTATATAACAGTGTATAGTACACTGTGTAGTGAAACACACTGTACTGCTACACTACAGTATATAACAGTGTATAGTACACTGTGTAGTGAAACACACTGTACTGCTACACTACAGTATATAACAGTGTATAGTACACTGTGTAGTGAAACACACTGTACTGCTACACTACAGTATATAACAGTGTATAGTACACTGTGTAGTGAAACACACTGTACTGGTACATATAGTATATAACAGTGTATAGTACACTGTGTAGTGAAACACACTGTACTGGTACACTACAGTATATAACAGTGTATAGTACACTGTGTTGTGAAACACACTGTACTGGTACATATAATATATAACAGTGTATAGTACACTATGTAGTGAAACACTGTACTGGTACACTATAGTATATACCAGTGTATAGTACACTGTGTAGTGAAACACACTGTACTGCTACACTACAGTATATAACAGTGTATAGTACACTGTGTAGTGAAACACACTGTACTGCTACACTACAGTATATAACAGTGTATAGTACACTGTGTAATTAAACACACTGTACTGGTACATATAGTATCTAACAGTGTATAGTTCACTGTGTAGTGAAACACACTGCACTGGTACACTACAGTATATAACAGTGTATAGTAAACTGTGTAGTGAAACACACTGTACTGGTACACTACAGTATATAACAGTGTATAGTACACTGTGTAGTGAAACACACTGTACTGGTACACTACAGTATATAGTACACTGTGTAGTGAAACACACTGTACTGGTACATATAGTATATAACAGTGTATAGTACACTGTGTAGTGAAACACACTGTACTGCTACACTACAGTATATAACAGTGTATACTACACTGTAGTGAAACACACTGTACTGGTACATATAGTATATAACAGTGTATAGTACACTGTGAAGTGAAACACTGTACTGGTACATATAGTATATAACAGTGTATAGTACACTGTGTAGTGAAACACACTGTACTGGTACATATAATATATAACAGTGTATAGTACACTATGTAGTGAAACACTGTACTGGTACACTATAGTATATACCAGTGTATAGTACACTGTGTAGTGAAACACACTGTACTGCTACACTATAGTATATAACAGTGTATAGTACACTGTGTAGTGAAACACACTGTACTGCTACACTACAGTATATAACAGTGTATAGTACACTGTGTAGTGAAACACACTGTACTGGTACACTATAGTATATACCAGTGTATAGTACACTGTGTAGTGAAACACACTGTACTGCTACACTACAGTATATAACAGTGTATAGTACACTGTAGTGAAACACACTGTACTGCTACATATAGTATATAACAGTGTATAGTACACTGTGAAGTGAAACACTGTACTGGTACATATAGTATATAACAGTGTATAGTACACTGTGTAGTGAAACACACTGTACTGGTACATATAATATATAACAGTGTATAGTACACTGTGTAGTGAAACACACTGTACTGGTACACTATAGTATATAACAGTGTATAGTACACTGTGTAGTGAAACACACTGTACTTGTACACTATATTATATAACAGTGTATAGTACACTGTGTAGTGAAACACACTGTACTGGTACACTACAGTATATAACAGTGTATAGTACACTGTGTAGTGAAACACAGTGTACTGGTACATATAGTATATAACAGTGTATAGTACACTGTGTAGTGAAACACACTGTACTGGTACACTACAGTATATAACAGTGTATAGTACACTGTGTAGTGAAACACACTGTACTGATACACTACAGTATATAACAGTGTATAGTTCACTGTGTAGTGAAACACACTGTACTGGTACACTACAGTATATAACAGTGTATAGTACACTGTGTAGTGAAACACACTGTACTGGTACATATAGTATATAACAGTGTATAGTTCACTGTGTAGTGAAACACACTGTACTGGTACATATAGTATATAACAGTGTATAGTACACTGTGTAGTGAAACACACTGCACTGGTACACAACAGAATATAACAGTGTATAGTACACTGTGTAGTGAAACACACTGTACTGCTACACTACAGTATATAACAGTGTATAGTACACTGTGTAGTGAAACACACTGTACTGGTACACTACAGTATATACCAGTGTATAGTACACTGTGTAGTGAAACACACTGTACTGCTACACTACAGTATATAACAGTGTATAGTACACTGTGTAGTGAAACACACTGTACTGCTACACTACAGTATATAACAGTGTATAGTACACTGTGTAATTAAACACACTGTACTGGTACATATAGTATCTAACAGTGTATAGTTCACTGTGTAGTGAAACACACTGTACTGGTACATATAGTATATAACAGTGTATAGTACACTGTGTAGTGAAACACACTGTACTGCTACACTACAGTATATAACAGTGTATAGTACACTGTAGTGAAACACACTGTACTGGTACATATAGTATATAACAGTGTATAGTACACTGTGAAGTGAAACACTGTACTGGTACATATAGTATATAACAGTGTATAGTTCACTGTGTAGTGAAACACACTGTACTGGTACATATAATATATAACAGTGTATAGTACACTATGTAGTGAAACACTGTACTGGTACACTATAGTATATACCAGTGTATAGTACACTGTGTAGTGAAACACACTGTACTGCTACACTATAGTATATAACAGTGTATAGTACACTGTGTAGTGAAACACACTGTACTGCTACACTACAGTATATAACAGTGTATAGTACACTGTGTAGTGAAACACACTGTACTGGTACACTATAGTATATACCAGTGTATAGTACACTGTGTAGTGAAACACACTGTACTGCTACACTACAGTATATAACAGTGTATAGTACACTGTAGTGAAACACACTGTACTGCTACATATAGTATATAACAGTGTATAGTACACTGTGAAGTGAAACACTGTACTGGTACATATAGTATATAACAGTGTATAGTACACTGTGTAGTGAAACACACTGTACTGGTACATATAATATATAACAGTGTATAGTACACTGTGTAGTGAAACACACTGTACTGGTACACTATAGTATATAACAGTGTATAGTACACTGTGTAGTGAAACACACTGTACTTGTACACTATATTATATAACAGTGTATAGTACACTGTGTAGTGAAACACACTGTACTGGTACACTACAGTATATAACAGTGTATAGTACACTGTGTAGTGAAACACAGTGTACTGGTACATATAGTATATAACAGTGTATAGTACACTGTGTAGTGAAACACACTGTACTGGTACACTACAGTATATAACAGTGTATAGTACACTGTGTAGTGAAACACACTGTACTGATACACTACAGTATATAACAGTGTATAGTTCACTGTGTAGTGAAACACACTGTACTGGTACACTACAGTATATAACAGTGTATAGTACACTGTGTAGTGAAACACACTGTACTGGTACATATAGTATATAACAGTGTATAGTTCACTGTGTAGTGAAACACACTGTACTGGTACATATAGTATATAACAGTGTATAGTACACTGTGTAGTGAAACACACTGCACTGGTACACAACAGAATATAACAGTGTATAGTACACTGTGTAGTGAAACACACTGTACTGCTACACTACAGTATATAACAGTGTATAGTACACTGTGTAGTGAAACACACTGTACTGGTACACTACAGTATATAACAGTGTATAGTACACTGTGTAGTGAAACACACTGTACTGGTACATATAGTATATAACAGTGTATAGTACACTGTGTAGTGAAACACACTGTACTGCTACACTACAGTATATAAGAGTGTATAGTACACTGTGTAGTGAAACACACTGTACTGGTACACTACAGTATATAACAGTGTATAGTACACTGTGTAGTGAAACACACTGTACTGGTACATATAGTATATAACAGTGTATAGTTCACTGTGTAGTGAAACACACTGTACTGGTACATATAGTATATAACAGTGTATAGTTCACTGTGTAGTGAAACACTGTACTGCTACACTACAGTATATAACAGTGTATAGTACACAGTGTATTGAAACACACTGTACTGCTACACTACAGTATATAACAGTGTATAGTACACTGTGAAGTGAAACACACTGTACTGGTACATATAGTATATAACAGTGTATAGTACACTGTGTAGTGAAACACACTGTACTGGTACATATAATATATAACAGTGTATAGTACACTGTGTAGTGAAACACACTGTACTGGTACACTGTAGTATGTAACAGTGTATAGTACACTGTGTAGTGAAACACACTGTACTTGTACACTATAGTATATAACAGTGTATAGTACACTGTGTAGTGAAACACACTGTACTGGTACACTATAGTATATAACAGTGTATAGTACACTGGGTAGTGAAACACACTGTACTGCTACACTATAGTATATAACAGTGTATAGTACACTGTGTAGTGAAACACACTGTACTGGTACATATAGTATATAACAGTGTATAGTACACTGTGTAGTGAAACACACTGTACTGCTACACTACAGTATATAACAGTGTATAGTACACTGTAGTGAAACACACTGTACTGGTACATATAGTATATAACAGTGTATAGTACACTGTGAAGTGAAACACTGTACTGGTACATATAGTATATAACAGTGTATAGTACACTGTGTAGTGAAACACACTGTACTGGTACATATAATATATAACAGTGTATAGTACACTATGTAGTGAAACACTGTACTGGTACACTATAGTATATACCAGTGTATAGTACACTGTGTAGTGAAACACACTGTACTGCTACACTATAGTATATAACAGTGTATAGTACACTGTGTAGTGAAACACACTGTACTGCTACACTACAGTATATAACAGTGTATAGTACACTGTGTAGTGAAACACACTGTACTGGTACACTATAGTATATACCAGTGTATAGTACACTGTGTAGTGAAACACACTGTACTGCTACACTACAGTATATAACAGTGTATAGTACACTGTAGTGAAACACACTGTACTGCTACATATAGTATATAACAGTGTATAGTACACTGTGAAGTGAAACACTGTACTGGTACATATAGTATATAACAGTGTATAGTACACTGTGTAGTGAAACACACTGTACTGGTACATATAATATATAACAGTGTATAGTACACTGTGTAGTGAAACACACTGTACTGGTACACTATAGTATATAACAGTGTATAGTACACTGTGTAGTGAAACACACTGTACTTGTACACTATATTATATAACAGTGTATAGTACACTGTGTAGTGAAACACACTGTACTGGTACACTACAGTATATAACAGTGTATAGTACACTGTGTAGTGAAACACAGTGTACTGGTACATATAGTATATAACAGTGTATAGTACACTGTGTAGTGAAACACACTGTACTGGTACACTACAGTATATAACAGTGTATAGTACACTGTGTAGTGAAACACACTGTACTGATACACTACAGTATATAACAGTGTATAGTTCACTGTGTAGTGAAACACACTGTACTGGTACACTACAGTATATAACAGTGTATAGTACACTGTGTAGTGAAACACACTGTACTGGTACATATAGTATATAACAGTGTATAGTTCACTGTGTAGTGAAACACACTGTACTGGTACATATAGTATATAACAGTGTATAGTACACTGTGTAGTGAAACACACTGCACTGGTACACAACAGAATATAACAGTGTATAGTACACTGTGTAGTGAAACACACTGTACTGCTACACTACAGTATATAACAGTGTATAGTACACTGTGTAGTGAAACACACTGTACTGGTACACTACAGTATATAACAGTGTATAGTACACTGTGTAGTGAAACACACTGTACTGGTACATATAGTATATAACAGTGTATAGTACACTGTGTAGTGAAACACACTGTACTGCTACACTACAGTATATAAGAGTGTATAGTACACTGTGTAGTGAAACACACTGTACTGGTACACTACAGTATATAACAGTGTATAGTACACTGTGTAGTGAAACACACTGTACTGGTACATATAGTATATAACAGTGTATAGTTCACTGTGTAGTGAAACACACTGTACTGGTACATATAGTATATAACAGTGTATAGTTCACTGTGTAGTGAAACACACTGTACTGCTACACTACAGTATATAACAGTGTATAGTACACAGTGTATTGAAACACACTGTACTGCTACACTACAGTATATAACAGTGTATAGTACACTGTGAAGTGAAACACACTGTACTGGTACATATAGTATATAACAGTGTATAGTACACTGTGTAGTGAAACACACTGTACTGGTACATATAATATATAACAGTGTATAGTACACTGTGTAGTGAAACACACTGTACTGGTACACTGTAGTATGTAACAGTGTATAGTACACTGTGTAGTGAAACACACTGTACTTGTACACTATAGTATATAACAGTGTATAGTACACTGTGTAGTGAAACACACTGTACTGGTACACTATAGTATATAACAGTGTATAGTACACTGGGTAGTGAAACACACTGTACTGCTACACTATAGTATATAACAGTGTATAGTACACTGTGTAGTGAAACACTGTACTTGTACATATAGTATATAACAGTTTATAGTACACTGTGTAGTGAAACACACTGTACTGGTACATATAGTATATAACAGTGTATAGTACACTGTGTAGTGAAACACACTGTACTGGTACACAGTATATAACAGTGTATAGTAAACTGTGTAGTGAAACACGCTGTGCTGGTACACTACAGTATATAACAGTGTATAGTACACTGTGTAGTGAAACAAACTGTACTGGTACACTACAGTATATAACAGTGAATAGTACACTGTGTAGTGAAACACATTGTACTGGTACATATAGTATATAACAGTGTATAGTACACTGTGTAGTGTAACACACTGTACTACTACACTATAGTATATAACAGTGTATAGTACACTGTGTAGTGAAACACACTGTACTGGTACACTACAGTATATAACAGTGTATAGTACACTGTGTAGTGAAACACACTGTACTGCTACACTATAGTATATAACAGTGTATAGTACACTGTGTAGTGAAACACACTGTACTGGTACACTACAGTATATAACAGTGTATAGTACACTGTGTAGTGAAACACACTGTACTGGTACATATAGTATATAACTGTATAGTACACTGTGTAGTGAAACGCACTGTACTGCTACACTACAGTATATAACAGTGTATAGTACACTGTGTAGTGAAACTCACTGTACTGGTACATATAGTATATAGCAGTGTATAGTTCACTGTGTAGTGAAACACACTGTACTGGTACATATAGTATATAACAGTGTATAGTACTCTGTGTAGTGAAACACACTGTACTGGTACATATAGTATATAACACTGTATAGTACTCTGTGTAGTGAAACACACTGTACTGGTACACTATAGTATATAACAGTGTATAGTACACTGTGTAGTGAAACACACTGTACTGCTACACTATAGTATATAACAGTGTGTAGTGAAAACACACTGTACTGGTACACTACAGTATATAACAGTGTATAGTACACTGTGTAGTGAAACACACTGTACTGGTACATATAGTATATAACAGTGTATAGTACACTGTGTAGTGAAACACACTGTACTGGTACATATAGTATATAACTGTATAGTACACTGTGTAGTGAAACACACTGTACTGGTACATTTAGTATATAACAGTGTATAGTACACTGTGAAGTGAAACACACTGTACTGGTACATATAGTATATAACAGTGTATAGTACACTGTGAAGTGAAACACTGTACTGGTACATATAGTATATAACAGTGTATAGTACACTGTGTAGTGAAACACACTGTACTGGTACATATAATATATAACAGTGTATAGTACACTGTGTAGTGAAACACACTGTACTGGTACACTATAGTATATAACAGTGTATAGTACACTGTGTAGTGAAACACACTGTACTTGTACACTATATTATATAACAGTGTATAGTACACTGTGTAGTGAAACACACTGTACTGGTACACTATAGTATATAACAGTGTATGGTACACTGGGTAGTGAAACACACTGTACTGCTACACTATAGTATATAACAGTGTATAGTACACTGTGTAGTGAAACACAATGTACTGGTACATATAGTATATAACAGTGTATAGTACACTGTGTAGTGAAACACACTGTACTGGTACACACTGTATATAACTGTATAGTAAACTGTGTAGTGAAACACACTGTACTGGTACACTACAGTATATAACAGTGTATAGTACACTGTGTAGTGAAACACACTGTACTGGTACACTACAGTATATAACAGTGAATAGTACACTGTGTAGTGAAACACACTGTACTGGTACATATAGTATATAACAGTGTATAGTACACTGTGTAGTGAAACACACTGTACTGGTACATATAGTATATAACAGTGTATAGTTCAATGTGTAGTGAAACACACTGTACTGGTACATATAGTATATAACAGTGTATAGTACACTGTGTAGTGAAACACAATGTACTGGTACATATAGTATATAACAGTGTATAGTACACTGTGTAGTGAAACACACTGTACTGGTACACTACAGTATATAACAGTGTATAGTACACTGTGTAGTGAAACACAGTGTACTGGTACATATAGTATATAACAGTGTATAGTACACTGTGTAGTGAAACACACTGTACTGGTAGACTACAGTATATAACAGTGTATAGTACACTGTGTAGTGAAACACACTGTACTGCTACACTACAGTATATAACAGTGTATAGTTCACTGTGTAGTGAAACACACTGTACTGGTACACTACAGTATATAACAGTGTATAGTACACTGTGTAGTGAAACACAGTGTACTGGTACATATAGTATATAACAGTGTATAGTTCACTGTGTAGTGAAACACACTGTACTGGTACATATAGTATATAACAGTGTATAGTACACTGTGTAGTGAAACACACTGCACTGGTACACAACAGAATATAACAGTGTATAGTACACTGTGTAGTGAAACACACTGTACTGCTACACTACAGTATATAACAGTGTATAGTACACTGTGTAGTGAAACACACTGTACTGGTACACTACAGTATATAACAGTGTATAGTACACTGTGTAGTGAAACACACTGTACTGGTACATATAGTATATAACAGTGTATAGTACACTGTGTAGTGAAACACACTGTACTGCTACACTACAGTATATAAGAGTGTATAGTACACTGTGTAGTGAAACACACTGTACTGGTACATATAATATATAATAGTGTATAGTACACTGTGTAGTGAAACACACTGTACTGGTACACTATAGTATGTAACATTGTATAGTACACTGTGTAGTGAAACACACTGTACTTGTACACTATAGTATATAACAGTGTATAGTACACTGTGTAGTGAAACACACTGTACTGGTACACTATAGTATATAACAGTGTATAGTACACTGGGTAGTGAAACACACTGTATTGCTACACTATAGTATATAACAGTGTATAATACACTGTGTAGTGAAACACACTGTACTGGTACACACAGTATATAACAGTGTATAGTAAACTGTGTAGTGTAACACACTGTACTGGTACATATAGTATATAACAGTGTATAGTACACTGTGTAGTGAAACACACTGTACTGGTACATATAGTATATAACAGTGTATAGTACACTGTGTAGTGAAACACACTGTACTGGTACATATAATATATAACAGTGTATAGTACACTATGTAGTGAAACACTGTACTGGTACACTATAGTATATACTAGTGTATAGTACACTGTGTAGTGAAACACACTGTACTGCTACACTATAGTATATAACAGTGTATAGTACACTGTGTAGTGAAACACACTGTACTGCTACACTACAGTATATAACAGTGTATAGTACACTGTGTAGTGAAACACACTGTACTGGTACACTATAGTATATACCAGTGTATAGTACACTGTGTAGTGAAACACACTGTACTGCTACACTACAGTATATAACAGTGTATAGTACACTGTACTGGTACACTATAGTATATAACAGTGTATAGTACACTGTGTAGTGAAACACACTGTACTTGTACACTATATTATATAACAGTGTATAGTACACTGTGTAGTGAAACACACTGTACTGGTACACTATAGTATATAACAGTGTATGGTACACTGGGTAGTGAAACACACTGTACTGCTACACTATAGTATATAACAGTGTATAGTACACTGTGTAGTGAAACACAATGTACTGGTACATATAGTATATAACAGTGTATAGTACACTGTGTAGTGAAACACACTGTACTGGTACACTACAGTATATAACAGTGTATAGTACACTGTGTAGTGAAACACAGTGTACTGGTACATATAGTATATAACAGTGTATAGTACACTGTGTAGTGAAACACACTGTGCTGGTACACTACAGTATATAACAGTGTATAGTACACTGTGTAGTGAAACACACTGTACTGCTACACTACAGTATATAACAGTGTATAGTTCACTGTGTAGTGAAACACACTGTACTGGTACACTACAGTATATAACAGTGTATAGTACACTGTGTAGTGAAACACACTGTACTGCTACATATAGTATATAACAGTGTATAGTTCACTGTGTAGTGAAACACACTGTACTGGTACATATAGTATATAACAGTGTATAGTACACTGTGTAGTGAAACACACTGCACTGGTACACAACAGAATATAACAGTGTATAGTACACTGTGTAGTGAAACACACTGTACTGCTACACTACAGTATATAACAGTGTATAGTACACTGTGTAGTGAAACACACTGTACTGGTACACTACAGTATATAACAGTGTATAGTACACTGTGTAGTGAAACACACTGTACTGGTACATATAGTATATAACAGTGTATAGTACACTGTGTAGTGAAACACACTGTACTGCTACACTACAGTATATAAGAGTGTATAGTACACTGTGTAGTGAAACACACTGTACTGGTACACTACAGTATATAACAGTGTATAGTACACTGTGTAGTGAAACACACTGTACTGGTACATATAGTATATAACAGTGTATAGTTCACTGTGTAGTGAAACACACTGTACTGGTACATATAGTATATAACAGTGTATAGTTCACTGTGTAGTGAAACACACTGTACTGCTACACTACAGTATATAACAGTGTATAGTACACAGTGTATTGAAACACACTGTACAGTACACTACAGTATATAACAGTGTATAGTACACTGTGAAGTGAAACACACTGTACTGGTACATATAGTATATAACAGTGTATAGTACACTGTGTAGTGAAACACACTGTACTGGTACATATAATATATAACAGTGTATAGTACACTGTGTAGTGAAACACACTGTACTGGTACACTGTAGTATGTAACAGTGTATAGTACACTGTGTAGTGAAACACACTGTACCTGTACACTATAGTATATAACAGTGTATAGTACACTGTGTAGTGAAACACACTGTACTGGTACACTATAGTATATAACAGTGTATAGTACACTGGGTAGTGAAACACACTGTACTGGTACATATAGTATATAACAGTGTATAGTACACTGTGTGGTGAAACACTGTACTTGTACATATAGTATATAACAGTTTATAGTACACTGTGTAGTGAAACACACTGTACTGGTACACTATAGTATATAACAGTGTATAGTAAACTGTGTAGTGAAACACACTGTACTGCTACACTATAGTATATAACAGTGTGTAGTGAAAACACACTGTACTGGTACACTACAGTATATAACAGTGTATAGTACACTGTGTAGTGAAACACACTGTACTGGTGCATATAGTATATAACAGTGTATAGTACACTGTGTAGTGAAACACACTGTACTGGTACATATAGTATATAACTGTATAGTACACTGTGTAGTGAAACACACTGTACTGGTACATTTAGTATATAACGGTGTATAGTACACTGTGAAGTGAAACACACTGTACTGGTACATATAGTATATAACAGTGTATAGTACACTGTGAAGTGAAACACTGTACTGGTACATATAGTATATAACAGTGTATAGTACACTGTGTAGTGAAACACACTGTACTGGTACATATAATATATAACAGTGTATAGTACACTGTGTAGTGAAACACACTGTACTGGTACACTATAGTATATAACAGTGTATAGTACACTGTGTAGTGAAACACACTGTACTGCTACATATAGTATATAACAGTGTATAGTACACTGTGTAGTGAAACACACTGTACTTGTACACTATATTATATAACAGTGTATAGTACACTGTGTAGTGAAACACACTGTACTGGTACATATAGTATATAACAGTGTATAGTACACTGTGTAGTGAAACACAATGTACTGGTACATATAGTATATAACAGTGTATAGTACACTGTGTAGTGAAACACACTGTACTGGTACACACTGTATATAACAGTGTATAGTAAACTGTGTAGTGAAACACACTGTACTGGTACACTACAGTATATAACAGTGTATAGTACACTGTGTAGTGAAACACACTGTACTGGTACACTACAGTATATAACAGTGAATAGTACACTGTGTAGTGAAACACACTGTACTGGTACATATAGTATATAACAGTGTATAGTACACTGTGTAGTGAAACACACTGTACTGCTACACTATAGTATATAACAGTGTATAGTACACTGTGTAGTGAAAGACACTGTACTGGTACATATAGTATATAACAGTGTATAGTTCAATGTGTAGTGAAACACACTGTACTGGTACATATAGTATATAACAGTGTATAGTACACTGTGTAGTGAAACACAATGTACTGGTACATATAGTATATAACAGTGTATAGTACACTGTGTAGTGAAACACACTGTACTGGTACACTACAGTATATAACAGTGTATAGTACACTGTGTAGTGAAACACAGTGTACTGGTACATATAGTATATAACAGTGTATAGTACACTGTGTAGTGAAACACACTGTACTGGTACACTACAGTATATAACAGTGTATAGTACACTGTGTAGTGAAACACACTGTACTGCTACACTACAGTATATAACAGTGTATAGTTCACTGTGTAGTGAAACACACTGTACTGGTACACTACAGTATATAACAGTGTATAGTACACTGTGTAGTGAAACACACTGTACTGGTACATATAGTATATAACAGTGTATAGTTCACTGTGTAGTGAAACACACTGTACTGGTACATATAGTATATAACAGTGTATAGTACACTGTGTAGTGAAACACACTGCACTGGTACACAACAGAATATAACAGTGTATAGTACACTGTGTAGTGAAACACACTGTACTGCTACACTACAGTATATAACAGTGTATAGTACACTGTGTAGTGAAACACACTGTACTGGTACACTACAGTATATAACAGTGTATAGTACACTGTGTAGTGAAACACACTGTACTGGTACATATAGTATATAACAGTGTATAGTACACTGTGTAGTGAAACACACTGTACTGCTACACTACAGTATATAAGAGTGTATAGTACACTGTGTAGTGAAACACACTGTACTGGTACACTACAGTATATAACAGTGTATAGTACACTGTGTATCGAAACACACTGTACTGGTACATATAGTATATAACAGTGTATAGTTCACTGTGTAGTGAAACACACTGTACTGGTACATATAGTATATAACAGTGTATAGTACTCTGTGTAGTGAAACACACTGTACTGGTACACTATAGTATATAACAGTGTATAGTACACTGTGTAGTGAAACACACTGTACTGCTACACTATAGTATATAACAGTGTGTAGTGAAAACACACTGTACTGGTACACTACAGTATATAACAGTGTATAGTACACTGTGTAGTGAAACACACTGTACTGGTACATATAGTATATAACAGTGTATAGTACACTGTGTAGTGAAACACACTGTACTGGTACATATAGCATATAACTGTATAGTACACTGTGTAGTGAAACACACTGTACTGGTACATTTAGTATATAACAGTGTATAGTACACTGTGAAGTGAAACACACTCTACTGGTACATATAGTATATAACAGTGTATAGTACACTGTGAAGTGAAACACTGTACTGGTACATATAGTATATAACAGTGTATAGTACACTGTGTAGTGAAACACACTGTACTGGTACATATAATATATAACAGTGTATAGTACACTGTGTAGTGAAACACACTGTACTGGTACACTATAGTATATAACAGTGTATAGTACACTGTGTAGTGAAACACACTGTACTTGTACACTATATTATATAACAGTGTATAGTACACTGTGTAGTGAAACACACTGTACTGGTACACTATAGTATATAACAGTGTATGGTACACTGGGTAGTGAAACACACTGTACTGCTACACTATAGTATATAACAGTGTATAGTACACTGTGTAGTGAAACACAATGTACTGGTACATATAGTATATAACAGTGTATAGTACACTGTGTAGTGAAACACACTGTACTGGTACACACTGTATATAACAGTGTATAGTAAACTGTGTAGTGAAACACACTGTACTGGTACACTACAGTATATAACAGTGTATAGTACACTGTGTAGTGAAACACACTGTACTGGTACACTACAGTATATAACAGTGAATAGTACACTGTGTAGTGAAACACACTGTACTGGTACATATAGTATATAACAGTGTATAGTACACTGTGTAGTGAAACACACTGTACTGCTACACTATAGTATATAACAGTGTATAGTACACTGTGTAGTGAAACACACTGTACTGGTACATATAGTATATAACAGTGTATAGTTCAATGTGTAGTGAAACACACTGTACTGGTACATATAGTATATAACAGTGTATAGTACACTGTGTAGTGAAACACAATGTACTGGTACATATAGTATATAACAGTGTATAGTACACTGTGTAGTGAAACACACTGTACTGGTACACTACAGTATATAACAGTGTATAGTACACTGTGTAGTGAAACACAGTGTACTGGTACATATAGTATATAACAGTGTATAGTACACTGTGTAGTGAAACACACTGTACTGGTACACTACAGTATATAACAGTGTATAGTACACTGTGTAGTGAAACACACTGTACTGCTACACTACAGTATATAACAGTGTATAGTTCACTGTGTAGTGAAACACACTGTACTGGTACACTACACTATATAACAGTGTATAGTACACTGTGTAGTGAAACACACTGTACTGGTACATATAGTATATAACAGTGTATAGTTCACTGTGTAGTGAAACACACTGTACTGGTACATATAGTATATAACAGTGTATGTACACTGTGTAGTGAAACACACTGCACTGGTACACAACAGAATATAACAGTGTATAGTACACTGTGTAGTGAAACACACTGTACTGCTACACTACAGTATATAACAGTGTATAGTACACTGTGTAGTGAAACACACTGTACTGGTACACTACAGTATATAACAGTGTATAGTACACTGTGTAGTGAAACACACTGTACTGGTACATATAGTATATAACAGTGTATAGTACACTGTGTAGTGAAACACACTGTACTGCTACACTACAGTATATAAGAGTGTATAGTACACTGTGTAGTGAAACACACTGTACTGGTACACTACAGTATATAACAGTGTATAGTACACTGTGTAGTGAAACACACTGTACTGGTACATATAGTATATAACAGTGTATAGTTCACTGTGTAGTGAAACACACTGTACTGGTACATATAGTATATAACAGTGTATAGTACACTGTGTAGTGAAACACACTGTACTGCTACACTACAGTATATAACAGTGTATAGTACACTGTGTAGTGAAACACACTGTACTGGTACATATTGTATATAACAGTGTATAGTTCACTGTGTAGTGAAACACACTGTACTGCTACACTACAGTATATAACAGTGTATAGTACACAGTGTATTGAAACACACTGTACTGCTACACTACAGTATATAACAGTGTATAGTACACTGTATAGTGAAACACACTGTACTGGTACATATAGTATATAACAGTGTATAGTACACTGTGTAGTGAAACACACTGTACTGGTACATATACTATATAGCAGTGTATAGTACACTGTGTAGTGAAACACACTGTACTGGTACATATAATATATAACAGTGTATAGTACACTGTGTAGTGAAACACACTGTACTGGTACACTATAGTATGTAACAGTGTATAGTACACTGTGTAGTCAAACACACTGTACTTGTACACTATAGTATATGACAGTGTATAGTACACTGTGTAGTGAAACACACTGTACTGGTACACTACAGTATATAACAGTGTATAGTACACTGTGTAGTGAAACAAACTGTACTGGTACACTACAGTATATAACAGTGAATAGTACACTGTGTAGTGAAACACACTGTACTGGTACATATAGTATATAACAGTGTATAGTACACTGTGTAGTGTAACACACTGTACTGCTACACTATAGTATATAACAGTGTATAGTTCAATGTGTGGTGAAACACACTGTACTGGTACATATAGTATATAACAGTGTATAGTACACTGTGTAGTGAAACACACTGTACTGGTACACTATAGTATATAACAGTGTATAGTACACTGTGTAGTGAAACACACTGTACTGCTACACTATAGTATATAACAGTGTATAGTACACTGTGTAGTGAAACACACTGTACTGCTACACTATAGTATATAACAGTGTATAGTACACTGTGTAGTGAAACTCACTGTACTGGTACACTACAGTATATAACAGTGTATAGTACACTGTGTAGGGAAACACACTGTACTGGTACATATAGTATATGACAGTGTATAGTACACTGTGTAGTGAAACACAGTGTACTGGTACATATAGTATATAACAGTGTATAGTACACTGTGTAGTGAAACACACTGTACTGGTACATATAGTATATAACTGTATAGTACACTGTGTAGTGAAACACACTGTACTGGTACATATAGTATATAACAGTGTATAGTACACTGTGTAGTGAAACACACTGTACTGGTACATATAGTATATACCAGTGTATAGTACACTGTGTAGTGAAACACACTGTACTGCTACACTATAGTATATAACAGTGTATAGTACACTGTGTAGTGAAACACACTGTACTGCTACACTACAGTATATAACAGTGTATAGTACACTGTGTAGTGAAACACACTGTACTGGTACACTATAGTATATAACAGTGTATAGTACACTGTGTAGTGAAACACACTGTACTGGTACACTATAGTATATAACAGTGTATAGTACACTGTGTAGTGAAACACACTGTACTGCCACACTACAGTATATAACAGTGTATAGTACACTGTGTAGTGAAACACACTGTACTGGTACACTATAGTATATAACTGTGTATAGTACACTGTGTAGTGAAACACACTGTACTGGTACACATCTCACTAAAGTGTAGTGTACAGTATATAACAGTGTATAGTACACTGTGTAGTGAAACACACTGTACTGGTACACTACAGTATATAACTGAATAGTACACTGTGTAGTGAAACACACTGTACTGGTACACTACAGTATATAACAGTGTATAGTACACTGTGTAGTGAAACACACTGTACTGGTACACTACAGTATATAACAGTGAATAGTACACTGTGTAGTGAAACACACTGTACTGGTACACTATAGTATATAACAGTGTATAGTACACTGTGTAGTGAAACACACTGTACTGGTACACTATAGTATATAACAGTGTATAGTACACTGTGTAGTGAAACACACTGTACTGGTACATATAGTATATAACAGTGTATAGTAGACTGTAGTGAAACACACTGTACTGGTACACTATAGTATATAACAGTGTATAGTACACTGTGTAGTGAAACACACTGTACTGGTACATATAGTATATAACAGTGTATAGTAAACTGTGTAGTGAAACACACTACTGGTACACTACAGTATATAACAGTGTATAGTACACTGTGTAATGAAATACACTGTACTGGTACACATCTAACTAAAGTGTAGTGTACACTACATTACACTTTATTACACTATAGTATACTTCAGTACACTACACTGTACAGTACACTGTACTGTAAACTACAGTATACTACACTGTACTATAGTGTGGTGTACACACTGTACTGGTACACTATAGTATATAACAGTGTATAGTACACTGTGTAGTGAAACACTGTACTGTTACACTACAGTATATAACAGTGTATAGTACACTGTGTAGTGAAACACACTACTGGTACACTATAGTATATAACAGTGTAATAAAACACAATCTACTGGTACACATCTAACTAAAGTGTAGTGTACACTACATTACACTTTATTACACTATAGTATACTTCAGTACACTACACTGTACAGTTCACTGTACTGTAAACTACAGTATACTACACTGTACTGTACTATAGTGTGGTGTACTATAGTGTACTGTACTATTGTATGGTGTACTGTAGTTTACTGTACTATAGTGTAATCTACTATTGTGTGGTGTACTAGAGTCTAGTGTACTATAGTGTACTGTACTATTGTGTGGTGTACAAGAGTGTAGTGTACTATAGTGTGGTGTACTGTAGTGTACTGTACTATAGTGTACTGTACTATTGTGTGCTGTACTATACTTGTGTACTATAGTGTACTGTATTATAGTGTACTGTAGTATACTGTACTATAGTGTACTGTAGTGTACTGAACTATAGTGTACTGTACTACAGTGTATTGTACTATAGTGTACTGTACTATTGTGTGGTGTACTAGAGTGTAGTGTACTATAGTCTACTGTACTATAGTGTACTGTACTATAGTGTACTGTACTCTGTACTGTTTCACATCTATCTAAAGTCTCAATAAAATATTTAGTAGACAGTTTTCTTTTATTCCATCAACTTATTTACATATTGCTTTTTTTCCAGGGGGGGGGGGTTATCTCTCTTCCTCCTTCTCCTCTTCCAGTACAGCCATGTCTCTCCTTTATCTTCTCTCCTTCCATCTCTCTCTCTCTTCTCCACTCACTGTCCCTGTGGCACCCTTCCTCCCACTTTATCTATTATGGTTAACTTCCCTCCTCTCTCTCTCCCACACACACTCTCTCTCTCCACCCTTCTTTCTCTCTCTCTCACACACACACACTCTCTCTCTCCCACACACTCTCTCTCTCTCTCTCTCTCTCCCACACACAGTCTCACCCTCTCTCACACACACTCTCTCTCCCCCTTCTCTCTCTCTCTCTCTCCCACACACTCTCTCTCTCTCTCTCTCCCACCCACACTCTCTCTCTCTCTCCCACCCACACTCTCTCTCTCTCTCTCTCCCACCCACACTCTCTGTCTATCTCTCTCTCTCTCTCTCCCACCCACACTCTCTCTCACTCTGTCTCACACACACTCTCTCACACACACACTCTCTCTCTCACACACTCTCTCTTCCACACTCTCTCTCTCTCACACAGTCTCACACTCTCTTACACTCTCTCTCCTCTTCTCTCTGGCTTCATCTGAAACCCGAAGACATTAATATTACACCATTGCCTGATGATGTCAGTTTGGCCATTTTTGACATTCACATCATGCAATGGTTGCTGATACACACACACACACAACAACACACATACACACACATGCACACACACACACATACACACACACACACTCAAACACATACACTCATACACACACACACATACACACAGGCATACACACACACACACTCATACACACATACACTCATACACACACACACACACACACATACACACACACACACTCATACACACACGTACACATACACATGCACATACACTCATACACATACATACACACACACATACACTCATACACATGTATACACACATACACACATTCACACACACTCACACACACACACTCAAACATATTCACATCATGCAACGGTTGCTGACACACACACACACACATGTACACACATTCACCGGTTGCTGACACACATACACACACACATATACATACTCACACACACACACATTCACATCAAGAAACTCTCCCTACAATCACACACACACACAAACATACACATGTAACATTTGCTAAGGCACACACACTCTACAATCACACACATGCATACTCACACAAACATATACTCTCCATACAGTCACACATACACATATACGTGTACACACACACACATCCATATCTACTGAAATGTAAATAATTGAGACAAATTTTATGCATTACATACACATATATATATGCACATATACACACATATTAACACACATAAATACACATATATATATATATATGCACATATACACACATATTAACACACATAAATACACATATATATATATATGCACATATACACACATATTAACACACATAAATACACATATATATATATCCACATATACACACATTAACACACATAAATACACATATATATATATGTACATATACACACATATTAATACACATAAATACACGCATATATATATGCTCATATTAACACATAAATACACATATATGAACATATACACACATATTAACACACACATGTATATGCACATATACACACATTAACACACACACACATATACACATATATGCACATATACGTACATATTAACACACACACACACATAAATACACATATATGCACATCATCATCATCATCATCATCGTTTAACGTCCATATTCCACGCTTGCATGGGTTTGGACGGGAGTTTTCCCACTTGAGGCAAGAGTGGTTGTCTTGCTCACATAGGACTGTCTGGCTGGTTTTCTACGGCTGGATGCCCTTCCTAACACCAACCACATTTACAGTGTGGGACTGGGAGGTTTTTACTGTGTTGCCTACACGGCCACATTACAGCGTGGGCTGTGTGTTTTTTGTCGTGACACCTACACGATCTCATTTGTTTCGGCCTGGATGTTGTGGCACCAACATAACTTTACATTGAAAGGGGTGGTGTGGATGGGACGGGGGTGTATTTTGTTAGAGATGCCTACTGACTGTAGTAGGTTTTACTTTGTATTTAGGTAAGGCGGGTCTTCTCTATTACTGAGTACCGCCAAAGATCTCGGTCTAGTGACATTGTCTTGGAGAGGTGTGTGTGAGGTCGGAATTTATCAGGTCGTCCCAGGTTTTTCTGGGTCTGCCTACTCCTTGGCTACCGTCTATCTTTATTGCCCTGCACTTTTTCATATAGCTGTCGTCTTTCATGCGCATCACGTGACCATACCAACGTAGCCTTCTCTCAAGTAAACAACATCTGATCCCTCTTATTTCTAATATTTCCCTTCGTTTATGCTTTGCCGTTCGCGTATATTACTATTACACATCCAGTGGAGCATGCAAGCTTCGTTCCTCTCTAGTCTGCGTATATCCTCTGCACACAATGCCCAGGTCTCACTGCCATGCAACATTGCTGTTCATATGCAGACATCATACAGCCTGCCTTTCATTTTTAGGGAGAACCCTTTAGCGGCTAATAGTGGTATAAGCTCTCTGAACTTTTTCCATCCAGTTCTGACTCTAGCTACTGTACTTTCAGAGCACCCTCCCCCACTGCTGATTTTGTCACCCAGGTAACGGAAGCTGTCCACTATTTCTATAGAACCCTCTGCGCAATTGAAAGAACTAGTATTTTGTGGGTACTTGCTGCTTCTTATTGCACCAGAGCACCGGCCACATGTAAAATCTATGTTCTTAGTTAGCTTACCTGTGATCCCACTACATCTTTTATGCACCCATATTTTGAATTTGGGACATAAAATGGAGTTTCTACCTACGCCTTTCCTACACACTGAGCATGGCCATTTCCCGGAAGGGGCCGGCGCCTTATTTTCTTTCCTACAGACTAGGACTTTAGTCTTAGCCGGGTTAATTTTAAGGCCTTTTGATTCTAGGCCGTGCTTCCATGTTTGGAATTTCTTCTCTAGCTCGGCCATTGATTCAGCTATGAGCGTTAGATCATCTGCGTATAGGAGTTCCCATGGGCAGCCGGTCTTGAACTCCTCTGTTATAGGCAATAATACATACATATTAACACACACACATACATACAAATATACACATATATGAACATATACACGCATATTAACACACACATATACATATACTCACATATTCCCTTGAGATAAAAAGGACAGATCCTGAACACTATAGATCTTGCTTGCAGTCTGACCTGGACACAATGCAACAATAGATCTCAGACTGGCAACTCAAGCTAGCTGTGGACAAGTGCACCACCATGCATTTTGGGAGTAAAAACCCAGCGTCCACATACTCCCTCCACAGCACTAATATCAAGAAGTCTTCTTGTGGACGTGACCTGGGCATTACGGTCAGCAGCAATTTGCATTGGACGAAGCACGTCTCTAAAATTGTCAAGAGGGCCGAGGGTGTCTTAGCATCACTCAGCAAGACCTTTGTCAGCTGCTCTCCAGCTATCTATTTAAGGCTGTACATGGCTATGGTGCGACCACACTTAGAATTTGCATCACCAGTCTGGAGCCCCTATCTTGCTCAGAACATTGACTGCCTGGAAACGGTTCAGAGACGTGCAACCAAGCGAATACCCTCCATCAGGCATCTACCATACTCTGAGCGCCTTGCTTCCCTGGGC
The DNA here is from genome assembly GCA_964016885.1 of Eledone cirrhosa. NCBI lineage: Eukaryota > Metazoa > Mollusca > Cephalopoda > Octopoda > Eledonidae > Eledone > Eledone cirrhosa. Next base: position 26,664,388 of record OZ024741.1, read on the forward strand.
ATGGATACATTGAAGCTCCGACGCCTGGCAACTGACTTGGTAAACACCCACAAAATTGTTAACCATCTTGCCAACAACAACCCTGAGTACCTTTTTGATTTCCATGTGTCTAACACACGTGGGCATGCCCACAAAGTCAGAAAACAGTACAGTTCCCATGACTTTCGGAAACATTTTTTCACGCTCAGAGTTGCTGAAGCATGGAACAAACTACCTGTATCAGTTGTTAGCTGTCGAGACACTGCATCCTTTAAAACCTCCATGCTTCCCGAGATTCGCCAACACTACACCTAATGTTCCCCCTCCATACACATACACACACATGTATATCATGACACATACACTATTCACTTCCCTGACATTTGTGTATTATTCTATGTACTATACATGCACCTTTGACGAGTTGTAGTGCACCTGAGCACTTTACACAATAATTTCATTATTATTATTATTATTATTATTAACACACACATATACACACACACATATACTCACATATTAACACACACATACATATGCACATATACTCACATATTAACTCACACATACATACACACATGTAAAGTAGACAACAAACAATGCTGTTTTTTTTTCTTCCTGGATTCTACTACTGTTCACACAAGACATATATATATATATATACACTCTTATGCCACATATATCTACGTACACTCATGCATATATACTCATCTACATACATTCTTATATTTATTTACAGTGAGATATCACATTAGATATTATTTAAAGTGAGGAAAGACTGTGCACAGAGCCAATCCCCCTCTTTGAGCGACAGTAGCTATAACCCGAAAAGAAGAAAAGATCGACATCATCAGTAACTACTGAGCCACAGGTTTTATATCGGAGTTATCCCAGTTTCCTGAGTTGCCTTCTAGAAGAATGCCCTGACAAAGGGTAGGGGTCCTTCACTCCCAGTGGTTTAACCACGCGATTGGGTGTCCCCGTGCATATACATACACATGCACCCATGTATATACACATACATACATATGTACGTATGTATATACATATTTACGCACATATGCATGTATACACATCTATATACACTCTTATGCATATATACTCATCTACATACACTCCTATGCATATATACAAATGGGCATTGAAAATGTACATGCACATACTAGCATATATACACATGTACATATAAGGAATATATATCTCAATGGATGTATATTTACATGTATACATCATCTTTATGGAAGAATTTCTACATATAGTCAATAATGTGTTTCTTTAATCATTTCTGCATTCTCTGAAGACATGGTCAGAATTAGTCACTCATTCCTTGAGTCAATGTTTAGATTGTGATATTATTAATATACATGAGCAATTGTTGTGACTACTTGTTGATAATGACAGTGTACAGTGTTTAGGTGCACCTACATAGAGCAAGGTTTTTTACTGTTTGTTTCTTTTATTTTATTTGTTTTTGTAAGCCAACTTGGTAGCCCAAATGAAGAATTTAACTTATAGCAGAGCAAACTCTCAGTTTAACCATTTCCTTACTATATTTCAATTAATTAATGAAGACTGTTGATGGATTTACTAAAATGATTAATTATTTCAATACTAATTTAATATATGTTTCTTATATAAAATTGTGTTGGAAGATTTTAATATAATTAAGAACCATTTAAAATAGGTAGTTTTGTGTCATAAAATCAGAGCTAGTTTTGACCAGGTTGGTACCAAAAGAGTTAATATCTCTCTTATATTCTGTTTAATTACAATCATAGAAAAATTTCCAACCAGCTTGTTTATATAAAATGGTCTGATTCTCTTTGCCTAACTCATTCGTTACCCTATTTCTAATGATTTTGAAAACAATGAAGAATTTGCATTGATTTTGTAATATAACAAATTTCTCATTATTAAATCATTGTTTGGAGCATAACTTAACAAAAGATCTTACATAAAAATCACCCCACTCTCTCATTTTACATACATTTACAAAATACTATATATTATGTTTTGCAGTTTTGTAGATCCAGTAAAGTCATATCTTCATTCTACATACAACATTTCAATCATCATCACCGTTTAACGTCCATTTTCCACACAAGTATGGATTAGACTAGTTATTCCGTAGTGAGACAAACCAGGTTGGATGACAGTGTCTTGCTCATACAGAACTGACTTTGGCTTGGTTTCTATGGCTGGATGCCAACCACATTTACAGGGTGTACTGGGTGCTTTTTGTTGTGACACCTACATGACCCCTCTACAGTGTGGATTGGGTGCTTATTGTTGTGACACACGTACATGACCACTTTACAGTGGGGGCTTTTTGTCAATACACCTGTACGACCACTTTACAGTGTGGACTGGGCGCTTTTTGTCATGACACCTACATGACCACTTTATAGTGTAGATTGGTTGCTTATTGTTGTGACACCTACATAACCACTTTACAGTGTGTATTGGGAGCTTTTTGTTGTGACACCGACACAACCACCTTACAGTGTGGACTGGGCGCTTTTTGTCGTGACAATGTCCCATATATTTTAAATTGAAGTTTTGTAGATCCAGTGGATAAGTACCATGGTGGTTTTTCCCATATTTTTGTGGTGAAAGGTGTGACTTATACATAAGTATATACAATAATGTGTTTCAACTCTCTTTGATCTTTTCTCTACTTTCCAGAAATGATGTCAATTATCTCATTAGGATTAATATATATATAACTTATTTAACAAATTCTTTGATTGCATTGTTGCATACTTATTTATTGAACACCTATTGATGATATTGACGTTGTTTATATTTAGTTTGATTTACACATCACTTGAGTATTGATTTCTTGTCTATGTTTATTATTTATCTATTCTTTTTATATATTTTATTTATTGTTCATGTAGTTGTGTTGAGTGTTTTATGTTATTTTTTTCTTCACTCTATGTGTGTATGTGTGTGCATGCATGTGTATGTGTGTGCATGTGTGTATGCATGTGTTTGTGCATGGGTGTATGCGTGTGAGCATTTGTGTGTACATGAATGTGTGTGTGCAAGTGTGTGCATGCATCCATGTGTGTGTGTGCATGTATGTGTGCATGCATGTGTGTTTGTGCATGCATATGGTTTGGTCTGTTTTTGTTTTCAATAATGTTTTCAAAATTGTCATGTTAGGAAGGGCATCCAGCTGTAGAAATCAAGCTAGAGTGAGTTCCTGTATGAGCAAGATAAGGTCAGCCGACTGGACACTGCCCACAACAGGACAACCTGTCTAACCCATGCTAGCGTGGAAGAACGAACGTCCGCTTTTTCCCTGCTTGCAAGGGTGGGGCGGGAACTGATGCTGGCTTGATTTCTACAGCTGGATGCCCTTCCTAACACCAACCTCATTTACAGTGAGTGCTGGGTGCTTTTTTGCCATGGCACCTGCTTTTTTGCCATGGCACCTTCACGACCACTTTGCAGTGGTATGATATGGACCCCAGTCCCTATCACCTCATTTCTACAGCTGAGTAAACTGGAGCGATGTGAAATAAAGTGTCTTGCTCAAGGAAACAACACATCACCCAGTCTGAGAATTGAACTCACAACCTTTCGATTGCAAGGCCAATGCTCTAACCACTAAGCCATGTGCCTCCATTATATATATGAAATATGTGATTATAGTGTAGTACTTCAATGAGAGAAATTCTATGCACATTACAGTCCTTAGTTCATCAGGAATTTAAAGTGGACTATTAAGTTATCAACAGTTAAACATCCTGTTGTTAAGGACAGTTCAGGTAGCAGAACATTAAAATTCATTATTAGAAAACAATAAAGGATATGAAATTATATTTATTCCTTCATTTCATCATCATCATCATCATTTTACGTCCGCTTTTCCCTGCTTGCAAGGCTGGGACGGGTCTTATTCAGCACAGCATCTCTCCACTTGTCACGGTCCTTCGTCATCTCCACCGTGAGCTTCAGCGATCTGAGGTCTGTTCTCACCACCTCCGCCCATGTTTTTCGTGGTCTACTTGTACCACGTCTTCCTTCAACTGGCATTTCCCGGCACTTCTTCACCCATCGGTCATCCTCCATGCGCATCACATGTCCATACCACCGCAGTCTCCTCTCTCGCACACTACATTCTATCCTTCTCAGACACAGTTTCTCTCTCAACACATTTATGCTGGGTCGTTCACGCACATTGACATTGCACATCTAACGGAGCATGCCTGCCTCATTTCTCTCCAGCCGTCGCATATCCTCTGCAGTTGCTGCCCATGTCTCACTACCATGCAGCATCGCGCTCCTCACACAGGCATCATATAACCGGCCTTTCGTATGCAGGGAGAAACCCTTCTTCGTCAGCAGAGGAAGCAGCTCCCTAAACTTCTTCCAACCCATCCTTATTCTAGATACTATGGCCTCGGAACACCCCCTCCCATGCTAATCTGATCTTCTAGGTACCGGAAGCTATCCACCACTTCTATAGCACCCGCCTGCATTTGAAAAATGTGTCTATCAATGCGACTTCTACTGTCTAATAGAATTTATGCCAGTTCCTTGTCTGCATATCGAACATGGCCATTTCCCTCACGGAATCAGAGTTTTGTCCTCTATTCTACTCATCAACACTTTTGTCTTAGCTAGCTTCACTCTCAGTTCTCTTCCTTCCAACTGCTGTTTCCATAGCCAGAATTTATTCTCTAGCTCCTCTACTGATTCTGCTATAAAAACCAGATCGTCAGCATAGAGAAGTTCCCATGGACAGCCAGTCTTAAACTCCTCTGTTATGGCTTGGAGGACTATAATGAACAAGAGCTGGCTGCGGACCGAACCTTGATGTACTCCTACTTGTATCTGGAATTCCTCACTAAACTCCATTCCTACCCTGACTTTACCGAGAGTACCTCTGTACAAAGTTTGCACTGTCCTCACAAGCCATTCCTCAACACCTAGTTTCCTTAGGGACCACCAGATGACAGATTGGGGTACCCTATCAAAGGCCTTCTCTAGGTCAACAAAGGCTAAGTATAGTGGCTTATTCTTCTCTAAGAACCTCTCTTGTAATTGTCTCACCAAGAAGAGGGCATCTTTCCCAGGCACAAAACCACACTGCCTCTCATCTGGTTTGACCGTTTCTCTAATTAGTTGTGCTAATATCCTTTCTGCCACTTTCATAACCTGATCCATCAGTTTTATACCCCTATAATTGCTCCTCTCCAGAGCGTCCTCTTTACCTTTGTAGCAATTTATGAGAATACTGCTGCACCAGTGTTTGGGTATGACACCACCGTATATAGCCTGATTGATGATGCGTACAACCAGTTTAGTGCCTATGTCCCCTGCTGCCTTCAGCATCTCAGCAACTATCCCCGACGGTCCAGCAGCCTTACCATTTTTCATTTCCTTAATTGCCTCTTGGGCCCTATATTCGTCAATCTCAATAGTCGGTCCCTCTGTCGGATCTACTGAAGGTAATTTCTCTCTCTCCCATTCGTTGTCCACATTCATCAGTCTGTCATAATGACATTTTTCTGATCATTCGTGACACTAAGTACACCGGCATCATTCCGGACACATTTATCTCCAACAACATCCTGATTTACATTGACACACTGCCTTGCAATGTGGAACACCGCATGCCTCTGATCTTCCCATCGCAGAACATTGGCAAACCTCCTACTCTCATATATCATCATTTTCATCATCATTTCATTTTACGTCCGCTTTTCCCTGCTTGCAAGGGTGGGACGGGAATTGATTCTGGCTTGATTTCTACAGTTGGATGCCCTTCCTAACACCAACCTCATTTACAGTGAGTGCTGGGTACTTTTTTTGCCGTGGCACCTCCATGACTACATTGCAGTGGAATGATATGGACCCCAGTCCCTATCATCTCATTTCTACAGCTGAGTAAACTGGAGCAATGTAAAATAAAGTGTCTTGCTCAAGGAAACACCACATCACCTGGTCTGAGAATTGAACTCACAACCTTTCGATTGCAAGGCCAATGCTCTAACCACTAAGTCATGTATATCAAGTGTTCTTGTTTTGAAGACAGCGAATGTCAATACTCATCCTTTTCCATTTTAGAGTGTTTTAGCCCCCACTATCAGGCTCATTTTCTTTAGTCAAAATGCAGCGAAAGCTTCTATTTCTAACTCAATTCCATATATATACAAAACACAACAAGCATTTTCTTCACTAAAGTAGGAATTATTGCGGTAAGGAAAATAAGACTGTCTGATATCCATGCAATGATTTGAACTTAGTTATGATTTGTACTTAACCATAATGGACTCTGCTAAAGGCATCTAAGGACCAGGTGTTGGTGAGAACCAAATGGTAAGGACAAGTTGGATGGGAGGTGAGCAACGTTTTCACTGACACAGTAGCTTACCAAAGCAATTCTTTTATGGTAGGCTTGCTTCAAGATAGAGAGCAGTTAGATGACATATAAAGTGTTCCACTGAGAGCCTGAAGGTGACATTGACAGCCCTGAACATTGACATAGAATCCTGGGAACAGCTTCATCACAGCAGAACACTAAGAGGCACCAACACCAATAAAGGTGTAATGTCCTCAAAAAAGACATACACACAAGCAACAGCGACTAAATAAAGCTGCTCAAAACCTGCTCAATCGGTACTCCAATGTGATCCTGTGACCATGCATATGTTCAAATATTCTGACCATACATGATTTTTTTCAATTGCTGATACTTCCTACTGGTCACAACTCCTGGCAGAAAGAGCAACGACAAATAAAGTATCTTGCTTAAGGACATAACACCCAGTTTGTGAATTGAACTTCTAACCTCACTATTGCGAATCCAATTCTCTAACCATTAAGCCACGTGCCTTCACAAGGCCTCAGCAGCGCAATAGCAGTGCGTCAGTCTCACAATCCAAATACACACACACATATATATACAGGGTGTTCCAAAAAATGTATACACTGTTTAATAGCATTCTAATATATATTGCCTGTACAGGTAATCAAAGTGTGTATTCAATTTTGGGGGACACCCTGTATATATATATATATATATATATATATATATATATATATATATATATATATATATATATATATATGTGTGTGTGTGTATATAGAGAGAGGGTGGTGGATATAAATAGATAAATATAAAATGCATATAAACACTTATATATATAAGAACATTGTATTAATATTTACACATATACACTACATGATGTGTATATTGTGATATATATATACACCCATTCTAACTCCTTCAATTTCCCATTTAATTTCCCGTGGTTTCCGTTTCTTCATTTAACTTGTGTTTATTTCACTCAACCTTCCTTCCTTCCTTTATTATCTTTCATTTCTTTTTCTTTCTCTCTAGTTCAGTCTTTCATTGTAAACTTTCATTTCTTTCCTCTTTCTCTCTCTTTCTCTAGTTGTATCTGTCTTTCATTCCTTTCTCTTTCAGCTATCTTTGCTTTGTTCTTCAATTCATTTTCTTTTCTTTCTTTCTTTTCATACCTCTTACTTTTCTTGTCTTTCTCTCTTTCTTGTGCTTCTTTTCTTACTCTCTCTTCCCACCCCCACCCCTCTCCATTCTTTTTGTCCATGTATTAGCTTCTGTTTACCTTCATCCTGTCCCCCACTCCAACCACTCCAGTTTGTCAAGGAAGCCAACACAACTGGCCACTCCTTCACTCCCACTTCCCTCAACAACACTCTTCTCTTACTGTTTGCTCATACTTGGCTTCTCCAACTGTTCACATTGAACTGGCTACTATATATATATATGTGTGTGTGTGTGTGCATACATATATATATATATATCTACACACATATATATTATATAAATTTATCATCATCATCATCATTTTTACATCCGTTTTTCTATGCTTGCATGAATTGGACAGGTTCTTTTCATCACAGCATCTCTCCAATTGCCACATTCCTTCGACATCTCCTCAGTAAGTCTCAGCGATTTGAGATCAGCTCTCATCACCTCTGCACAGGTCTTCGTTGGTCTACCTCTACTGTGGCTTCCTTCCACTGGGACTTTCTGGCACTTCTTCACCCAGTAATCATCATCCATGCACATCACATGTCTATACCAATACAGTCTTCTCTCTTGCGCACCACTTCAGATTCCTCTTAAACCTAATTTCTCCCTCAGATCATCCAAGCTCTACTTTTGTCTCACATTTACATTGCACATACAACAAAGGATGGTTGTTTGATTTCTCTCCAGTTTACACATATCCTCTGCAGCCAGTACCCATATTTCACTACCATGCAGCATTGCACTTCGCACACAGGCGTCTTACAGTCATACTTTTGTATGTAGGGAGAAACCTTTTGTTGTCAACGGTTGGACTAGCTCACTAAACTTCTACAGACATACAGAAAACACTGACCGTTTTGACACATTTGAGCTCCACCTAAATACTCACACCAAAAAAAATATTCACATTAAAAATGCCATTTAGACTGTAAAAGATTTTTTCTATTTTAACCAAATGAATTCAATTGAATCCTGACCTGTTAAACCCCACCTCTACACCTTTATAAAGAACATATATATATACTAGCCGAATTACTCGTGCCTTGCTGCGTTTCACACATTTTGTGAGAAAATGATAATTGATTTTAAATCAATGATATAATTTATGGAGAAAAACTCTGCATTTCAGTATTACTCAATGTAAAATGTAATGCATGAAAAATTGGAAAACATTTTTTGTAATATATCAAATCAAAATTACATTATTAAATCTTATTCTTATTTTGTTTCATGTAAATAATTTTTTTCAAAATGTCAATTAAAAACTTTTGTGAATAGGCATCATATCTTGTCATTTAGCTATGGTTTAAATTTCATATAAATCGAAGGGAGAACATTTTTAGTGGGGGTTTGTGCCCCCGAGGAACCCTTTGATTAAAATGGAATATACTTATCCAAGTACCCTGGGCAATGTAGTTTCAGAATATATATGGTTATGGTGGTCTATCTCCAAAACGATAGGAGGAGTTCGTGAACAAAGAAACAAACAGGAATACAACTTTATATATATAGGTATAAGAGATTTTGACAGAAATTTCACATATATTCAAATTGCTCACAGAATATATGAAAAAACTTTTTTTTAAATATTTATTATTTAATATTTAATAAGATTGATATACCAATTGAAACCAGTAATATTTGACAAAATTTAAATCCACTTAATATAACAATTATAAAATTATTCATTCTGTGGATTAAAGTAAAAGTAAAATAATCTTTAAATATACTTTATGTGCTTTTTCACTTTTACCTTTAGACTATAACCTTAGATTTGTATGGAACTTTACCTCCCTTTTCAACTATATATATATTTGTGTGTGTGTGCAAAGAGAAACAACACAGTACAATGAAGAAATATATTAGTTTTAATGCTTGATATAGTAGGAAAATAGTATTATGTTTCGGACACTAGTCCTTCATCAAAAGATAGAATGAGAAATAAAAGATGAAATAGAAAGACAGAGAGTGAGAAGGGGAAGGAACAGAAAAAGCCTGTGTGCATACAGTCAGCCATTTCTGGGATATATGTATCAAGCAAGATGAACAAACCTGCTTCAATACTTAATTTGACATCTTTAATTTTTAATTGTAATATTCAACATTTGATGAGATGGATTACACTGATACATCGAAACCAGTTATTGTAAAACTATTTTTTCTTAAAAAAAATTGTTCCTCTCGTTTTTTCAATAATGTCACTTTGACGAATCAAAGAAGAAAAAAAGAAAAACATCCTTTAAATATACTTTTCGTGCTATTTCAAATTCCTCTCTCTCTCTCTCTCTCTCTCTCTCTCTCTCTCTCTCTCTCTCTCTCGAGAGAGAGAGAGAGAGAGAGAGAGAGAGAGAGAGAGAGAGAGAGAGTATATATATATATATGGAGAGAGAGGGAGAGTATATATATATATATAGAGAGAGAGAGAGAGAGTATATATATATATAGAGAGAGAGAGAGAGTATATATATATATATAGAGAGAGAGAGAGAGTATATATATATATATATATATAGAGAGAGAGAGAGTATATATATATAGAGAGAGAGTATATATATATATAGAGAGAGAGAGTATATATATATATATATATATAGAGAGAGAGAGAGAGTATATATATATAGGGAGAGAAAGAGTATATATATATAGGGAGAGAAAGAGTATATATATATATATATAGAGAGAGAGAGAGAGAGGAAATATATATATATAGCGAGAGAGAGAGTATATATATAGAGATAGAGAGAGAGAGGGTATATATATATATATATATATATATAGAGAGAGAGAGAGAGAGAGAGGGAGTGAGATAGAGAGAAATACTTGCATAATATATATATATGTATACTGCAATCTCTGGTACTATGCAGTAATACAGAAAACCTACCCTCCCATCTGCTGCAGCTGAGGCATACATCTAGTATGCACAACCTCCCCTCCCATACACTTTGCTGTAATCACCTCACCCCTATATCTATCTCCCCAATTCCCCATTCATCTCCTCCATCCAAGTATCAAATCCACACCATAAAGTGGTCATGTAGGTGTCACGACAGAAAGTGCCCAGTCCTCACTGTAAAGTGGTCATGTAGGTGTCACGACAGAAAGTGCCCAGTCCTCACTGTAAAGTGGTCATGTAGGTGTCACGACAGAAAGTGCCCAGTCCTCACTGTAAAGTGGTCATGTAGGTGTCACGGCAGAAAGTGCCCAGTCCTTACTGTAAAGTGGTCATGTAGGTGTCACGACAGAAAGTGCCCAGTCCTCACTGTAAAGTGGTCATGTAGGTGTCACGGCAGAAAGTGCCCAGTCCTTACTGTAAAGTGGTCATGTAGGTGTCACGGCAGAAAGTGCCCAGTCCTCACTGTAAAGTGGTCATGTAGGTGTCACAACAGAAAGTGCCCAGTCCTCACTGTAAAGTGGTCATGTAGGTGTCACGGCAGAAAGTGCCCAGTCCTCACTGTAAAGTGGTCATGTAGGTGTCACGACAGAAAGTGCCCAGTCCTCACTGTAAAGTGGTCATGTAGGTGTCACAACAGAAAGTGCCCAGTCCTCACTGTAAAGTGGTCATGTAGGTGTCACGGCAGAAAGTGCCCAGTCCTTACTGTAAAGTGGTCATGTAGGTGTCACGGCAGAAAGTGCCCAGTCCTCACTGTAAAGTGGTCATGTAGGTGTCACGGCAGAAAGTGCCCAGTCCTCACTGTAAAGTGGTCATGTAGGTGTCACGGCAGAAAGTGCCCAGTCCTCACTGTAAAGTGGTCATGTAGGTGTCACGGCAGAAAGTGCCCAGTCCTTACTGTAAAGTGGTCATGTAGGTGGTGCGACAGAAAGTGCCCAGTCGTCACTGTAAAGTGGTCATGTAGGTGTCACGGCAGAAAGTGCCCAGTCCTCACTGTAAAGTGGTCATGTAGGTGTCGCGACAGAAAGTGCCCAGTCCTTACTGTAAAGTGGTCATGTAGGTGTCGCGACAGAAAGTGCCCAGTCCTCACTGTAAAGTGGTCATGTAGGTGTCACGACAGAAAGTGCCCAGTCCTCACTGTAAAGTGGTCATGTAGGTGTCACGGCAGAAAGTGCCCAGTCCTTACTGTAAAGTGGTCATGTAGGTGTCACGGCAGAAAGTGCCCAGTCCTCACTGTAAAGTGGTCATGTAGGTGTCACAACAGAAAGTGCCCAGTCCTCACTGTAAAGTGGTCATGTAGGTGTCACGGCAGAAAGTGCCCCGTCCTCACTGTAAAGTGGTCATGTAGGTGTCACGACAGAAAGTGCCCAGTCCTCACTGTAAAGTGGTCATGTAGGTGTCACAACAGAAAGTGCCTAGTCCTCACTGTAAAGTGGTCATGTAGGTGTCACGGCAGAAAGTGCCCAGTCCTCACTGTAAAGTGGTCATGTAGGTGTCATGACAGAAAGTGCCCAGTCCTTACTGTAAAGTGGTCATGTAGGTGTCACGACAGAAAGTGCCCAGTCCTCACTGTAAAGTGGTCATGTAGGTGTCACGACAGAAAGTGCCCAGTCCTCGCTGTAAAGTGGTCATGTAGGTGTCACGGCAGAAAGTGCCCAGTCCTTACTGTAAAGTGGTCATGTAGGTGTCACGGCAGAAAGTGCCCAGTCCTCACTGTAAAGTGGTCATGTAGGTGTCACGACAGAAAGTGCCCAGTTCACAATGTAAAGTGGTCATGTAGGTGTCGCGACAGAAAGTGCCCAGTCCTCACTGTAAAGTGGTCATGTAGGTGTCACGGCAGAAAGTGCCCAGTCCTCACTGTAAAGTGGTCATGTAGGTGTCACGACAGAAAGTGCCCAGTCCTTACTGTAAAGTGGTCATGTAGGTGTCACGGCAGAAAGTGCCCAGTCCTCACTGTAAAGTGGTCATGTAGGTGTCACGGCAGAAAGTGCCCAGTCCTTACTGTAAAGTGGTCATGTAGGTGTCACGGCAGAAAGTGCCCAGTCCTCACTGTAAAGTGGTCATGTAGGTGTCACGGCAGAAAGTGCCCAGTCCTTTCTGTAAAGTGGTCATGTAGGTGTCATGACAGAAAGTGCCCAGTCCTCACTGTAAAGTAGTCATGTAGGTGTCACGGCAGAAAGTGCCCAGTCCTCACTGTAAAGTGGTCATGTAGGTGTCACGGCAGAAAGTGCCCAGTCCTCACTGTAAAGTGGTCATGTAGGTGTCAGGGCAGAAAGTGCCCAGTCCTCACTGTAAAGTGGTCATGTAGGTGTCACAAAAGAAAGTGCCCAGTTCACAATGTAAAGTGGTCATGTAGGTGTCACGACAGAAAGTGCTCCGTCCTCACTGTAAAGTGGTCATTTAGGTGTCACAGCAGAAAGTGCCCAGTCCTCACTGTAAAGTGGTCATGTAGGTGTCACGACAGAAAGTCCCCAGTCCTCACTGTAAAGTGTTCATGTAGGTGTCACGACAGAAATTGCCCAGTCCTTACTGTAAACTGGTCATGTAGGTGTCACGACAGAAAGTGCCCAGTCCTTACTGTAAAGTGGTCATGTCGGTGTCACGGCAGAAAGTGCCCGGTCCTCACTGTAAAGTGGTCATGTAGGTGTCACGACAGAAAATGCCCAGTCCTCACTGTAAAGTGGTCATGTAGGTGTCACGACAGAAAGTGCCCAGTCCTTACTGTAAAGTGGTCATGTAGGTGTCACGGCAGAAAGTGCCCAGTCCTTACTGTAAAGTGGTCATGTAGGTGTCACGACAGAAAGTACCCAGTCCTCACTGTAAAGTGGTCATGTAGGTGTCACGACAGAAAGTGCTCAGTCCTTACTGTAAAGTGGTCATGTAGGTGTCACGACAGAAAGTGCCCAGTCCTTACTGTAAAGTGGTCATGTAGGTGTCACAGCAGAAAGTGGCCAGTCCTCACTGTAAAGTGGTCATGTAGGTGTCACGAAAGAAAGTGCCCAGTCCTAACTGTAAAGTGGTCATGTAGGTGTCATGGCAGAAAGTGCCCAGTTCTTACTGTAAAGTGGTCATGTAGGTGGCACGACAGAAAGTGCCCAGTCCTCACTATAAAGTGGTCATGTAGGAGTCACGGCAGAAAGTGCCCAGTCCTTGCTGTAAAGTGGTCATGTAGGTGTCACAACAGAAAGTGCCCAGCCCTCACTGTAAACTGGTCATGTAGGTGTCACGACAGAAAGTGCCCAGCCCTCACTGTAAAGGGGTCATGTAGGTGTCACGGCAGAAAGTGCCCAGTTCACAATGTAAAGTGGTCATGTAGGTGTCACAACAGAAAGTGCCCAGTTCACAATGTAAAGTGGTCATGTAGGTGACACGACAGAAAGTGCCCAGTCCTCACTGTAAAGTGGTCATGTAGGTGTCACGGCAGAAAGTGCCCAGTCCTTACTGTAAAGTGGTCATGTAGGTGTCACGACAGAAAGTGCTCCATCCTCACTGTAAAGTGGTCATGTAGGTGTCACGACAGAAAGTGCCCAGTCCTCACTGTAAAGTGGTCATGTAGGTTTAACGACAGAAAGTGCCCCGTCTTCACTGTAAAGTGGTAATGTAGGTGTAACGACAGAAAGTGCCCAGTCCTCATTGTAAAGTGGTCATGTAGGTGTCACGACAGAAAGTGCCCAGTCCTCACTGTAAACTGGTCATGTAGGTGTCACGACAGAAAGGCCCCAGTCCTTACTGTAAAGTGGTCATGTAGGTGTCACGGCAGAAAGTGCCCAGTCCTCACTGTAAAGTGGTCCTGTAGGTGTCACGACAGAAAGGGCCCAGTCCTCACTGTAAAGTTGTCATGTAGGTGTCACGGAGAAAGTGCCCAGTCCTTACTGTAAAGTGGTCATGTAGGTGTCACGACAGAAAGTCCCCAGTCCTCACTGTAAAGTGGTCATGTAGGTGTCACGGCAGAAAGTGCCCAGTCCTCACTGTAAAGGGGTCATGTAGGCGTCACGGCAGAAAGTGCTCAGTCCTCACTGTAAAGGGGTCATGTAAGAGACAATAAAAAGTGCCCTGTACACACTGTAAAGTGTTCATGTAAATGTCACGACAGAAAGTGCCCAGTCCTCACTGTAAAGTGGTCATGTAGGTGTCACGGCAGAAAGTGCCCAGTCCTCACTGTAAAGTGGTCATGTAGGTGTCACGACAGAAAGTGCCCAGTCCTCACTGTAAAGTGGTCATGTGGGTGTCACGACAGAAAGTGCCCAGCCCTCACTGTAAAGGGGTCATGTAAGAGACAATAAAAGTGCCCTGTACACACTGTAAAGTGGTTGGCGTTAGGGAGGGCATCCATCAGTAGAAACCAAACCCAGATCAGTCCAGTGTGAGAAAAACATGATCCTCCAAGCTGGAGCTTTCACAACGGGGCAGCACGTCCTACCCATTCCACTCTCAAGGTATCGGTCAGCCAAAGGATTATAGTAAAGGACTCTTGCTCAATGCAGTGGGTGGGATGGGTGAGTGGATGAAGCCTGGAATCAAGTACTTAACTCCTTGGTCACACATGCACCTATATATATATATATATATATATATATAACAAAGGAATTGTGGTAAGGAACCAGATGGACCATAACGCACCAGAGTACTCAATACTTAGGG
>OZ024741.1:26686934-26691934 GCA_964016885.1 Eledone cirrhosa
TTTTCGTGGCGCCTACACGTCCACTTTACAGTGTGGGCTGGGTGCTTTTTTGCCGTGGCACCTCCACGACCACCTTGCGGTGGGGGGGGGGGGGGGGGGCATATTGTTTATATGCTTCAGCATGTACCCATGGGAGGTCGGGTACCCTGTATTACTGCGTGACATATATATATATATATATATATATATATATATATATATATATGTATATATATATATGCATATATAATATATAAGAACAAAAGATGGTTAAAAGAGTTCCATGTATTTTATTATGCGCATTTCAAAAACAAATATCATCATGCAATAATATTTGTGTTTTCATCAGATAAAATAGGAAGACATATGAAGGTTAAAAAACACTTGTGGATAGTGCAGTTTTAAATCAACATATGAAAAGTAGTTTTATAACTGAGAGAAATATATTGTTTTACATAGAGGTTGAAAAACCGTTGGAAGATAATGTATAAATTAAAAGAATTTGAAAATTAACGAAGAGAAAAATAATGTAAAGTTAAGGTTTGTATATTGAAGGGTTTAATAATATGTGCGATGAAAAGAAAATGTTAATATGTATTAAGAATAATATTTAAGGGTTTAATAATATGTGCGATGGAAAGAAAATGTTAATATGTATTAAGAATAATATTTAAGGGTTTAATAATATGTGCGATGGAAAGAAAATGTTGATATGTATTATTAAAAAGAACAACAAGTAATGTAAGTATGGATATATTGTGAGATGAGCATGAGTAAGTTAGATGAAAGGGAGAAAAAAATAATGAATTGAGGATGAATAATCTAACGTCAAAAAATGTTTATGTTTACGAAGGATTCTTGCAAGGTAATATAAAGTAAGAATGTATTGTATTGTGTAATAATTGTTTCTATGTTAGGCAACAGTGAGAAAAGGTACAGATTAGGGGTTAGACATTAAAAGAAAAAGAGAAGAAAGGGAAAATGAAGAAAGGGAAGTGATAAATAGGAGTGATATAGAATGAGTAACAAGTATTATATAATGTATAATAAATAACTTTGAAATAAGGTAGAAAGATGGGTATATTTTTAAAGAAGTATATATATATGTGCCTTTGAGAAAAAGATTCTAAATTGATAAAGTTTTGGATATTAGCTGTATACTTTGTGGAATGTTTTGTGGAATTTATGCAAGCAGAGAGAAATCTAAAACTACTTTTCATATGTTGATTTAAAACTGCACTATCCACAAGTGTTTTTTAACCTTCATATCATGTCTTCCTATTTTATCTGATGAAAACACAAATATTATTGCATGATGATATTTGTTTTTGAAATGCGCATAATAAAATACATGGAACTCTTTTAACCATCTTTTGTTCTTATATATTATGTATACTCCAGTCCTACAAACTGTAGAGTGCTTCTTATCCGATATCTGCATTGCTTTATTGTACTACAATAAAACTCACCTCCTACATTAACTTGCTCCTTAACGGTTGAGCGCTAACTCTCATATTGGATACCTTTTGATGGTCCTTTATTTTTTTCTTCTACAACATGGATTATTACAACATAACCAATTCAACTAAAGACATTCCTATACCTGGTAAATCTGAATTCACCAAACTTCTAATTGAAAAAACTGACTCCTTTGTAAGATGACTTAGATGGATAGCTTATTTCTATGACCAGCGCCTAAAAGGGAACTTCTATACCAAGGAACATAACTTCCTCGATCATCTATTTAATTCTAGAAGAAATCCTCCTTCCAACAAAAATCTAGTGCAATTCGAGGAAGAGTTAACTAAAATTATAAAAAATCTTAAATTCAAGAGAAACCCTTACAGAGGACAAGAGCACCTTGTAAATCTCAAGAACACAATTTCAAACCTTAATTCCTCAAAAAATGTTTTAGTCCACTCTGACAAAACCAATAATTTATATGGTATTTCCAAGGATAATTATGACAACCTTATCCTAAAGGAACTTAGGAAAAAATATCGTAAAACCAACCATGATAATTTAGAATACATAAACTTTGAAGTCTCTGAGATTATGTCAAAACTTGGTATCGAAAAAAAGACCGAACCATTCCTCCCAAGAACTCCGAGGATAAATCTCAAGGATCACAAAAACAATTTTCGCACTGAACTACCTGTTAGATTAATCGCCCCCTCTAAATCAGATCTGGGGGTTGTTAGTAAAGCCATCTTGGATAGAATTATCCCACAGGTTCGTTCTAATTGCTCTTCTTTGAACCTAAATTTATGGTTTGGTACTTCTGAAGTGATTAGCTGGTTCAACAAATTGAATAATAAAAACAAACTAAAATTTGTTCAATTTGATATTGCCAGCTACTATTCTTCTATTTCGCCTTCACTTCTCAATAATGCTCTATCTTTCGAACTTAAATATTCTGACATCACCACAGATGAACTTCACATTATTCTCACCGCATGTAAAACCATCCTAGAGTTCAACAACGAATATTGGACCAGAGCCGATACCTCTAACAACTTTGACATGGGAGCATCCGATTCATCCCAATTGACAGATTTAATTGGTATCTTTATTTTGAACTCTTTGAGTCGGAAAATTCCTCAACTTCGCGGTGGAATTTATCGTGACGATGGACTCTTTACTATCTTAAATTGCAACATAGTTGAATTTGATAACAGCATCAAACTAGCTAATTTCTTGGATGTATCTCTTAATCTTGACACTGGCCTATATTACCCTTACCATAAAAACAATGAGAACCTAAATTATGTTAACTTTAAATCTAACCATCCTACTAATATCAAGAATGCTATAGTTAGTAATATTGGAAAAAGAATATCTAACCTATCTTCTAATAAAAACATCTTTGATGCCAACGCCAATTACTATAATAACGCGCTTTCTAAAGCCGGCTATCCTGACAAAATCAAATATAGTAAAGAAACAAATTCTAGAAGATCTTACAGTAGAATAATTAATCATGATCATTCCAATAACTTTAATAAAAGACCTAGATACAAAAACTTAATCTGGTATAATGCTCCTTTCTCCATCTCTATTAATAATAATATTCCTAAATTATTCTTTAGTGCCTTAAATAAATGCTTCCCTCCCTCACATATCTATAGTAAAATATTTAACAAACACACTATAACATTTTCCTATTCGACATCCTCCAACATTTCCAACATTATCTCTAAACACAACAATAAAATACTAAATACTAAATCTCTTCCTTCCAACACTGAATATCATAATAATAGTAATAGTACTCCCGACGTCATTGTAAACCCTAGGCTAATTTCTGCAAACCCAAATACAACGTCAAACACAACTTCGCCAAATGTTCTTAATCCCATTCTAAATCAAGAAACTATTATTCCTATCGCAAATAACTTCTCCAATCCAATTCCTTCTATAGATAACACTAGGTCACTCGTTAATAATCTCTCTAATCGCAATTGCAATTGCCCTGTTAAAAATAAATGTCCTCTCAACAACCATTGTCTTGATAAAAACTTAATTTACGAATGTAAAGTTATAACTGACACCAATTCCTTCACCTATTTTGGCTCCACTTCCACCTCCTTTAAAGCTCGTCTTTATAACCATCATTCGTCTTTTAAATACAAACTTAAAAGAACCAAGACGGCTCTCTCAGAACTCATATGGTCCTTGAAAGACAAAAATATTAAATATAGCATCTCTTGGAAGAAGGTTTCCTCTGCTTCTTCATACTTGAACAGTTCTCTATCCAAGATTTGCAATCTCTGTCTAAATGAAAAATTTACCATTATATCTAATTTAGATTCTATAATAAATAGACGCACTGATTTGTTTTCTCTCTGCTTGCATAAATTCCACAAAACATTCCACAAAGTATACAGCTAATATCCAAAACTTTATCAATTTAGAATCTTTTTCTCAAAGGCACATATATATATACTTCTTTAAAAATATACCCATCTTTCTACCTTATTTCAAAGTTATTTATTATACATTATATAATACTTGTTACTCATTCTATATCACTCCTATTTATCACTTCCCTTTCTTCATTTTCCCTTTCTTCTCTTTTTCTTTTAATGTCTAACCCCTAATCTGTACCTTTTCTCACTGTTGCCTAACATAGAAACAATTATTACACAATACAATACATTCTTACTTTATATTACCTTGCAAAATCCTTCGTAAACATAAACATTTTTTGACGTTAGATTATTCATCCTCAATTCATTATTTTTTTCTCCCTTTCATCTAACTTACTCATGCTCATCTCACAATATATCCTTACTTACATTACTTGTTGTTCTTTTTAATAATACATATCAACATTTTCTTTCCATCGCACATATTATTAAACCCTTAAATATTATTCTTAATACATATTAACATTTTCTTTCCATCGCACATATTATTAAACCCTTAAATATTATTCTTAATACATATTAACATTTTCTTTTCATCGCACATATTATTAAATCCTTCAATATACAAACCTTAACTTTACATTATTTTTCTCTTCGTTAATTTTCAAATTCTTTTAATTTATACATTATCTTCCAACGGTTTTTCAACCTCTCTATGTAAAACTATATATTTCTCTCAGTTATAAAAGCTATCTCTCTCTCTCTATCAGCCATCTCTCCTCCTATTTCATCCTTCCTCATTATACTCCTCCCTCTCCACCTTTTACTCTCATCTCCTCCTCTTTTTCACCCCCCCCCCACATTTTTTTTCCCAATATCACACATCAATCTAAAACTACTTTTCATATGTTGATTTAAAACTGCACTATCCACAAGTGTTTTTTAACCTTCATATCATGTCTTCCTATTTTATCTGATGAAAACACAAATATTATTGCATGATGATATTTGTTTTTGAAATGCGCATAATAAAATACATGGAACTCTTTTAACCATCTTTTGTTCTTATATATTATGTATACTCCAGTCCTACAAACTGTAGAGTGCTTCTTATCCGATATCTGCATTGCTTTATTGTACTACAATAAAACT
>OZ024741.1:26696934-26741934 GCA_964016885.1 Eledone cirrhosa
CAAAGTTTCAGGTGATATCGATGAGTAATATTCATCGATATCAAACTGGATAAACTTAGATTTATTCTTATTGCTAATGCTATTAAACCATCTTATTGCTTCTTGGGTCTTCCCCCAGAGTTTAATGTTAACCTTAGCCTTAATTTGGGGGATGATTCTATCTAAGATATATTTGCTTATTTTACCTATATCTGATTTAGAGGGGCAGATTAATCTAATTTTAGGGTCATTATCAAAGTTTACCTTGTGGTCCTTAAGATTGAAGGTGGGTACCGCCGGTAAGAGTGGTCCTGTCCTATCTTCGATTCCGAGATTTTTCACTATTTCGCATGCCTCATCATTGATGTGCTTAAGGGTTACTTCACTCGTTTTTCTATATTTTTTATGTAATTCTTTTCGAATGAAGTTGTTGTATGTAGTGCAATCCATAGTGTACAGGTTTGATGTTTTGTCCGCTTTTACTACAATTCCTTTGGTGTTTTTAAGGTCGTCCAGTAGTTTTTTTATATCTTTCTGTAATTTGCTGTTGGTGTTGCGTCCTTTGAATTTAATTTTAAGGATTAAGTTCATAAGGTCCTGCTCAAATGCATCTAATAGTGGGTTGGTGGGTGGGTTTTTACAAGTCCTAAAACCGAATTTGTTGTTTACACCACTTTCTAATGTTGAGTTCATACGGCTTCTATCATAGTGGAGCGTTTTCCATATATATATATATAATATATATATATATATATATATATATATATATATATATATATATCATCATCATCATCAACGTTTAACGTCCGTGTTCCACGCTTGCATGGGTTTGGACGGGGGTAGTCCCACTTGAGGCAAGAGTGATTGTCTTGCTCGCATAGGACTGTCTGGCAGGTTTTCTACAGTTGGATGCCCTTCCTAACACCAACCACATTTACAGTGTGGGTCTGGGAGGTTTTTACCGTGTTGCCTACACGGCCACATTACAGCGTGGACTGTGTGTTTTTTTGTCGTGACACCTACACGATCTCATTTGTTTCGGCCTGGATGGTGTGGCACCAACATAACTTTACATAGAAGGGGGTGGTGTGGATGGGGTGGGGGTGGTGGGACGGGGGGTGGTATTTTGTTAGAGATGCCTACTGGCTGTAGTAGGTTTTACTATGTATTTAGGTAAGATATATAATATATATATATATATAATATATATATATCGAAATCCATGGAGGCTATGGGTTTGGTACTAGAAATGAGGAAGGCTCCAGAATCCTGGAATTCTGTGATGCAAATAACCTAACTATCTGTAACACTAACTTCAAAAAACGTGACAATCACCTGATCACCTATAGATCCGGGGAACACACAAGCCAGGTAGATTATATCCTTACCAGAAGACGTGACAGAGTGTCTGTTGTTAACACTAAATCCCTCCCCCATGAAGAATGCACCTCCCAACATAGACTGATAATTAGCGACCTCATAGTCAGGACGAGACGTACTCGACAACAGAAGAGGACTATCCTCAGGAGGAAAATATGGAAGTTAAAGGACCCCACAGCCAGGAATAAATTTCAAAGCATATTACTTGATGCTTTCGACAGTAAGGAAGAACATTTAGAGTCGGACAATATAGAGGGAGAGTGGGAATTTCTGAAAGCAAACCTGCTGTTGGCGACAGACGAGGTCTGTGGCTGGAGCAGGCCTGTAGGCAGGAGGAGAGTAACATGGTGGTGGAACAGTAAGGTGGAGGGGTCAATTAAGGCCAAAAAGCAGGCTTGGAAAGTATGGCGGGATGGGGGAAGTAGAGAGGACTATCAAGTGGCCAGGAGGGAAGCTAGGAGACAAGTGTACTTAGCAAGAAGGGAAGCTGAGGAAAGAAAGTTCAAGCATGTTCTACAACGCGATGACCAAAAACGTGAGGTGTTCAGGATTGCTAGGCAATGCGTCAAGGAAAACCGTGATATTGTCGGGGAGAAGTGTGTACTAAACGACGATGGCACACTTGCCATCACCGACGCTGATAAGAAGGTAGCTTGGAAGTGTCACTATGAAAGGCTTCTAAATGAGGAGAATAATTGGGAGAAAGGCAGTCTCCCCCATATCGACCCAATAGAGGGACCAGCAGTGTTAGTCGAGGGGAGTATAATAAGTAAGGCAATCAAGGATATGAAGACTGGTAAGGCGGCTGGGCCTTCGGAAATAGTTGCTGAGATGCTGAAGGCATCTGGCACGGTGGGACACACCATGGTCACCCGCATAGTTAACCAAGTCGTACAAAACGGGGTTGTTCCGAAGGACTGGCATAGCAGCATCATCGTTAACTGTTATAAGGGTAAAGGAGACGCCCTAGATAGGAGTAACTATAGAGGCATTAAATTAATCGACCAGGTCATGAAGGTCACGGAAAGAGTAATAGCGCAACTAATCAGAGAGAGAATTGACCTAGATGAAATGCAGTTCGGGTTTGTGTCAGGCAAAAGTACCACAGACGCTCTTTTCATAGTACGACAACTACAAGAGAAGTACCTAGCTAAAGGTAAACCCCTCTACTTAGCTTTTGTCGACTTGGAGAAAGCCTTCGACAGAGTCCCCCGCTCCATTATCTGGTGGGCTCTTAGAAAACTAGGCGTTGACGAATGGCTTGTGAGGGCTATACAAGCCATGTATAAAGAAACAGTCAGCAAGGTTAGAATTAACAACGAATATAGTGAAGAGTTTAGCGTAAAAGTCGGCGTCCATCAGGGCTCTGTTCTCAGTCCACTACTATTTATTATTGCCCTTCAGGCCATAACAGAGGAGTTCAAGACAGGCTGCCCATGGGAACTCCTATACGCAGACGACCTGACACTCATAGCGGAATCAATGGCCGAGCTAGAGAAGAAATTCCAAACATGGAAGCACGGCCTAGAGTCAAAAGGACTTAAAATTAACCTGGCTAAGACCAAAGTACTAGTTTGTAGGAAAGAAAACAAGGCGGCGGTCCCTTCTGGGAAATGGTCGTGCTCGGTGTGTAGGAAAGGCGTAGGTAGAAACTCCATTTTATGTCCTAAATGCAAAGTATGGGTGCATAAAAGATGTAGTGGGATCACAGGTAGGCTAACTAAGAACATAGATTTTACATGTGGCCGGTGCTCTGGTGCAATAAGTAGCAGCAAGTGCCCACAAACTACTAGCTCTTTCAATTGCGCAGAGGGTTCTATAGAAATAGTGGACAGCTTCCGTTACCTGGGCGATAAAATCAGCAGTGGGGGAGGGTGCTCTGAAAGTACTGTAGCTAGAGTCAGAACTGGTTGGAAAAAGTTCAGAGAGCTTATACCACTATTAGCTGCTAAAGGGTTCTCACTAAAAATGAAAGGCAGGTTGTACGATGCCTGCATACGAACAGCAATGCTGCATGGCAGTGAGACCTGGGCATTGTGTGCAGAGGATATACGCAGACTAGAGAGGAACGAAGCTTGCATGCTCCGCTGGATGTGTAACAGTAATATACGTGAACGGCAAAGCATAAACGAACTAAGGAATAAATTAGAGATAAGAGGGATCAGATGTTGTTTACTCGAGAGAAGGCTACGTTGGTATGGACACGTGATGCGCATGAAAGTCGATAGCTGTATAACAAAGTGCAGGGCAATAAAGATAGACGGTAGTCACGGAATAGGCAGACCTAGAAAAACCTGGGACGAGCTGATAAACTCCGACATCACACACTTACACCTCTCCAAGACAATGTCACTGGACCGAGACCTTTGGCGGTACTCAGTAACAGAGAAGACCCGCCTTACCTAAATATATAGTAAAACCTACTCCAGCCAGTAGGCATCTCTAACAAATACACCCCGTCCCACCACCCCCACCCGATCCACACCACCCCGTTCTATGTAAAGTTATGTTGGTGCCGCGCCATCGAGGCCGAAACAAATGAGATCGTGTAGGTGTCACGACAAAAAAACACACAGTCCACGCTGTAATGTGGCCGTGTAGGCAACACGGTAAAAACCTCCCAGACCCACACTGTAAATGTGGTTGGTGTTAGGAAGGGCATCCAACTGTAGAAAACCTGCCAGACAGTCCTATGCGAGCAAGACAATCACTCTTGCCTCAAGTGGGACTACCCCCGTCCAAACCCATGCAAGCGTGGAACACGGACGTTAAACGCTGATGATGATGATGATGATGATGATGATATATATATAATATATATATATATATAATATATATATATATATCTATATCTATCTAAGGCGGGTAAAATTAAAGAGATCCATGGACGAGTTCTCTCCAGCGGTCTCTGTCCCTCGTTATCGCTGCCATGTCCTGCGTCTCCAACAGACCAGTGTCTGTCCTTAGGGCATCAACATACGTTAACCTTGGTCTTCCTCTTCTAGTGTGTCCATGTAGGGGCTCCCAAAGGAGCACTGAGTGCAATGTCAACTCTGGATGTCGGTGAGCATGTCCAGCTAACCTCAGTTTCCTCTGTGTCACTTTTGAGCTGACTTTTGGGATGCTCCCATACAGCTCTGAGTTTTTCATCCTCAGTGTATACTGATTAATGTTCAGAGCCATCCTCAGCATTCTCGTGTAGCACCCATCCACCATCTGAGTGAGTTTCTTGGTCAGTGTCCAAGTCTCAGACCCATACAGCAGCACTGACTCCACTACAGCGCCTTGCACTGGAGAAACACCAGGACTCTGGCTTTGCTGTAGCACCGGCTCAGAGCAGGAGAGTTAGGGCGAAAAAGGTATCGGATGCTGAATTTGCCGACGACATAGTTTTGGTGACAAATACAGTGAAGGAGGCAGGGGATTTGATGCGGGAGGTTGAGACTGTGTCGATGAGTGTGGGGCTGAGAATGAATGAGACTAAAACAAAATATCTGGTAGAGAATGTTGAGAAACCAGAGGGGATCACTAATGTAGGCGGGAAGCCGCTGGAATTGGTTGAGGACTTCCTGTATTTGGGAGCAAAGATTGGGAATACGGAAGATGATGTGGTTGAGAGGAAGAGCAAGGCCTGGGCGGCGTGCCACAGCTTGAGATCGGTGTGGAAGTCGGACCTTCGTAGAGATATATATATATATATAATATATAATATATATATATATATATATATTTATATATATATATATTAGTGAAGGCGTGTGGCTGAGTGGTTAGAGAATTGGATTCGCAATCGTAAGGTTGTGAGTTCGATTCCTGGACCAGGCGATGCGTTATGTCCTTGAGCAAGACACTTTATTTCACGTTGCTCCTTCTACCTGGAGTTGCGACTGATAGATAGTATTAGCAATTGGAAAGACCAACGGAAACATTGTACCTTCGGTCCGATTTGACGAAAGTCGATCGTTCCTTTATATATATATTATATATTATATATATATATTATATATATATATATATTATATATTATATATATATATATATATGTGTATATCTATATGTTCTAAATAATCTCCTCTTTGCTATCCTATAATTCTGTCTCACTGTCCTAAATAATCTTCTCCACGTTTGTTCTAAATAATCTTCTCTTTGCTAACTACCCCATACCCCTCCCCCCGCCCCCACTCTCCACCTTTATTATTTGGACCAATCACAAGTCAACGCCCTATGCTATCACTTCTGGCTGCTTTTCGATATGATGGATGGACTAAGGAATTTCTGGAGAGTCTGAAGAATCTGGACACTCGATGACAATGCCAAAGATAACGACAAATTCACCTCATGCTGCCGGACGAAAGGGCAAGGCCCCCTCACCCCTCCCTACGCCCCATCCTCCAAACACAATCCAAAACTTCAGAGTTGGTACCATGAATGTAGGCACCTTAAAAGGCCGCTCTAACGAGGTTGTAAAAATGCTTGAACGTAAGGAGGTTGATGTTTGCTGTATCCAAGAGACCAGGTGGAGGGGCGGGTCTGCTAGATTCATTGTGGGTAAAAAACGTTGCTATAAGCTTTTCTGGGTGGGAAATGACAATGTGATAGGTGGGGTAGGAATCATGTTAGCAGAAAAATGGGTGGATAAGATAATAGATGTAAATAGAGTGAATGACAGAATAATTAAAATAAGACTTGTTCTAAATAGAACTACTGTGACAGTAATATCTGCATACGCGCCCCAATCCAGACTGCCTGGCGCTATAAAAGACAGATTCTATGAGACACTGATGCTCACTACCTCCCAAATAACCGACAGTGACTATATAATTATTGCTGGCGACCTAAATGGCCACGTTGGACAACATTGTGACGGCTATGATGGAATCCACGGAGGCTATGGGTTTGGTACTAGAAACGAGGAAGGCTCCAGAATCCTGGAATTCTGTGATGCAAATAACCTAACTATCTGTAACACTAACTTCAAAAAACGAGACAATCACTTGATCACCTACAGATCAGGGGAACATACCAGCCAGGTAGATTATATCCTTACCAGAAGACGTGACAGAGTGTCTGTTGTAAACACTAAATCCCTCCCCCATGAAGAATGCACCTCCCAACATAGACTGATAATTAGCGACCTCATAGTCAGGACGAGACGTACTAGACAGCAGAAGAGGACTATCCTCAGGAGAAAAATATGGAAGCTAAAGGACCCCACAGCCAGAAATAAATTTAAAAGCATATTAGTTGATGCAATTAGAGTCGTACAATATAGAGGAACAGTGGGAATTCCTGAAAGCAAACCCGCTGATGCCGGCGGACGAAGTCTGTGGCTGGAGCAAGCCTGTAGGCAGGAGGAGAGTAACATAGTGGTGGAACAGTAAGGTGGAGGAGTCAATTAAGGCCAAAAAGCAGGCTTGGAAAGTATGGCGGGATGGGGGAAGTAGAGAAGACTATCAAGTGGCCAGGAGGGAAGCTAGGAGACAAGTGTACTTTGCAAGAAGGGAAGCAGAGGAAAGAAAGTTCAAGCATGTTCTACAACGCGAGGACCAAAAACGTGAGGTGTTCAGGAATGCTAGGCAATGTGTCAAGGAAAACCGTGATATTGTCAGGGAGAAGTGTGTACTTAATGATGATGGTGTACTTGCCATCACTGACGCTGATAAGAAGGTAGCTTGGAAGTGTCACTACGAAAGGCTACTAAATGAGGAGAATAAATGGGAGAAAGACAGTCTCCCCCACATCGACCCAGTAGAGGGACCAGCAGTGTTAGTCGAAGGTATAATAAGTAAGGCAATCAAAGATATGAAGACGGGTAAGGCGGCTGGGCCTTCGGAAATAGTTGCTGAGATGCTGAAAGCCTCTGGAACGGTGGGACACACTATGGTCACCCGGATAGTAAACCAAGTCATACAGAATGGGGTTGTTCCGAAGGACTGGCGTAGCAGCATCATCATTAACTGCTACAAGGGTAAAGGAGACGCCCTAGATAGGAGTAACTATAGAGGCATTAAATTAATCGACCAGGTCATGAAGGTCACGGAAAAAGTAATAGCGCAACTAATCAGAGACAGAATTGATCTAGATGAAATGCAGTTCGGGTTTGTGTCAGGCAAAAGCACCACAGACGCTCTTTTCATTGTACGACAACTACAGGAGAAGTACCTAGCTAAAAGTAAACCCCTATACTTAGCTTTTGTCGACTTGGAGAAAGCCTTCGATAGAGTCCCCCGTTCCATTATCTGGTGGCTCTTAGAAAACAAGGTGTTGATGAATGGCTTGTGAGGGCTATACAAGCCATGTATAAAGAAACAGTTAGCAAGGTTAGAATTAACAACGAATATAGTGAAGAGTTTAGCGTAAAAGTTGTTGTTCATCAGGGCCCTGTTCTTAGCCCCCTACTATTTATTATTGCCCTTCAGGCTATAACAGTGGAGTTCAAGACTGGCTGCCAATGGGAACTCATATACGCAGATGATCTAACGCTCATAGCTGAATCAATGGCTGAACTAGAGAAGAAATTCCAAACATGGAAGCACGGCCTAGAATCAAAAGGCCTTAAAATTAACCTGTCTAAGACTAAAGTTCTAGTTTGTAGGAAAGAAAATAAGGCACCGGTCCCTTCCGGGAAATGGTCATGCTCAGTGTGTAGGAAAGGCGTAGGTAGAAACTCCATTTTATGTCCCAAATGCAAAGTATGGGTGCATAAAAGATGTAGTGGGATCACAGGTAAGCTAACTAAGAACATAGATTTTACATGTGGCCGGTGCTCTTGTGCAATAAGTAGCAGCAAGTGCCCACAAAATACTAGCTCTTTCAATTGCGCAGAGGGTTCTATAGAAATAGTGGACAGCTTCCGTTACCTGGGTGACAAAATCAGCAGTGGGGGAGGGTGCTCTGAAAGTACAGTAGCTAGAGTCAGAACTGGATGGAAAAAGTTCAGCGAGCTTATACCACTATTAGCCGCTAAAGGGTTCTCCCTAAAAATGAAAGGCAGGCTGTATGATGCCTGCATATAAACAGCAATGTTGCATGGCAGTGAGACCTGGGCATTGTGTGCAGAGGATATACGCAGACTAGAGAGGAACGAAGCTTGCATGCTCCGCTGGATATGTAATAGTAATATACGTGAACGGTAAAGCATAAACGACATAAGGGAAAAATTAGAAATAAGAGGGATCAGATGTTGTTTACTCGAGAGAAGGCTACGTTGGTATGGTCACGTGATGCGCATGAAAGACAGCTGTATAAAAAAGTGCAGGGCAATAAAGATAGACGGTAGCCACGGAGTAGGCAGACCCAGAAAAACCTGGGATGACCTGATAAATTCCGACCTCACACACTTACACCTCTCCAAGACAATGTCACTGGACCGAGATCTTTGGCGGTACTCAGTAATAGAGAAGACCCGCCTTACCTAAATACAAAGTAAAACCTACTACAGTCAGTGGCATCTCTAACAAAATACACCCCCGTCCCACCACCCCCACCCCATCCACACCGCCCCTTTCAATGTAAAGTTATGTTGGTGCCACAACATCCAGGCCGAAACAAATGAGATCGTGTAGGTGTCAGGACAAAAAAAACACACAGTCCACGCTGTAATGTGGCCGTGTAGGCAACACGGTAAAAACTCCCAGTCCCACACTGTAAATGTGGTTGGTGTTAGGAAGGGCAGCCAGCTGTAGAAAACCCGCCAGACAGTCCTATGCGAGCAAGACAACCACTCTTGCCTCAAGTGGGAAAACTCCCGTCCAAACCCATGCAAGCGTGGAACATGGACGTTAAACGATGATGATGATGATGATGATATGTATATATATATATATGTATATATATATATATATATATATATATATATATATATATATGTATATATATATATATGTACATATATATGTATATATATGTATATATATATGTATATATATATATATGTATGTATATATATATGTATATATATATGTATATATATATATATGTATATATATATGTATATATATATATATGTATATGTATATGTATATACGATATTAACAAATGGAAACTATATTTATAAAACCATATTTATTTCATTATACATATATAAAGGACACCAAGTTAAATTATGGTGTGCTTTCATCAGATAAAATATAATATAGATCAGTTTTATAAATAAATATTGACATACCCTTAAAGAATGCAACCATTACTGTTGGAAGCTCCCAGATAGTGGAGTTATAACTTTAATTATATTATTAGGTAAGTTAGTATTGGATATTTTTAAATAAGCCGGTGGGTTACGGAGACAGAGAAAGAGAGAGAAAGAGCAGAACAACAGAGAGAAAAAGATAGAGAGAGAGGAGACAGAGAAAGGAGAGAGAACGAAAAACTCTAAGTCATATCTTGTTGAGTTATCTTAACATTTGAGATGAAATGAATAAATAAAATTAGAAATGTTAATAATCATGAATGGAATACATATATAATATGAGAAATTTAACCATTGTTTAAATATGATTAGATGTTTAGTTAATCAGTTAAATATTGAGATCAATACATTAAAAATTGGGATCTATATATTAAGAAATCTATATATTATTAAGACTATATTGTTAAAGATCTATATATTATATAACATATACACATGCAAAAATACATACATATAAATATATATATACACGTATAAAAATATATATACATATCTAACTACGTATATAATATATACATACAAAATATAAAGGATTCTTTAATTTAAGATATAGGAGTCTTATAAAATCAGAGAAAGTTATTTCAATGTAATTGAATAATATAGTTTCCATTTGTTAATATCATATTTTTACTCCAAATATTTGTTGAGCGCTTTATATCAGTTATAAAAATACTTGCTTGTTGTATCCCAACAATTTAAATAGAACTTTTACATATATATGTATATATATATGTATATATATATATATGTATATGTATATTCTCTGCCCCAAATGCAAACAATGGGTACACAAGAGATGTAGCGGGATCTCAGGAAGCTTAATTAAGAATGTAGGATTCACATGCAGCAGCTGTGCTGAGATAGCAAACAGCCACAGGAAACAAGTACCACCAATCTCTGGGAGGGCATCCAGCTGTAGAAAACCCGCCAGACAGTCCACGCTGTAATGTGGCCGTGTAGGCAACACGGTAAAAACCTCCCAGCCCCACACTGTAAATGTGGTTGGTGTTAGGAAGGGCATCCAGCTGTAGAAAACCCGCCAGACAGTCCTATGCGAGCAAAACAATCACTCTTGCCTCAAGTGGGAAAACCCCCGTCCAAACCCATGCAAGCGTGGAACACGGACGTTAAACGTTGATGATGATGATATGTATATATATATGTATATATGTATATATATATATAATGAAAAATTGAACGGGAACAAAACAGAGAGGCAGTACAACAAATGTTTATTAATTTCACGCTCTTGAGAGTGGGGTGGTGGTGGGGAACGACGTTTCAGGCATAAGCCCTTCTTCAGGTGAAAAGTCTGTGGGTAGAGAGTTCAAAGGGTGTGTAGGGGAGTGGTGGAGAGACATATAGCAAAAAGGGGGTGTATATATATATGTATATCATCATTTCATCATCATCATCATTTCATTTTACGTCCGCTTTTCCCTGCTTGCAAGGGTATATATATATATATATATGTATATGTATATATAGATCTGGAAGCTGAAAGTCCCCTCAACCAGTAACAGATTTAAAGATATTTTACTCAACGCCTACGACAGTAAAGAAGAACAGATAGAGACATTTAACGTAGAAGAGAACTGGGAGTTCCTAAAAAATAACTTACTAGAGGCGACGGATGAGGTTTGTGGCTGGAGTAAGACCTCAAGCAGGAGGAGAGTGACTTGGTGGTGGAACAATAAGGTAGATGAAGCAGTCAAGGCCAAGAGACAGGCATGGAAAGAATGGAAGAACGGGGGGAGCAGGGTACATTACATAGAGACCAAGAGGGAAGCTAGGCGACAAGTATACTTAGCTAGGAGGGAAGCAGAGGATAGAAAATTCAAGCATGTTTTACAACGTGAGGACCAGAAACAGGAGGTATTCAAGATTGCGAGGCAGTGTGTCAGAGATAGTTGTGATGTCATTGGAGAGAAGTGTATCCGGAATGATAAAGGTGAGCTTGCCCTCACAAGTGCTGAGAAGAAAGATGCATGGAAGAGTCATTATGATAGATTACTAAATGAGGAGAATGCATGGGAAGAAGAGACCCTACCCCACGTAGACCCTATAGAGGGACCAGCAGTACAAGTCAGCGGCAGCGTAGTAAGTAAGGCAATCAGAGATATGAAGATAGGGAAGGCAACCGGTCCATCGGGTATAGCTGCCGAGATGCTGAAGGCATCTGGGTCTGTAGGTCACACTATAACCACACGTATCGTTAACCAGGTAATACTAGAGGGGGCCATACCAAAAGATTGGTGCAGTAGCATCATTGTCAACTGCTACAAAGGTAAAGGCGATGCACTAGATAGAGGAAACTATAGAGGTATAAAGTTGATGGACCAGGTCATGAAAGTAACAGAAAGAGTTATAGCACAGCTGATTAGGGACCGGGTGAATATAGACGAGATGCAATTTGGGTTTGTACCAGGGAAAGGCACCACTGATGCGCTCTTCCTTGTGAGGCAATTACAGGAAAAGTACCTAGCTAAAAGTAAGCCACTCTACTTGGCATTTGTCGACCTTGAGAAAGCCTTTGACAGAGTTCCACGTGCAGTAATCTGGTGGGCTCTTAGAAAACTAGGAGTAGATGAATGGCTTGTGAAAGCGGTACAAGCCATGTATAGGGGAGCAGTCAGCAAAGTTAGGATTGGCAATGAGTATAGCGAGGAATTTAGCGTACAGGTTGGGGTCCACCAGGGCTCTGTTCTTAGCCCTCTCCTGTTCATCATAGTCCTGCAGGCAATAACGGAGGAGTTTAAGACCGGATGCCCATGGGAACTCCTGTATGCTGATGACCTCGCACTCATAGCTGAATCTATGGTAGAACTAGAGAATAAATTCCAAACCTGGAAGCAGGGACTAGAGAGAAAGGGCCTCAAAGTCAACATGACAAAGACTAAGGTCCTTATAAGTAGACGAGAAAACAGAACCCAGATCCCCTCAGGGAAATGGCCTTGCTCAGTATGTAGGAAAGGTGTAGGTAGGAACTCCATTCTTTGCCCCAAATGCAAACAATGGGTACACAAGAGATGTAGCGGGATCTCAGGAAGCTTAATTAAGAATGTAGGATTCACATGCAGCAGCTGTGCTGAAACAGCAAGCAAACAGCCACAGGAAACAAGTACCACCAATCTCTGGGAGGGCCCTGTAGAAACAGTAGACAGCTTCTGCTACCTAGGTGACCGAATTAGCAACGGAGGTGGGTGCTCAGAAAGTACAATAACTAGGGTAAGAACGGGATGGAAGAAGTTTAGGGAACTACTACCACTGCTAGCTGCAAAAGGCTTCTCCCTCAGAATGAAAGGCAGACTGTATGATGCGTGTATCCGAACAGCGATGTTGCATGGTAGTGAGACCTGGGCGCTGAAGGTGGAAGACTTACGTAGATTAGAGAGAAACGAAGCCTGCATGCTCCGATGGATGTGTAACAGTAATATACGTGAACGACAAAGCATAAAGGAATTGAGAGAGAGACTGAGCATAAGAGGAATCAAATGCTGCGTGCAGGAGAGGCGGTTACGCTGGTATGGACATGTGATGCGTATGAAGGATGACAGCTGCATAAAAAGGTGCAGAGCACTAGAAGTTGATGGAAACCGCGGAGTGGGGAGACCCAAGATGACTTGGGATGAGGTGATAAAAGCCGACCTTACCCAACTACACCTCTCAAAGTCAATGACACACGACCGTGACTTCTGGCGTCACGCAGTAATACAGGGTACCCGACCTCCCATGGGTACATGCTGAAGCATATAAACAATATGCCCCCCCCCACCACCACCGCAAGGTGGTCGTGGAGGTGCCACGGCAAAAAAGCACCCAGCCCACACTGTAAAGTGGACGTGTAGGCGCCACGAAAAAGCACCCAGCACTCACTGTAAATGAGGTTGGTGTTAGGAAGGGCATCCAGCTGTAGAAATCAAGCCAGATCAGTTCCTGTATGAGCAAGGCATGGTCAGCCGACCAGACACTGCCCACAACAGGACAACCCGTCTAACCCATGCTAGCGTGGAAGAACGGACGTAAAACGGTGATGATGATGATGATGATGATGATATGTATATATATATATGTACAGTGCCCCGCAAAAGTTTACAACACATTAGGAAAAATGTGGTTTTAGGTATTTTTAATAAAGTTTGGGTAATGAAAATTTAACTACTGATAGAACATATGAGGCATTTAATGATACAATCATATTTTTTTTAAAATAACAAGGAAATAACAAGGAAATAACTCATGAAGAAAAATCAATATTTTTATAACGCAAAAGTTTACAACACATTCTATATTTATCGCTTTTTTTTCAAGAAAATTCTTAAAATTTCAGACTTAAAATTCAGTAGAATGTTGTAGATTATGTTTAAGGTAACTTCCAAGGACTATTAAAAACATTACGTCATTATTTGCCTGACAACCATCCTGTAAAAATTGACAACCGTCCTGTAAACATTGACAACCGTCCTGTAAACATTGACAACCGTCCTGTAAACATTGACAATATGGGGAAAAATAAACTGATTGATCAAGACCTCCGTAAACGCATTGAAGACCTTCATACAAATGGTGTTGGTTATAGAAAGATATCTTGTCAGTTAAATGTGCCATTGAGTTCAGTAGGTACTATAATTCATCACTGGAAATCTCATCATTCCATTTGTCCTCTAATTAGTTCTGGTCGTCCTAGAAAGATAACGGAATGTGCAGCTCGGTTATTGATGAGAAAGGTTGGCAACGAATCCCGGTGTACTCTTAAAAATCTTCAGGATGACCTAGAAGGAAGTGGAGTAAAAGATACAATTAGTCGTTCACTTCGTCGATATGATATCTTCTTGAGGTCTCCAAGGAAAACACCACCTCTTACGAGGAAACAAGTTGTTCGTTGATTAAACTTTGCAAATGAGCATCTCATCAAACCTGCGTCATTTTGGGAAGATGTACTTTGGTCGGACGAAACAAAAATTGAACTTTTTGGTCGAAATGCTGTGGCAAAAGTCTGGAGAAAGAAAGGTACTGAATATTCGCCGAAGAATACTATTCCAACTGTAAAATTTGGAGGTGGATCAATCATGGTCTTGGGTTGCTTTAGTGCCACAGGTGTAGGAAATATTGAAATAATAGAAGGAAGATGGATGGCGCTTAATATAGAGGTATTTTGCAAAGGAATTTACATCAAAGTGCACATTCTCTCAGCTTAAAGCCAGGTTGGTTTTTTCAACAAGATAATGATCCAGAGCATACTGCAAAGCTAACACAATCTTGGTTAAGTACGAATGGAATAAATGTTCTAAAATGGCCATGTCAGTGTCCAGATCTTAACCCGATCGAAAATTTGTGGAGAGAACTGAAACTCAGAAATCAAAAAAGGTAACCCCAAAATATCCCTGAACTAAAGAAAATTTGTTGTGAAGAATAGAAAAATATTAGACAAGAAACATGCAAGAAGTTTGTAGGAGGCTACTCCAAATGCCCACAGGCTGTAATTAGCAACAAAGGTTACGCTACGAAATATTAAGAGATGATTTAATAAATGTGTTGT
Source organism: Eledone cirrhosa (assembly GCA_964016885.1). NCBI lineage: Eukaryota > Metazoa > Mollusca > Cephalopoda > Octopoda > Eledonidae > Eledone > Eledone cirrhosa. The sequence continues at coordinate 26,712,021 of OZ024741.1, forward strand.
AAACTTTTGCGTTATAAAAATATAGATTTTTCTTCATGAGTTATTTCCTTGTTATTTTTAAAAAAATATGATTGTATCATTAAATGCCTCATTATATGTTCTATCAGTAGTTAAATTTTCATTACCCAAACTTTATTAAAAATAGCTAAAACCGCATTTTTCCTAGTGTGTTGTAAACTTTTGCGGGCCACTGTATATATATATGTATATATATATATGTATATATATATGTATATATATATGTATATATATATATGTATATATATATATGTATATATATATATGTATATATATATATGTATGTATATATATATGTATGTATATATATATATGTATATATATGTATATATATATATATATGTATATATATAGATGGAGGCACATGGCTTAGTGGTTAGAGCATTGGCCTTGCAATCGAAAGGTTGTGAGTTCAATTCTCAGACCGGGTGATGTGTTGTTTCCTTGAGCAAGACACTTTATTTCACATTACTCCAGTTTACTCAGCTGTAGAAATGAGATGATAGGGACTGGGGTCCTTATCATTCCACTGTAAAGTGGACGTGTAGGCGCCACGGAAAAAAAAAGCACCCAGCACTCACTGTAAATGAGGTTGGTGTTAGGAAGGGCATCCAGCTGTAGAAATCAAGCCAGAATCAGTTCCCATCCCACCCTTGCAAGCAGGGAAAAGCGGACGTAAAATGAAATGATATACATATATATAACTTTACATTTGTAAATTAAGTTTTTATCAAGACAATGGTTGTTGAGAGGACATTGTCTTGATAAAAACTTAATTTACAAATGTAAAGTTATAACTGACACCAATTCCTTCACCTATTTTGGCTCCACTTCCACCTCCTTTAAAGCTCGTCTTTATAATCATCATTCGTCTTTTAAATATAAACTTAAAAGAACGGCTCTCTCAGAACTCATATGGTCCTTGAAAGACAAAAATATTAAATATAACATCTCTTGGAAGAAGGTTTCCTCTGCTTCTACATACTTGAACAGTTCTCTATCCAAGACTTGCAATCTCTGTCTGAATGAAAAATTTACCATTATATCTAATTTAGATTCTATAATAAATAGACGCACTGACTTGTTTTCTATCTGCTTGCATAAATTCCACAGAACTTTCCATAAAGTATACAGCTAATATCCTAAACTTTATCAATTCAGAATCCTTTTCTCAAAGGTACACATATATATATATATACTTCTTTAAAAATATACCCATCTTTCTACCTTATTTCAAAGTTATTTATCATATTCTATATCATTCCTATTCATCACTTCTCTTTCTTCCTTTTCCTTTTCTTTTCTTTTGCTTTTTCTTTTAATTTCTAACCCCTAATCTGTACCTTTTCTCACTGTGCCTAACATAGAATCAATTATTACACATACACTATATTCTTACTTTATATCACCTTGAAAAAAATCCTTCGTAAACATAAACATTTTTTTTTACGTTAGATTATTCATCTTCTATTCATTATTTTTTTCTCACTTTCATCTAACTTATTCATGCTCATCTCACAATATATCCTTACTTACATTACTTCTGTGTTTTTTTTAATAATACATATCAACATTTTCTTTCCATCGCACATATTATTAAACCCTTAAAATTATTCTTAATACATATTAACATTTTCTTTCCATCGCACATATTATTAAACCCTTAAATATTATTCTTAATACATATTAACAATTTCTTTTCATCGCACATATTATTAAACCCTTCAATATACAAACCTTAACTTTACATTATTTTTCTCTTCGTTAATTTTCAAATTCTTTTAATTTATACATTATCTTCCAACGGTTTTTTAACCTCTCTATGTAAAACAATATATTTTTCTCAGTTATAAAAGCTATCTCTCTCTCTCTATCAGCCATCTCTCCTCCTATCTCATCCTTCCTCATTATACTCCTCCCCCTCCACTTTTTACTCTCATCTCCTCCTCTTTTTCATCTTTTCCAACCTCCCTCCCCTCAAAAAAATTTTTTTCCCCAATATCACGCATCAATCTAAAACTACTTTTCATATGTTGATTTAAAACTGCACTATCCACAAGTGTTTTTAACCTTCATATCATGTCCTCATATTTTATCTGATGAAAACACAAGTGTTATTGCTTGATGATATTTGTTTTTGAAATGCGCATAATAAAATACATGGAACTCATTTAACCATCTTTTGATCTTATATATTATGTATACTCCAGTCCTACAAACTGTAGAGTGCTTCTTATCCGAGATCTGCATTGCTTTATTGTACTACAATAAAACTCACCTCCTACATATATATATATATATACACAAATATATATATATATATATATATATAAATATATATATATATCTACACAAATATATATATATATATATATACGAATATATATATATATATACAAATATAAATTAGCGAGAATCGTATTTTGGCTTTGGAAATTAGCGAAAAACAACTTCCGAGATGTGTGGCAAACGCTCATTAATTCTGACGAACCAGAGCTACAACATACGTTAAAAGGCCAAACACACTGAGACGATGGTTAAACAATCATCCGCACAGCCATAGAAACAACCAAGTATTTCGGGTCAAACAAATAAAAAAATATGAATGAAAAATTTACCCGGACCCCTGGATGGTTGGTGAAAATCCAGCATTTGGGTTTCTGCGACTCCTAAATCAAGTACTGTCCGCTTAGACAAATAATGTTAGGCTTCTGGTAAGATGATTGAACAAGGAAGTCACTTTCTCAACAGGCTTTTAGTTCAAGTGCCAGGCCAAGAATTGACCGTTACCAATACCTACGTGGGGCTCGACAAAGGAGGCAACCCTTATTTTTGCCGGATGAATTCAGTATGTGTATATTATTGCAAAATTGCAAAATATCACAAAATGAATTAAGTTCTCAACAGAATGGTTTTAAAGTTAACAAAAGCTATTCATCAGTCAATAGAATCAACTAAAAAAATCAAGAAAATTAACTGGTCAATAGCTAGACTCTGGAGATTAATACAAATATAAATTAGCGAGAATCGTATTTCGGCTTTGGAAATTAGCGGAAAACAACTTCCGAGATGTGTGGCAAGCGCTCAATAAATTCTAACGAACCAGAGCTACAACATACGTATATATATATATATATATATATATATATATATATATATATATATATATATATGTATATATATATATATATGTATATATATATATATGTATATATATATATCATCATCATCATCGTTTAACGTCCATCTTCCACGCTTGCATAGGATTGGACGGGAGTTTTCCTACTTGAGGCAAGATTAGTTGTCCTGCTCGTATAGGACTGTCTGGATGCCCTTCCTAACACCAACCACGTTTACAGTGTGGACTGGGAGGTTTTTACCATGTTACCTACACGGCCACATTACAGCGTGGACTGTGTTTTTTTTGTCGTGACACCTCCACGTCTGGTGGGTTTTCTACGGCTGGGTGCCCTTCCCAACACCAACCACGTTTACAGTGTGGACTGGGAGGTTTTTACCGTGTTACCTACATGGCCACATTACAGCGTGGACCGTGTGTTTTTTTGTCGTGACACCTACACGACCTCATTTGTTTCGGACTGGATGTTGTGGTACCAACATAACTTCACATTTAAGGGGGTGGTGTGGATGGGGTGGGGGTAGTGGGACGGGGGTGTATTTTGTTAGAGGTGCCTACTGACTGTAGGTTTCGCTCTGTACTTAGGCAAGGCGGGTCTTCTGTATAACTGTGTAGCGCCAAAGATCTCGGTCCAATGAGATTGTCTTATATATATATATATATATATATATATATATATATATCCGGGCCGAAACAAATGAGATCGTGTAGGTGTCACGACAAAAAAACACACAGTCCACGCTGTAATGTGGCCGTGTAGGCAACACGGTAAAAACCTCCCAGACCCACACTGTAAATGTGGTTGGTGTTAGGAAGGGCATCCAACTGTAGAAAACCTGCCAGACAGTCCTATGCGAGCAAGACAATCACTCTTGCCTCAAGTGGGACTACCCCCGTCCAAACCCATGCAAGCGTGGAACACGGACGTTAAACGTTGATGATGATGATGATGATGATGATACAATTAAGTCAAAGATGTACATCCATATATGTATACTGAAATACTAGTATGTATATGAATACACACACGTATACATATGTAGATGTACCAAGTTTTTTTTCACTGATCACTTTACTGTGAGTGGCCAGCTATTCTGTATGTAAACACACAGACAAACCGGTTTTTAGAGTCATACTGGTTTTTGAGGAAACACCTTTCCTCTATTCTCCAGAAAGCCAGACAAGGAATATTGAACTAGTTTCGTTGTTGTTACAACTCATCAGCAATATTTACCTATCTTCCGGCCTCTCTAGAGAATCGTAAAAGCACATATCGCTATATGCTTTTTCTATGAAAATTAGTAGTGGGCAGACCAACTTGCATAGAGTGTGAGTAAGTACCGGTTCAACGGAGACGATAAAAACAAATAACGAAACGAAATTAAATTTCGTTTCGTTTGTAACTCACTTTTGTATGACTGACGCTCAAACAATTAAGTCAAAGATGTACATCCATATATGTATACTGAAATACTAGTATGTATATGAATACACACACGTATACATATGTAGATGTACCAAGTTTTTTTTCACTGATCACTTTACTGTGAGTGGCCAGCTATTCTGTATGTAAACACACAGACAAACCGGTTTTTAGAGTCATACTGGTTTTTGAGGAAACACCTTTCCTCTATTCTCCAGAAAGCCAGACAAGGAATATTGAACTAGTTTCGTTGTTGTTACAACTCATCAGCAATATTTACCTATCTTCCGGCCTCTCTAGAGAATCGTAAAAGCACATATCGCTATATGCTTTTTCTATGAAAATTAGTAGTGGGCAGACCAACTTGCATAGAGTGTGAGTAAGTACCGGTTCAACGGAGACGATAAAAACAAATAACGAAACGAAATTAAATTTCGTTTCGTTTGTAACTCACTTTTGTATGACTGACGCTCAAACAATTAAGTCAAAGATGTACATCCATATATGTATACTGAAATACTAGTATGTATATGAATACACACACGTCAGTCATACAAAAGTGAGTTACAAACGAAACGAAATTTAATTTCGTTTCGTTATTTGTTTTTATATATATATATATATATATATATATATATATATATATATATATATATATATATATATATATATATATATATATATATATATATATATATATATATATATATATATATATATATAGGCACATGGTTTAGTGGTTAGAGCATTGGCCTTGCAATCGAAAGGTTGTGATTTCAATTCTCAGACCAGATGATGTGTTGTTTCCTTGAGCAAGACACTTTATTTCACATTGCTCCAGTTTACTCAACTGTAGAAATGAGATGATAGGGACTCGGGTCCCTATCATTCCACTGTAAAGTGGACGTGTAGGTGCCACGGCAAAAAAGCACCCAGCACTCACTGTAAATGTGGTTGGTGTTAGGAAGGGCATCCAGCTGTAGAAATCAAGCCAGAATCAGTTCCTGTCCCATCCTTGCAAGCAGGGAAAAGTGGACGTAAAATGAAATGATGATGATGATGATACATATATATGCACACACACACTTGTTTATTTGTGTGTCTATCTATCTGGCTACCTAGCTAGCTATCCATGTACCTATTTACCCATCTTTCCCTCTCTCTCCTCTCCCTCTCTCTCAATATATATATATATATATATATATATATATTGTAGGTGATTCAGGGAATAACTGAGGAAACGGCATGAGCTCAGCCGTCAGGGTCTTACTTGTTCCTATATATAGATATATAGTCTTCCCCATATACATATATGTGTGTGTGTGTGTGTTTATTTGTGTACCTATCTATTTACAGAACTGTCTTCCTGTTTCACTCTCTGTCTTTAGCTGTCACTCTATTTATTCATCTTGAGCTAACATTGTTTGGCTCAAGTCATAATAACATTTGGATCTGTTAGAAATATGTATTTTGTGTTATGTACTAACATGCAGTTATGTGTGTGAGTCATAAATCGGATTCACTCAAGCTTCTATTATCTAAGAAGGATTCAGCACTCTGCAGTTGTGTTAAAGATATTACAACCTCTCCAGTGTTGGTGCCTTCATATTACAACCTCTACAGTGTTGGTGCCTTCATATTACAACCTCCCTAGTGTTGGTGCCTTCATATTATAACCTCCCTTGTGTTGGTGCCTTCATATTACAACCTCCCTAGTGTTGGTGCCTTCATATTACAACACCCCTAGTGTTGGTGCCTTCATATTATAACCTCCCTTGTGTTGGTGCCTTCATATTATAACCTCCCTTGTGTTGGTGCCTTCATATTACAACCTCCCTTGTGTTGGTGCCTTCATATTACAACACCCCTAGTGTTGGTGCCTTCATATTACAACCTCTCCAGTGTTGGTGCCTTTATATTACAACCTCTCCAGTGTTGGTGCCTTGATATTACAACCTCCCTAGTGTTGGTGCCTTCATATTATAACCTCCCTAGTGTTGTTGCCTTCATATTACAACACCCCTTGTGTTGGTGCCTTCATATTACAACCTCCCTAGTGTTGATGCCTTCATATTACAACACCCCAAGTGTTGGTGCCTTCATATTACAACCTCCCTAGTGTTGGTGCCTTCATATTACAACACCCCTAGTGTTGGTGCCTTCATATTACAACACTCCTAGTGTTGGTGCCTTCATATTACAACCTCCCTAGTGTTGGTGCCTTCATATTACAACCTCCCCAGTGTTGGTGCCTTCATATTACAACCTCTCCAGTGTTGGTGCCTTCATATTACAACCTCTCCAGTGTTGGTGCCTTCATATTACAACCTCTCCAGTGTTGGTGCCTTCATATTATAACCTCCCTAGTGTTGGTGCCTTCATATTATAACCTCCCTAGTGTTGGTGCCTTCATATTACAACCTCCCTAGTGTTGGTGCCTTCATATTACAACCTCCCTAGTGTTGGTGCCTTCATATTACAACCTCTCCAGTGTTGGTGCCTTCATATTACAACCTCCCTAGTGTTGGTGCCTTCATATTACAACCTCCCCAGTGTTGGTGCCTTCATATTACAACCTCCCTAGTGTTGGTGCCTTCATATTACAACACCCCTAGTGTTGGTGCCTTCATATTACAACCTCCCTAGTGTTGGTGCCTTCATATTACAACCTCCCCAGTGTTGGTGCCTTCATATTACAACCTCTCCAGTGTTGGGGCCTTCATATTACAACCTCCCCAGTGTTGGTGCCTTCATATTACAACCTCTCCAGTGTTGGTGCCTTCATATTACAACCTCCCTAGTGTTGGCTCCTTCATATTACAACCTCCCTAGTGTTGGTGCCTTCATATTACAACCTCCCTAGTGTTGGTCCCTTCATATTACAACCTCCCCAGTGTTGGTGCCTTCATATTACAACCTCCCTAGTGTTGGTGCCTTCATATTACAACCTCCCTAGTGTTGGTGCCTTCATATTACAACCTCCCTAGTATTGGTGCCTTCATATTACAACCTCCCTAGTGTTGGTGCCTTCATATTACAACACCCCTAGTGTTGGGGGCCTTCATATTACAACCTCCCTAGTATTGGTGCCTTCATATTACAACACCCCTAGTGTTGGGGGCCTTCATATTACAACCTCCCCAGTGTTGGTGCCTTCATATTACAACACCCCTAGTGTTGGGGGCCTTCATATTACAACCTCCCTAGTGTTGGGGCCTTCATATTACAACCTCTCCAGTGTTGGTGCCTTCATATGACAACCTCCCTAGTGTTGGTGCCTTCATATTACAACCTCTCCAGTGTTGGTGCCTTCATATTACAACACCCCTAGTATTGGTGCCTTCATATTACAACACCCCTAGTATTGGTGCCTTCATATTACAACACCCCTAGTGTTGGGGGCCTTCATATCACAACCTCCCTAGTGCTGGTGCCTTCATATTACAACCTCCCTAGTATTGGTGCCTTCATATTACAACACCCCTAGTGTTGGGGGCCTTCATATTACAACCTCCCTAGTGTTGGGGCTTTCATATTACAACGTTCCTTGTGTTAGTTCCACAATAGAACACAGCCATAATGCCAGGTAGAATGCCGGAATGCATGTAATTGAGATATTGGGCCCTTGGCCCCTCGGAATGCATGTAATTGAGATATTGGGCCCTTGGCCCCAGTAGTTCTTCTGACATGTCTGATAAGTCAGTAACTCTGCTTCAATACTGACTTGGTTTGTGACAATTCATCTAACATTTACAAACAGGAAAAACGGACACTAAATAATGATGATGATGACCTTTGCAAAACATCAGCTGTTGCTTCATGTACCCTGTGGAGAGAATGGTGAATGTGTTATCCTGGAGGATAACGAGACAGATTCACTGAAAGAGCCAGACAAAGTCATGGGTTTTGTGCTTTCAGATGGCCATCTGCAACCTGATCACTGCAAGTAGGTGTGTGGTGGGAAGTCAACATGAGGCCAGCCCAACTTTCAGTGCTCATTCTAATTGCAATCAGTAGGGTAGGGCTCAGAGACCCAAAATCAAACCTATTTCCATTGCTATGGGAGAGCGGCTGGTATTGGGGTCTGATTTGGATTCTATGGTGGGCTGTATGGAATTCAGTTTAAATCTAGATTACTACTACTACTACTACTACTACTATTACTACTACTACTACTACTATTTGGTATGGTAACAACACTAATCCAAACTCAGGGAAACATGATTTTAGGTGGAGTACTCTTGCATATATATATATATATATATAAATACTATATAACCCATGTTAGCGTGGAAGATAGACGTTAAACGATGATGATGATGATGATGATGATGATATATATATATATATATATATATATATATATATATATATATATATATATATGCTCTTTTACCTGTTCCAGCCATCTGGCTGAGGTCACTCTAGGGCACTTCACTTGGTATATATATTCGCCACCATTATTATTTGGACCAATCATAAGTCAGCGGCCTATGCTATCACTTCTCCTGGTGCTTTTCGATATGATGGATGGACTAAGGAATTCTGGAGAGTCTGAAAAATCTGGACACTCAGTGACAATGCCAAAGATAACGACAAATTCACCTCATGCTGCCGTATGAAAAGGCAAGGACTCCTCCTCTTTGTTTCGGCTGAGGATGGCCAACATAACCCCAACCCCATCCCCTCACCCCTCCCCGCGCCCCACCGTTCCCACCCACCAAACGCAATCCAAAACTTCAGAGTTGGTACCATGAATGTAGGCACCTTGAAAGGTCACTCTAACGAGGTTGTAGAAATACTTGAACGTAAGGAGGTTGATGTTTGCTGTATCCAAGCGACCAGGTGGAGGGGCGGGTCTGCTAGATTCATTGTGGGTAAAAAATGATGCTATAAGCTTTTCTGGGTGGGAAATGACAATGGGCTGGGTTGGGTAGGAATCATGTTAGCAGAAAATGGGTGGATAAGATAATAGACGTAAATAGAGTGAACGACAGAATAATTAAAATAAGACTTGTTCTAAATAGAACTACTGTGACAGTAATATCTGCGTACGCACCCCAATCAGAACTGCCTGGCGCTATAAAAGACAGATTCTATAAGACACTGATGCTCACTACCTTCCAAATAACCGACAGTGACTATATAATTATTGCTGGCGACCTAAATGGTCACATTGGACAACATTGTGACGGCTATGACGGAATCCATGGAGGCTATGGGTTTGGTACTAGAAATGAGGAAGGCTCCAGAATCCTGGAATTCTGTGACGCAAATAACCTAACTATCTGTAACACTAACTTCAAAAAACGAGACAATCACTTGATCACCTACAGATCAGGGGAACACACCAGCCAGGTAGATTATATCCTTACCAGAAGACGTGACAGAGTGTCTGCTGTAAACACTAAATCCCTCCCCCATGAAGAATGCACCTCTCAACATACTCATAATTAGCGACCTCATAGTCAGGACGAGATGTACTCGACAACAGAAGAGGACTATCCCCAGGAGAAAAATATGGAAGTTAAAAGACCCCACAGCCAGTAATAAATTTAAAAGCATATTACTTGATGCTTTCGACAGTAAAGAAGAGCAATTAGAGTCGGACAATATAGAACAACAGTTGGAATTCCTGAAAGCAAACCTGCTGATGGCGGCAGATGAAGTCTGTGGCTGGAGCAGGCCTATAGGCAGGAGGAGAGTAACGTGGTGGGGGAACAGTAAGGTGGAGGAGTCAATTAAGGCCAAAAAGCAGGCTTGGAAAGTATGGCGGGATGGGGGAAGTGGAGAAGACTATCAAGTGGCCAGGAGGGAAGCTAGGAGACAAGTGTACTTCGCAAGAAGGGAAGCAGAGGAAAGAAAGTTCAAGCATGTTCTACAACGCAAGGACCAAAAACGTGAGGTATTCAGGATTGCTAGGCAATGTGTCAAGGAATACCGTGATATTGTCGGGGAGAAGTGTGTCCTTAATGATGATGGTGTACTTGCCATCACTGACGCTGATAAGAAGGTAGCTTGGAAGTGTCACTACGAAAGGCTACTAAATGAGGAGAATAAATGGGAGAAAGACAGTCTCCCCCACATCGATCCAATAGAGGGACCAGCAGTGTTAGTTGAAGGTAGTATAATAAGTAAGGCAATCAAAGATATGAAGACGGGTAAGGCGGCTGGGCCTTCGGAATTAGTTGCTGAAATGCTGAAAGCTTCTGGAATGGTGGGACACACTATGGTCACCCGGATAGTAAACCAAGTCATACAGAATGGGGTTGTTCCGAAGGACTGGCGTAGCAGCATCATCGTTAACTGCTACAAGGGTAAAGAGACGCCCTAGATAGGGGTAACTATAGAGGCATTAAATTAATCGACCAGATCATGAAGGTCACAGAAAAAGTAATAGCGCAACTAATCAAAGAGCGAATTGATCTAGATGAAATGCAGTTCAGGTTTGTGTCAGGTAAAAGTACCACAGACGCTCTTTTCATTGTACGACAACTACAGGAGGAGTCTAGCTAAAAGTAAACCCCTATACTTAGCTTTTGTCGACCTGGAGAAAGCCTTTGACAGAGTCCCCCGTGCCATTATCTGGTGGGCTCTTAGAAAACTAGGTGTTGATGAATGGCTTGTGAGAGCTATACAAGCCATGTATAAAGAAACACTCAGCAAGTTTAGAATTAACAACGAATATAGTGAAGAGTTTAGCGTAAAAGTTGGTGTTCATCAGGGCTCCGTTCTTAGCCCCCTACTATTTATTATTGCCCTTCAGGCTATAACAGAGGAGTTCAAGACCGGCTGCCCATGGGAACTCCCATACGCAGATGATCTAACACTCATAGCTGAATCAATGGCTGAACTAGAGAAGAAATTCCAAACATGGAAGCATGGCCTAGAATCAAAAGGCCTTAAAATTAACCTGTCTAAGACTAAAGTTCTAGTTTGTAGGAAGGAAAATAGGGCACCGGTCCCATCCGGTGTGTAGGAAAGGAGTAGGCAGAAACTCCATTTTATGTCCCAAATGCAATGTATGGGTGCATAAAAGATGTAGTGGGATCACAGGTAAGCTAACTAAGAACATAGATTTTACATGTGGCCGGTGCTCTTGTGCAATAAGTAGCAGCAAATGCCCACAGAATACTAGCTCATTCCATTGCACAGATGGTTCTATAGAAATAGTGGACACCTTCCGTTACTTGGGTGACAAAATCAGCAGTGGTGGAGGGTGCTCTGAAAGTACAGTAGCTAGAGTCAGAACTGGATGGAAAAAGTTCAGAGAGCTTATACCACTATTAGCCGCTAAAGGGTTCTCTCTAAAAATGAAAGGCAGGCTATATGATGCTTGCATATGAACAGCAATGTTACATGGCAGTGAGACCTGGCATTGTGTGCAGAGGATATACACAGACTGGAGAGAAACGAAGCTTGCATGCTTCGTTGGATGTGTAATAGTAATATACGTGAACGGCAAAGCATAAACGACATAAGGGAAAAATTTGGAATAAGAGGGATCAGATGTTGTTTACTTGAGAGAAGACTACGTTGGTATGGTCACGTGATGCGCATGAAAGACGACAGCTGTATAACAAAGTGCAGGGCAATAAAAATAGACGGTAGCCGCGGAGTAGGTAGACCCAGAAAAACCTGGGATGACCTGATAAATTCCGACCTCACACACTTACACCTCTCCAAGACAATGTCACTGGACCGAGATCTTTGGCGCTACACAGTAATACAGAAGACCCGCCTTGCTTAAGTACAAAGCGAAACCTACAGTCAGTAGGCACTTCTAACAAAAATACATCCCGGCCCAACTACCCCCACCCCATCCACACCACCCCTTCCAAAGTTATGTTGGTACCACAGCATCCAGTCCGAAACAAATGAGGGCGTGTAGGTGTCACGACAAAAAAAACACACAGTCCACGCTGTAATGTGGCCGTGTAGGTAACACGGTAAAAACCTTCCAGTCCACACTGTAAACGTGGTTGGTGTTAGGAAGGGCATCCAGCTGTAGAAAACCCGCCAGACAGTCCTATACGAGCAAGACAACCAATCTTGCCTCAAGTGGGAAAATTCCCGTCCAATCCCATGCTAGCGTGGAAGATGGACTTTAAACGATGATGTTGATGATGATATATATATATATATATATATATATATATATACAGAGAGAGAGAGAGAGGATTTTCTTGGTTTGAGAATTTCTTTAATAGAAGCAACTTGGGGGAGGGGATGACTCTTTTCTCTAAGAAAAATAAAAGAATGAAAGGAAAAAAAGGAAGGTGATTTAATAAAAGTTAAAATGTCATTTCTAGTTCCCATAAAAGCTGATCATTTCATATAACTTCTATATTACCTAAAGTTATTGATTAAATCTCTCTCCATTCTGTTTCAGTTACACTGTGTCTGTGTGTGTATGTATCTCAGTGTGTATGTGTGTATGTGCATGTATCTGTGAGTATCTGTGTATGTATAGGTGTGTGTGTATCTCTGTGTGTGTATGTATTTGTATGTATGTGTGTGTATCCCTGTGTCGGTGTGTGTCTGTGTTTGTATATGTGTGCGTGTGTTTCTGTATGTGTGTATACGAGTGTGTGTATCTGTGTCTATCGGTGTGTGTGTGTATCTGTGTGTGTATATCTGTGTACATGTGTGCGTGTTGCTGACAAGTCTTGAGGGAGGGCCTTACCCTCACAATGAGCCCTATTAAACTTCCTCCATGAAAATCTAATTCTCTTTGAACCTTAAATATCATTAATTAGGAAATTTCATTAATTTGTTTTTTTTTTGTTAATTTTTTCTCCCCAAACCATTTAAAATCTATGTTGCTACGAAAGAACTGTGAATAGAATGAGGTTTCTTGAGAAGGAACGATTTAATTTCTCATTTGCAAATGTTATTTTATTTTACACTGTATTATTTTAAATTATCGGTAAAATGTCAGACAACGTGCTTTGTGGCATATAGTTACGGTCCTTTACATTTCTGAGTTCAAATTGGACCGGGGCTCGATAAAATAACATACCAGTAATGCACTGGTGTAGATTTAATCAACTTTTCCCCTCCCTTCAAATTGCTGGCCTTGTGCCTAAATCAGAAACCATTACTATTATTATTATTATTATTATTATTGTATGTTCCTTTGATTTCATTTTATATGCAATGACTACCGAATATCAACCAGATACTTAGGTCAGGCACCGTTGGTGGTCTGGTGGGAGAGGCGCAGACAGATCCATCCACGACAACCTCCACCTCATGCGATACATCGTGGAGAGGGTAACTAGGGAACCTGTCACTGGTGGGTCCTTGATCTATTTAGATCAGTCGAAAGCTTTTGATAGGGTCGACCATCGTTATCTGGCGGCAGTCCTGAGGGCGGCTGGCTTTGGGCCCGTCTTCAGAGGCTGGATCGGTGCCATGCACAGCGACATCTGCTCTGTGGTGAGAGTGAATGGTCACCTTTCGGAACCGTTCAACATCATGCGCTCGGTCCGCCAAGGATGTCCCTCTTGTACGTATTGACTCTTGAGCCACTACTGCACAAACTGGATATGTTGAGGGGGGGTCCCGTGCGAACTAGGGTGCGGAAGATCCGTGTCAGCATATGCGGACGATGTCACCGTAGTGGTGTCGAACGCTAAACACATCAAGGCGATCGGCACTATACTAAGAGAATACGAAGCGGTGACAGGAGCAATGATCAACCAGGAAAAGTCGGGCCTGCAGCTCAGCACCTGGATAGGCAGGTCCATGCCGTCCAACAGCGTTGCCGGGCGCTGGATGGACCGGTTAAATTGCTAGGGGTCTGGTTCGGTCCGGATCTCCAGACGGACAAAAACTGGGACGAGGTGACGAGCAGGTTGGCTTCTCTCACCCAGAAATGGGCAGAGAGGAAGCTATCCCTGAAAGGTCGAACGGAGGTGGCGAATGCGTACATCGGGTCCGTCATCTACTACCGCCTGACCGTCGTGCCTTGTCCTAAGCTTCGCCTGACTGCGCTGGAGCGTTTGCTCTTTCGCTTTTTGTTGAAGGGACGCGTTCCAATGGTCAGGCGGTCCATCTGCTGTCAACACCCGCTACGTGGAGGGCTGGGCATGCCGTGGCTGATGATGCGTAGACACGCGCTCAAGCTACGACATCTCCACCTCTTTCTCGACGGTGATCAGGTGTGGTCGCCGTTTGCTAGACGCGTCTTTCCCCAGCTCGTTTCCTTGACGGAGTTGCAGTCCTGGGTCAAGCGAAGACCAAGAGGGAGCGCTTGGAGACTGGAATGTCTTCAGGCGCTCACAGCCCTCGACCAATCGGGCAATGTGATCGGTGGAAACTCCACCTTGGCGTTCTATAGTGGATTAGTGGAGGGGAAGAGCGACGACGTACTTGGGGAAAACTCTAGGCGTCGACGAAAATCAACTAGTTAATCTCTTTGGAAGAACTTCCAGAAATCCCTGGCCTGGCATTGCTACCGAGGAGCTTTGCCAGTTCGGGATAAACTCTACAGGCATGGAGGTGCCGTCAGCCGGGCATGTCCGAGATGCGCGCAGGGCAACAAAACCGTTCTGCACGCACTCGTTCAGTGTCCGAGCCGAGCATTGCTGACTTGTGGGTTTATGTCGAACACCTGCTGTCGCATGTAGGACGGATCCGGCTATCAGCTGAGTCCATCGTAAGGATTGCCCTGCCCTCTTCCTTTAGCCGGGAAGGGCAGGCAATTTTTATCTGTCTGGTGGCCATGGCGAAAGAGATAGTATGGTGGACTCGTTTGAAAGGGCTGAAGACGAGCACTTACCTCTTCGCTGATGCTTTAATGGGATTTCTTAACGATGGCCCTCGGAAGTCTCCCCCCTATTGGGGAATTTTTCATTGTTTCTTTTTTTGTTACATCCTCTGTTTTTGTTTTTTTACATGCAGAAATGCCCATTTGTACCGTCCTGTATTGCCTGTACTGTCCTTAATGTCTTACTTTGTGTAAACCCTTGTGGTTAATAAAGAAAGCATTGTTGGTTTTGACAGTTTCATTAGCTTTTTTATTATCATTATTATTTAAGGGTTGGCAGTATCGGTAGAGGGTCGGACGCCATGCTTTGCAACAAAGAGTTATGGTCCTTTATGGTCTGAGTTCAAATCCCGCCGAGGTTAATGTTGCCTTTCATCCTTACGGGGTCGATAAAATAAAGTACCAGTAAACACTGGGATAATTGCTGGCCTTGTGCCAAAAGTAGAAATAATTGTTATTTCCTTTATTATTTTTATTGCGTATCATATCCTTTATTATTTTTATTGCTTTACCGAGCACAGCTCTGTGCACCTTGGGAATGTGCAGTGTAGTTTTTGCTGATGTTGTTTCTATTGTATTGATAGTACTTTCCATAATATGTGTGCAGTACCTAGTAGTGCTATCTTTTGTATGCTGTATATATTTCTAAGTCCTGGGGTTTCGGCTATGTATTTGTCTGTGTTTTTATCATTCCTAGAGCACCTATTATTATAGGTATTGTTTCTGTTTTTATTTTCCACGTTCAATTTATTCCTATCTCTAGATCTTTATATTTGGAGAGTTTCTCTAGTGGGGATAGATACATCTATTAACAAGCCCTTTTGTTCTTAAAAAGCTCTTTTGTTCTGTGTATAAACATCAATAGATATAATATTTCTGCTCTCTTCCTGATTGAGCACCTTTTTCCTTTTCACACCTACAGAGATTGCTACGTACACACACACGCATATATACATATATATATATATATATATACATGTATATAGTAGGTAGACACAAAAAAACCTGGGGCGATCTGATAAATTCCGACCTTACACACTTGCACCTCTCTAAGACAATGTCTGGCGCTACGCAGTAATACAGAAGACCCGCCTTGCCTATGTACAAAGCATTCAAAGCATTCATTTCTTTCTAATCTTCACAGGTCCTCTGCACACAGCATCCAGGTCTCACTACCATGTAACATTGCTGTTCATATACAGGCATCATACAATCTGCCCTTCTTTTTAGGGAAAACCTTTTGTAGCTAGTAGCAGTAGTAGCTCTCTGAACTTTCTCCATCCCGTTCTTACTCTGGCTACTGTACTTTCGGAGCACCCGCCTCCACTGTTAATTTCATCACCCAGGTAACGGAAAGTATCTACTATTTCTATAGGACCATCTTGGCATTTGAAGGAGCAAGTGTCCTGTGGGCACTTGCTACTTACTGTAGCTGAGCATCAGCTACATATAAAGCCTACATTCTTTTATAGCCTGCCTGTAATATCACTACATTTTTTATGTACCCATAGCTTGCATATGGGACATAGGATGGAATTTCTACCTACTCCTTTGCTGCACACTGAGCAAGGCTATTTTCCAGAGGGGATCTGGACCCTGTTCTCCTTTCTACATACTAGGACTTTAGTCATTGACGAGTTAACTTTAAGACCTTTTGATTCTAGGCCATACTTTCAGGTTTGGATTTCTTCTGTAATTATGCCATAGATTCTATGGCATAGATAACTATGAGGTTTCCATGGACAGACGGTCTTAAACTCTTCTGTTATGGCCTGTAGGGCAATCATAAACAGGAGAGGGCTAATATAATATAATATATATATATAATGATGATGATACACAGCTGTATAAAAAAGTGCAGGGCAATCAAAATTGATGGAAGTTATGGAGTAGGTAGACCCAGAAAAACCTGGAACGATTTGATAAATTCCGACCTTACACACTTGCACCTCTCTAAGACAATGTCACTGGACCGAGATCTTTGGCGCCACACAGTAATACAGAAGACCCACCTTGCCTATGTACAAAGCGAAACCTACAGTCAGTATTAACCAAATATACACCCCAATCCACTACACCTTCTCTATCCTCCCACTCCCACCAACACCACCCTCTCTCTGTAAAGTTGGTACCACAACATCCAGCCCAAATTAATGAGATATCGAGATCGTGTAGGTGTCACGACAAAAAAACACCCAGTCCACGCTGTAATGTGGTTGTGTAGGTAACACAGTAAAAAGTTCCCAGTCGACACTGTAAATGTGACTGGTGTTAGGAAGGGCATCCAGCCATAGAAAACCTGCCAGGTAGTCCTATATGAGCGAGCACAGTCACCCGACCAATCTTGCCTCAAGTGGGACAATTCCCGTCTAACCCATGCTAGCGTGGAAGATAGACGTTAAATGATGATGATGACGATGATGATATATATATGTGTATATAAACTATGATAAAGTAAGGTCTGCGGGACTGCGTACGGTTTATTTCTTTTAATCCAGTTAGTAAATTAAGTTGGATTACTTTGAATAAATAATGAATGAATATTACATAATTTATGTCCTAAATTTCGTAAACATAAATAATTTAAAATTGACTTCTTTTCAAATTTTCATTCACTTCCGGTATATCGTCGCCACCACCACCACTTTAACTACCATATATATAGAAAGAGAGAGTGTGTGATGAGAGAAATAGAGAGATTATGATTTTCTACACGCATACAGTCGTGATGGCATTCGCTTTAATCGGAAATGGGAGGGTAAAACAAGTATAACGTTTTATTTATTTATTAACTCTTTTTTTTTTAAAACTCATTTGATATAATGGTTACAGAATGAAAACACTAACAAATATAATTGTTTCTACTTTTGGCACAAAGCCAGAAATTATCCCAGTGTATTACTGGTACTTTATTTTATCGACCCCGTAAGGATGAAAGGCAAAGTTAACCTTGACGGGATTTGAACTCAGATCGTAAAGGGCCGTAACTCTATGCTGCAAAGCATGGCAACCGACCCTCTACCGATACTGCCAATCCACCACCCTTTTAATAATTGTTTCTACTTTTGGCACAAGGCCAGCAATTATCCCAGTGCATTACTGGTACTTTATTTTATCGACCCCGTAAGGATGAAAGGCAAAGTTAACCTTGACGGGATTTGAACTCAGACCGTAAAGAGACGTAACTATGTTGGAAATCATGGCGTCCGACCCTCTACCGATACTGCCAATTCAATATAATATATACAAAGGAAAGGGAAAGGAAAAAAAGAAAGAGAAAAATACACAAGCACGTAATACACACATCTTAGACCACATAGAACAAAATGCAGACAAAAGAGTGGAAAAACGAGCCGCTACCAGAACAAAAGATAGCAATATAGCGAGGAGCACTGGGAAACCTCTCTAATAATTTTTGAGGCAGGCCAGCATACTCGCAACGTTACTTGGGGTGATGGCGACGCTGAGGTGCTGGAACAACCATGTGCCCTCACGAGCATCACCAGTTACCACTGCTTGCCGAGCTGCCAGTGAAGATAAGAATCTTGCTGTCAGTAGCCCGACTCCCCCAAACGTCACGAACACCACAAGCTGGATAATGTAGTTAGCTGACAGAACACGGTATATTAGGATTTTGTTCTGTTCAGCTGCGGATGCTGTACCTCTCGCCCTTACCGCTGCATCCAGAATGTGGGAAGAAGCAAAAGAGTCACTACCTGTGACGTCCCAGGTAAGGCACCTACCTCTTGACCACGAGCACAGAGTAAGACCGTCAAGTCTTTTCCCATCAATTCTGGACAACCCAGACGGTTCCAAAATTGAGGGGATATTTGCCCGGGCCAAAGCTCTTAAGAGCTAATAGGACAGTGTGTAAATGTGCGCGCGCATGGTTCTGTCAGCATTCTTAAATTAGAGACACGTGTGTGTAATCACTGTTTTTAAGTTCGACATATATATGTGTGTATCCCTTTCCTTCCTTTTACACACACATACATTCACACAAACACATACACATTGCGTAATGGATGGGTGGACAGAAGTCCCTAAAATTTATGTACATGTGAATGGAGTTCCACTGAAGCAGTTAGAGAAATTCAAATATCTTGGAGCCGTGTTCATGAGTGATGGAATGCAGGAGGCTGAATTAAGTACAAGTATTGCAAAAGATGATGCTGTAATGCGCCAGCCTTAGCATTCAGCAACCAGAAGAAGGGGGTAGGTGTAAAAGCCAAACTCGCTGTCTTCCTGGTGTTCCTGCCAACTCTTACGGAGGATCATGAATCTTGAGTAATGACCAAAAGAATACAATTGCAAATAAAAGTGGCAGAAATGGGATTCCTCCGAAGGGTCTTTTGGAGTAACGTTACTCGATAAAGTGCATAGCTCAGAGACCAGAGAGTCACTCCTGGTAGAGCCGCTACTTCTCCGAATTGAGAGATCACAACTCCGATATTAGGAGCATGTGGCTAGAATGTCTCAGTAAAGAATCGCTGAACACATTTTACAGGCAAAACCAACTGGCAAGAGACCCAGAGGTAGACCCTGAGCAAAATAGTTGGATAACATCCATGAGCTTGGCTGGTCACACCTTGGGATCCAGCTGGATCAGTTAGAGATGTTTGCTACTGACAGACTCGCTGGAAGGAGTGTTTGAGGACTCTGCCCCCACGATCCTCTCAGATATAAGTGGGTGAAAAAGAAGATATTGTCAATTTACTTTTCAATTTATATATATCTATATGCATATATATTGGCGTATAATACCAATATGCACACTACACAAGGTAGCA
Source organism: Eledone cirrhosa (assembly GCA_964016885.1). Classification (NCBI taxonomy): domain Eukaryota; kingdom Metazoa; phylum Mollusca; class Cephalopoda; order Octopoda; family Eledonidae; genus Eledone; species Eledone cirrhosa. The sequence goes on from OZ024741.1 coordinate 26,732,165, forward strand.
GAAAACTGCCCGAAGGGCAGTTTTTCTGCTAGTATATATGAATCAGCATATGGAGAGAAGTACACATAGAGATATGTGTTCAATCATAGAGGATCAAAAACTATATTCTGATTTATAAAGAGCCTGGAATGTATCCTTGAGCTCATTACATTATAGGAGATAAACGTGAGTCTTAAACTCCATTTTTTAATTTTATATATATATATGACATTCCTGATGATTTCATACAAATGAAACAGTTCTAGTCCTGTAGAAGACATTTCTATGTATAATAAAGATACCTATACTCTACCAATGTATTGAGTACCTTTTTTTTAACTGTAGTTATCCTCCGATACAGCTCAGGGAATCTCTCTCTCTATATATATATATATATACGAAACCTCGGTTTATTTTTAATATATACATTCTGCCATAGCATAGGGTTGTGATTTTGGTACCTATCTCAGTAAACCATGAATCAACTGAACCACTTATACACACACACACACACACACACACACACACACACACACACACACACATATATATATGAAGGCGCGTGGCTTAGTGGTTAGAGCATTGGGCTTGCAATTCTCGGACCGGGTGATGTGTTGTTTCCTTGAGCAAGACACTTTATTTCACATTGCTCCAGTTTACTCAGCTGTAAAAATGAGATGATAGGACTGGGGTCCCTATCATTCCACTGCAAAGTGGTTGTGGGGGTGCCACAGCATAAAAGCACCCAGTCCACACTGTAAAGTGGACGTGTAGGCACCATGGAAAAAAAGCACCCAGCACTCACTGTAAATGAGGCTGGTGTTAGGAAGGGCATCCAGCTGTAGAAATCAAGCCAGAATCAGTTCAGTATGAGCAAGACAAGGTCAGCCAACCGGAAAGTCTAACCCATACTAGCATGGAGGAACAGACATAAAACGGTGATGATGATGATGATATATATATATGTATCATCATCATCTATATATATATATATATATACAATGATATTAAATAAATGGAAACTATATTTATAAAACCATATTTATTTTATTATATATATTTCAAGGGCAACCAAGACAACATTGGTACATTTTCATCAGATAAAATACAAACTTTGTTTTATAAATAGACATACCCATGAAAATCATACCTTATCGGTTGGAAATTCACTATTGAATATTTACTCCAGTAACTTGTTGAGTGCTCTAAATCAGTTATAAACATTTATATTTGTCGGACTTCCAACAAATTAAATACCACTTCTACTCATATATATATATATCACCATTTATAAGATTGAGTGTTTGTAACTATTCACATATCAGAAAGATACATCATTATTAAATGTTAAGTGTTAATTGAACAAGTACTTTCATGCTTTCGCAATCTTCAGGTTCATATTCTGTAGTGACAGTCAAGTTTGCAATTTTCATATATATATATATATATATATATATATATATATATATATATATAGGAAAATGTTTCACCCCAACGGCAGAGCTCAAGCCGTTTCGACGGCTATTTCTGGACTCCAGAAATATCCGTCGAAACGGCTTGAGTTCTGCCGTCGGGGTGAAACATTTTCCTATTACCCACTCTACTACCCTAAGTATTGAGTACTCTTGTGCGTTATGGTCCATCTGGTTCCTTACCACACTTCCTTTGTTATATATATATATATATATATATATATATATATATATACACACACACACACACAAATATATACAAGTATAGGAAATGGACGATGATGATGATGTTAAATGGTGATGATGATATATATATATTGATAAATATATGTACACCTACATATATTGTGTATATATATATGTAGGTATATATTTATATCTTTATTTATATGTACACACACACCTACACACATATGTGTGTATATACAACTGCTGCACTTATGCCCTGTCTCTTCAGAACTGTGACCAATTCCATAGCAAAGAGATATTCCAGAAATACAAGTATAGAAGTGTTATTACCAAAATAAGTTCCACCAGAATACCGAAGGTTATAGATTATTAATAATCCCTGCAATACATCTTCTTAATTTAATTTGTGTTGAGAAGATGTACAAGAGTGAAGAAAATCTTGCTTGTCTTCATAGTCAGAGCTGCTGATATTGTTGTTGTTGGTATTGGTGGTGGTGGTGGTGTTGGTATTGGTGTTGTTGATATAGTTGTTGTTGCTGTTGGTGTTGTTGTTGTTGGTATTGGTGTTGTTGATATAGTTGTTGTTGCTGTTGTTGTTGTTGGTATTGGTGTTGTTGATATAGTTGTTGTTGCTGTTGTTGTTGGTATTGTTGTTGATATAGTTGTTGCTGTTGTTGTTGTTGATATAGTTGTTGTTGCTGTTGTTGTTGTTGGTACTGGTGTTGTTGTTTGTATTGCTGTTGTTGTTGCTATTGCTGTTGTTGTTGCTGTTGGTATTGGTGGTGGTGTTGTTGTTGGTACTGGTGTTGTTGTTGATATAGTTGTTGTTGTTGGCATTGTTGTTGTTGTTCTCCATAGCTTTTATTTAAAACAGATATAGATGAAATATTGAGGTATGGCAGCCTTGAGATATTGCAGTGTTTGCTATGTGGTTGTGTGTCTGTGTGTGGTTGTGTGTGTGTGTCTGTGTGTGTGTGGTTGTGTTCTGTGTGGTTGTGTGTGTGGTTGTGTGTGTGTGGTTGTGTGTGTGTGTGTGTGTGGTTGTGTGTCTCTGTGTGGTTGTGTGTCTGTGTGGTTGTGTGTGTGTGTGGTTCTGTGTCTGTGTGTGTGTGTGTGGTTGTGTGTCTGTGTGTATGTGTGTCTGTGTGTGGTTGTGTGTGTGCCTGTGGTTGTGTGTCTGTGTGTGGTTGTGTGTGGTTGTGTGAGTGGTTGTGTCTGTGTGTGGTTGTATGTCTGTGTGGTTGTGTGAGTGGTTGTGTCTGTGTGTGGTTGTATGTCTGTGTGTGGTTGTGTGAGTGGTTGTGTGTCTGTGTGTGGTTGTGTCTGTGTGGTTGTGTGTCTGTGTGTGGTTGTGTGAGTGGTTGTGTCTGTGTGTGGTTGTGTGTGTGTCTGGTTGTGTGTCTGTGTGGTTGTGTGAGTGGTGTGATGTAGTCTGTTATTAAAGTGGTGTAGTCTGTTATTAAAGTGGTGTGGTGTAGTCTGTTATTAAAGTGGTGTGATGTAGTCTGTTATTAAAGTGGTGTAGTCTGTTATTAAAGTGGTGTGGTATAGTCTGTTATTAAAGTGGTGTGGTGTAGTCTGTTATTAAAGTGGTGTAGTCTGTTATTAAAGTGGTGTGGTGTAGCCTGTTATTAAAGTGGTGTGATGTAGTCTGTTATTAAAGTGGTGTAGTGTAGTCTGTTATTAAAGTGGTGTGGTGTAGTCTGTTATTAAAGTGGTGTAGTCTGTTATTAAAGTGGTGTGGTGTAGCCTGTTATTAAAGTGGTGTGATGTAGTCTGTTATTAAAGTAGTGTAGTCTGTTATTAAAGTGGTGTAGTATAGTCTATTATTAAAGTGGTGTGGTGTAGTCTGTTATTAAAGTGGTGTAGTCTGTTATTAAAGTGGTGTGGTGTAGTCTGTTATTAAAGTGGTGTGGTGTAGTCTGTTATTAAAGTGGTGTGGTGTAGTCTGTTATTAAAGTGGTGTGGTGTAGTCTATTATTAAAGTGGTGTAGTCTGTTATTAAAGTGGTGTAGTCTGTTATTAAAGTGGTGTGGTGTAGTCTGTTATTAAAGTGGTGTGGTGTAGTCTGTTATTAAAGTGGTGTGGTGTAGTCTATTATTAAAGTGGTGTGGTGTAGTCTGTTATTAAAGTGGTGTAGTCTGTTATTAAAGTGGTGTAGTCTGTTATTAAAGTGGTGTGGTGTAGTCTGTTATTAAAGTGGTGTGGTGTAGTCTGTTATTAAAGTGGTGTGGTGTAGTCTGTTATTAAAGTGGTGTTGTGTAGTCTGTTATTAAAGTGGTGTGGTGTAGTCTGTTATTAAAGTGGTGTAGTGTAGTCTGTTATTAAAGTGGTGTGGTGTAGTCTATTATTAAAGTGGTGTAGTCTGTTATTAAAGTGGTGTAGTGTAGTCTGTTATTAAAGTGGTGTTGTGTAGTCTGTTATTAAAGTGGTGTGGTGTAGTCTGTTATTAAAGTGGTGTAGTCTGTTATTAAAGTGGTGTTGTGTAATCTGTTATTAAAGTGGTGTGATGTAGTCTGTTATTAAAGTGGTGTAGTCTGTTATTAAAGTGGTGTGGTGTAGTCTGTTATTAAAGTGGTGTGGTGTAGTGTGTTATTAAAGTGGTGTAGTCTGTTATTAAAGTGGTGTAGTGTAGTCTGTTATTAAAGTGGTGTAGTGTAGTCTGTTATTAAAGTGGTGTAGTGTAGTCTGTTATTAAAGTGGTGTGGTGTAGTCTGTTATTAAAGTGGTGTGGTGTAGTCTATTATTAAAGTGGTGTGGTGTAGTCTGTTATTAAAGTGGTGTGATGTAGTCTGTTATTAAAGTGGTGTAGTCTGTTATTAAAGTGGTGTAGTGTAGTCTGTTATTAAAGTGGTGTAGTGTAGTCTGTTATTAAAGTGGTGTAGTGTAGTCTGTTATTAAAGTGGTGTGGTGTAGTCTGTTATTAAAGTGGTGTGGTGTAGTCTGTTATTAAAGTGGTGTGATGTAGTCTGTTATTAAAGTGGTGTAGTCTGTTATTAAAGTGGTGTGGTGTAGTCTGTTATTAAAGTGGTGTAGTCTGTTATTAAAGTGGTGTAGTGTAGTCTGTTATTAAAGTGGTGTAGTGTAGTCTGTTATTAAAGTGGTGTAGTGTAGTCTGTTATTAAAGTGGTGTGGTGTAGTCTGTTATTAAAGTGGTGTGGTGTAGTCTATTATTAAAGTGGTGTGGTGTAGTCTGTTATTAAAGTGGTGTGATGTAGTCTGTTATTAAAGTGGTGTAGTCTGTTATTAAAGTGGTGTAGTGTAGTCTGTTATTAAAGTGGTGTAGTGTAGTCTGTTATTAAAGTGGTGTGGTGTAGTCTGTTATTAAAGTGGTGTGGTGTAGTCTGTTATTAAAGTGGTGTAGTCTGTTATTAAAGTGGTGTAGTGTAGTCTGTTATTAAAGTGGTGTGGTGTAGTCTGTTATTAAAGTGGTGTAGTCTGTTATTAAAGTGGTGTGGTGTAGTCTGTTATTAAAGTGGTGTAGTGTAGTCTGTTATTAAAGTGGTGTAGTCTGTTATTAAAGTGGTGTAGTGTAGTCTGTTATTAAAGTGGTGTGGTGTAGTCTATTATTAAAGTGGTGTAGTCTGTTATTAAAGTGGTGTGGTGTAGTCTGTTATTAAAGTGGTGTAGTGTAGTCTGTTATTAAAGTGGTGTAGTCTGTTATTAAAGTGGTGTAGTGTAGTCTGTTATTAAAGTGGTGTGGTGTAGTCTGTTATTAAAGTGGTGTAGTGTAGTCTGTTATTAAAGTGGTGTGGTGTAGTCTGTTATTAAAGTGGTGTGGTGTAGTCTGTTATTAAAGTGGTGTGGTGTAGTCTGTTATTAAAGTGGTGTTGTGTAGTCTGTTATTAAAGTGGTGTGGTGTAGTCTGTTATTAAAGTGGTGTAGTGTAGTCTGTTATTAAAGTGGTGTGGTGTAGTCTATTATTAAAGTGGTGTAGTCTGTTATTAAAGTGGTGTAGTGTAGTCTGTTATTAAAGTGGTGTTGTGTAGTCTGTTATTAAAGTGGTGTGGTGTAGTCTGTTATTAAAGTGGTGTAGTCTGTTATTAAAGTGGTGTTGTGTAATCTGTTATTAAAGTGGTGTGATGTAGTCTGTTATTAAAGTGGTGTAGTCTGTTATTAAAGTGGTGTGGTGTAGTCTGTTATTAAAGTGGTGTGGTGTAGTGTGTTATTAAAGTGGTGTAGTCTGTTATTAAAGTGGTGTAGTGTAGTCTGTTATTAAAGTGGTGTAGTGTAGTCTGTTATTAAAGTGGTGTAGTGTAGTCTGTTATTAAAGTGGTGTGGTGTAGTCTGTTATTAAAGTGGTGTGGTGTAGTCTATTATTAAAGTGGTGTGGTGTAGTCTGTTATTAAAGTGGTGTGATGTAGTCTGTTATTAAAGTGGTGTAGTCTGTTATTAAAGTGGTGTAGTGTAGTCTGTTATTAAAGTGGTGTAGTGTAGTCTGTTATTAAAGTGGTGTAGTGTAGTCTGTTATTAAAGTGGTGTGGTGTAGTCTGTTATTAAAGTGGTGTGGTGTAGTCTGTTATTAAAGTGGTGTGATGTAGTCTGTTATTAAAGTGGTGTAGTCTGTTATTAAAGTGGTGTGGTGTAGTCTGTTATTAAAGTGGTGTAGTCTGTTATTAAAGTGGTGTAGTGTAGTCTGTTATTAAAGTGGTGTAGTGTAGTCTGTTATTAAAGTGGTGTAGTGTAGTCTGTTATTAAAGTGGTGTGGTGTAGTCTGTTATTAAAGTGGTGTGGTGTAGTCTATTATTAAAGTGGTGTGGTGTAGTCTGTTATTAAAGTGGTGTGATGTAGTCTGTTATTAAAGTGGTGTAGTCTGTTATTAAAGTGGTGTAGTGTAGTCTGTTATTAAAGTGGTGTAGTGTAGTCTGTTATTAAAGTGGTGTGGTGTAGTCTGTTATTAAAGTGGTGTGGTGTAGTCTGTTATTAAAGTGGTGTAGTCTGTTATTAAAGTGGTGTAGTGTAGTCTGTTATTAAAGTGGTGTGGTGTAGTCTGTTATTAAAGTGGTGTAGTCTGTTATTAAAGTGGTGTGGTGTAGTCTGTTATTAAAGTGGTGTAGTGTAGTCTGTTATTAAAGTGGTGTAGTCTGTTATTAAAGTGGTGTAGTGTAGTCTGTTATTAAAGTGGTGTGGTGTAGTCTATTATTAAAGTGGTGTAGTCTGTTATTAAAGTGGTGTGGTGTAGTCTGTTATTAAAGTGGTGTAGTGTAGTCTGTTATTAAAGTGGTGTAGTCTGTTATTAAAGTGGTGTAGTGTAGTCTGTTATTAAAGTGGTGTGGTGTAGTCTGTTATTAAAGTGGTGTAGTGTAGTCTGTTATTAAAGTGGTGTTGTGTAGTCTGTTATTAAAGTGGTGTAGTGTAGTCTGTTATTAAAGTGGTGTGGTGTAGTCTGTTATTAAAGTGGTGTGGTGTAGTCTATTATTAAAGTGGTGTGGTGTAGTCTGTTATTAAAGTGGTGTGATGTAGTCTGTTATTAAAGTGGTGTAGTCTGTTATTAAAGTGGTGTAGTGTAGTCTGTTATTAAAGTGGTGTAGTGTAGTCTGTTATTAAAGTGGTGTGGTGTAGTCTGTTATTAAAGTGGTGTGGTGTAGTCTGTTATTAAAGTGGTGTAGTGTAGTCTGTTATTAAAGTGGTGTGGTGTAGTCTGTTATTAAAGTGGTGTAGTCTGTTATTAAAGTGGTGTGGTGTAGTCTGTTATTAAAGTGGTGTAGTGTAGTCTGTTATTAAAGTGGTGTAGTCTGTTATTAAAGTGGTGTAGTGTAGTCTGTTATTAAAGTGGTGTGGTGTAGTCTATTATTAAAGTGGTGTAGTCTGTTATTAAAGTGGTGTGGTGTAGTCTGTTATTAAAGTGGTGTAGTGTAGTCTGTTATTAAAGTGGTGTAGTCTGTTATTAAAGTGGTGTAGTGTAGTCTGTTATTAAAGTGGTGTAGTGTAGTCTGTTATTAAAGTGGTGTGGTGTAGTCTGTTATTAAAGTGGTGTAGTGTAGTCTGTTATTAAAGTGGTGTTGTGTAGTCTGTTATTAAAGTGGTGTAGTGTAGTCTGTTATTAAAGTGGTGTTGTGTAGTCTGTTATTAAAGTGGTGTGGTGTAGTTTGTTATTAAAGTGGTGTGGTGTAGTCTGTTATTAAAGTGGTGTGGTGTAGTCTATTATTAAAGTGGTGTAGTGTAGTCTGTTATTAAAGTGGTGTAGTGTAGTCTGTTATTAAAGTGGTGTGGTGTAGTTTGTTATTAAAGTGGTGTAGTCTGTTATTAAAGTGGTGTGGTGTAGTCTGTTATTAAAGTGGTGTGGTCTGTTATTAAAGTGGTGTTGTGTAGTCTGTTATTAAAGTGGTGTGATGTAGTCTGTTATTAAAGTGGTGTAGTCTGTTATTAAAGTGGTGTTGTGTAGTCTGTTATTAAAGTGGTGTGGTGTAGTCTGTTATTAAAGTGGTGTAGTGTAGTCTGTTATTAAAGTGGTGTAGTGTAGTCTGTTATTAAAGTGGTGTGGTGTAGTCTGTTATTAAAGTGGTGTGGTGTAGTTTGTTATTAAAGTGGTGTGGTGTAGTCTGTTATTAAAGTGGTGTGGTGTAGTCTATTATTAAAGTGGTGTAGTGTAGTCTGTTATTAAAGTGGTGTAGTGTAGTCTGTTATTAAAGTGGTGTGGTGTAGTTTGTTATTAAAGTGGTGTAGTCTGTTATTAAAGTGGTGTGGTGTAGTCTATTATTAAAGTGGTGTAGTGTAGTCTGTTATTAAAGTGGTGTAGTGTAGTCTGTTATTAAAGTGGTGTGGTGTAGTTTGTTATTAAAGTGGTGTAGTGTAGTCTGTTATTAAAGTGGTGTGGTGTAGTTTGTTATTAAAGTGGTGTAGTCTGTTATTAAAGTGGTGTGGTGTAGTCTGTTATTAAAGTGGTGTAGTCTGTTATGAAAGTGGTGTGGTGTAGTCTGTTATTAAAGTGGTGTGGTGTAGTCTGTTATTAAAGTGGTGTGGTGTAGTCTGTTATTAAAGTGGTGTAGTCTGTTATTAAAGTGGTGTAGTGTAGTCTGTTATTAAAGTGGTGTGGTGTAGTCTGTTATTAAAGTGGTGTGGTGTAGTCTGTTATTAAAGTGGTGTGGTGTAGTTTGTTATTAAAGTGGTGTGGTGTAGTCTGTTATTAAAGTGGTGTGGTGTAGTCTATTATTAAAGTGGTGTGGTGTAGTCTGTTATTAAAGTGGTGTAGTGTAGTCTGTTATTAAAGTGGTGTAGTGTAGTTTGTTATTAAAGTGGTGTAGTGTAGTCTGTTATTAAAGTGGTGTGGTGTAGTCTATTATTAAAGTGGTGTGGTGTAGTCTGTTATTAAAGTGGTGTAGTGTAGTTTGTTATTAAAGTGGTGTAGTGTAGTCTGTTATTAAAGTGGTGTGGTGTAGTCTGTTATTAAAGTGGTGTGGTGTAGTCTGTTATTAAAGTGGTGTGGTGTAGTCTGTTATTAAAGTGGTGTGGTGTAGTCTATTATTAAAGTGGTGTAGTGTAGTCTGTTATTAAAGTGGTGTAGTGTAGTCTGTTATTAAAGTGGTGTGGTGTAGTCATTTATTTTATTTATTATTGAAATATGTGTATCCATACATATTTATATATACATGTATATACATATACACATAAATATAATGTATATAAATATATGAATATATATGCATGTATATATGTATACACATATATGTATATATATATATATATATGTGTGTGTGTGTGTGTGTGTATCATCATCATCATCATCATCAACGTTTAACGTCCGTGTTCCACGCTTGCATGGGTTTGGACGGGGGTAGTCCCACTTGAGGCAAGAGTGATTGTCTTGCTCGCATAGGACTGTCTGGCAGGTTTTCTACAGTTGGATGCCCTTCCTAACACCAACCACATTTACAGTGTGGGTCTGGGAGGTTTTTACCGTGTTGCCTACACGGCCACATTACAGCGTGGACTGTGTGTTTTTTTGTCGTGACACCTACACGATCTCATTTGTTTCGGCCTCGAAGGCGCGGCACCAACATAACTTTACATAGAACGGGGTGGTGTGGATCGGGTGGGGGTGGTGGGACGGGGTGTATTTTGTTAGAGATGCCTACTGGCTGGAGTAGGTTTTACTATATATTTAGGTAAGGCGGGTCTTCTCTGTTACTG
>OZ024741.1:26749434-26756934 GCA_964016885.1 Eledone cirrhosa
TGCTCTATCACTTTACAGAGTGCACTGGGTGCATTTTATTGTGACACCAGCATTATCACTTTACAATGTGTACTGGATGGTAGTGGTGACGGTGATGATGATGATGATGGTGGTGATGGTGATAATGGTGATGATGGTGATGATAATGGTGGTGATGGTGATGATGATGTTCATGATGATTATAAAGATGATGATGATATACTCACGGATCCCAAATAATAGGGGGGTGTTGGAATAAGTGGGTGGCATTTGCTTAAATACTTATTAGCAATGAGGTGGAGGGGGGGGGGGGTGTAATTATATAATGTACGTTCATAAATATGGGATTTCATGTAATGTTCTTTTTTTGTCATATATAATGTTTTTAATGTAAAATAGAATTATTATTAGATTCTCCAGCTGCTGTATCAATATGAATCACTTACAATAAAATTTCACCAGAGATAGAGTAGCAAAATTTAATAAGTGGCGGGGTTGGAAAAAATCTGAAAAATACATAAGGGAGTGGGGGTGAGGGTTATTGAAAACCTGAGAGTAATTATAGTCATGTTTGTACTTTTCAAGACTGTCTTGTTAATGTGGGTTCATATGGTACAGGATCTTCAGAGTTAAAATAAGTTCCGGAATCATTGCAATTATTAAAGTATTGAACTGTGATTTTCATAGATTTCAGTTTGTCTTGTCTTTTGTTTCTCTTTCTTTGATCTGTTATTGTGAGTAAAATATCTCAGTTACTAGGGGTAGGGGTGAGGGAGGTTACTCAATGTTGGATCCTTTGTAGTCTATTGATCTCATTTCAACAGGTGTGCATATGGTGATTCATGCTATTGAGCTCAGGTGAAAGGAAGGGTCGCTTAGTAACCAGAATTACTAAATAGCTGTCCTTGTAATGACTGTCTAGGTGTGGTGCTTAGGTTAGATTGAGTCATCATCATCATCATCATCAACATCATTACCACAACTACCATCACTGATTATTTTCTTTCAGCAGCTTCATCAATGTTACAACAGCTTTCCCATCAACAGCACCACCAACATCACCAACACCAGCACCATCAACAACACCAACAACAGCAACACCACCAACACCATCACCAACACCACCAACACCACCACCAACACCAGCAACACCATCACCAACACCACCAACATCACCAACACCAGCAACACCATCACCAACACCAGCAACACCATCACCAACACCAGCAACACTGTCATCAATGCCACCAACATGATCACCAACATCACTATCAACACCACTAACACAACCACCACCATCACCACCACCACCACCAACAACAACAACACCACCACCAATACCATCAACACCACCATGACCAACACCACCAACACTGTCACCAATGCCACCAACATGATCACCAACATCACTATCAACACCACCAACACCACCATCACCACCACCACCACCACCACCACCACCAACAACAACAACAACACCACCATCACCAACACCACCAACACCATCAACATCACCAACACCACCAACACCATCACCAACACCAGCAACACCATCACCAACACCACCAACACCGTCACCAATGCCACCAACATGATCACCAACATCACTAACACAACCACCACCACCAACAACAACAACACCACCAACATGATCACCAACATCACTATCAACATCACTAACACAACCACCAACACCACCACCACCTTCACCACCACCACCAGTGTCAACAACAATAACCACTATAGGATAATAGGAAAATGGGAAGTGTCAGCAACAGGTTACCAATTCTTCTTCCATAGATACCAATATAGTTCCAATAGTTGTAACATTGTCACCATTAACAATGCTGCCTCCCACCACTTCTCTTTTACACACACACACACACACACACACACACACACACACACACACACACACACACACACTCCCTCTCTCTCTCTCTCTCTCTATCCCATAATGAATGCCTGTGTATGCCTATATAATAATAATGAAAATTATTGTATACAATGCTCAGGGGCACTACAGCTCATCAAAGGGGCATGTATAGTACATAGAACAATGGTTTCTGATTTAGGCACAAGGCAACAATATTTGAGGAAGGGAAAGCCAATTAAATCAACGCCGGTGCATTACTGGTACTTTATTTTATCAACCCCGTACGAATGAAAGGCATTTATACATAGAATAATGTAGAAATGCCAGGAAAGTGAACAGTGCATGAGTCATGATATACACACAGACACATGCGTGCATGTGAATGGAGGGAGAATAGGCAAATATGTTGGCAAATTTCGGGAAGCATGGAATATTTAAAGGATGCAGTGTTCCAACAGCTAACAACCGATGCAGGTAGTTTGTTCCATGCTTCAGCAACTCTGAGTGTGAAAAAATGTTTCCGAAAGTCATGGGAGCTGTGCTGTTTTCTGACTTTGTAAGCATGTCCATGAGTGTTAGACACATGGAATTCTAAAAGATGCTCAGGGTTGTTGTTGGCAAGATGGTTAATAATTTTGTGGTCAGTTGCCAGATGTCGGAGCTTTCATGTATCCATGCGCAGGGAACCAAGGCATTCAGAATATGGTAGATGGAGGGTATTTGTTTGGTTGCACATCTCTGAATAGTTTCCAGGAGATCAATATTCTGAGCAAGATAGGGGTTCGAGACTGGTGATGCAAATTCTAAGTATATATGTTTGTGTGTGTTTGCATATTTGTGTGTGTGTGTGAATGAGTTCATATGAATGAAAAAGTTCCTGTCATGTAGAAGCGATTTCTATATTAAATTTTGATGTTTTCACTCTACTAATGTATTGAGTACCTTATTTATAGTGGCTACCCTCGATTTAACTTGGGATCTACATATATATATAATTGTTTCTAGTTTTGGCACAAGGCCAGTAATTACGCCAGTGCATTACTGGTACTTTATTTTATTAACCCTGTAAGGATGAAAGTCAAAGTTAACCTCGGCAGGATTTGAGCTCAGAACGTAAAGGGCCATAGCTCTATGATGCAAAGTATGGTGTCTGACCCTCTACCGATACTGCCAATCCACTGCCCCTATATATAATATATAATAATAATAATAATATATTTATATGCATATAACATATATGTATGATGCCTGTATTCGATCAGCAATGTTACATGGCAGTGAGACATGGGCCTTGTGTGCAGAGGACCTGCGCAGACTGGAAAGGAACGAAGCATGCATGCTCCATTGGATGTGTAATAGTAATATACGTGAACGGCAAAACATAAATGAATTAACTGAGAAATTAGGAATAAGGGGGATCAGATGCTGTTTACTTGAGAGAAGACTACGTTGGTATGGTCACATGATGCGCATGAAAGACGACAGCTGTATAAAAAAGTGCAGGGCGATCAAAATTGATGGAAGTTACGGAGTAGGTAGACCCAGAAAAACCTGGGACAATTTGATAAATTCTGACCTTACACACTTACACCTCTCCAAGACAATGTCACTGGACCGAGATCTTTGGTGCTTCACAGTAATACAGAAGACCCGCCTTGCCTATGTACAAAACGAAACCTACAGTCAGTATTAACCAAATATACACCCCAATCCACTACCCCTACCCTATCCTACCACTCCCACCAACACCACCCTCTCTCTGTAAAGTTGGTACCACAACATCCAGTCCAAATTATTGAGATAATGAGATCGAGATCGTGTAGGTGTCACAACAAAAAAACACACAGTCCACGCTGTAATGTGGCCGTGTAGGTAACATGGTAAAAAGATCCCAGTCCACACTGTAAATGTGGTTGGTGTTAGGAAGGGCATCCAGCCGTAGAAAACCTGCCAGATAGTCCTATATGAGCGAGACACGGTCACCTGACCAATCTTGCCTCAAGTGGGACAATTTCCGTCTAACCCATGCTAGCGTGGAAGATGGACGTTAAACGATGATGATGATATGCATATATATCTGCATATGTAAATATATATATAGACAGATATATGTATATACATATATAAGAATATATACTTGTATGTATATATATGTATTTGAATATGCACATAAACTATACATCCCCCATACATACGCATATATAACATATATATATATCTCATATAAATGTCTGTGCATGAGTATATTTTTAGTAGTTGTATGGCTCTCTCTTTCTACACACACATGTAAGTGGAAGATGTGTACATATGTATATATACATGTATATATATATGTATGCATGTATTTATATAATACATGTATGTATATATATACATGCATGTATGTGTTCGTGTGTGTAAATGTTTTATTAGAATATAGATGATAGATTTATAGTTGTTGAGAACATTAAGCTGGATATAACCAGTAAATGTCTTGCTAAATATGTCATTTACATTCTTACAACAATAGAGACGAATAAAATTATATAGACCTGTTAATGTTGCTATTGGATATTTACTTTATTTTGGTGGTCCCTTGTTATATTACAGGACATTGTAGAGTTTGGGTACCCTATTGTTAGCCCTTTATTTTGGTGGTCCCTTGTTATATTACAGGATATTGTAGAGTTTGGGGACCCTATTGTTAACCCTTTATTTTGGTAGGCCCTTGTTATATTACAGAACATTGTAGAGTCTGGGGACCTTATAGTTAATCCCTTTATTTTGGTGGTCCCTGCCTTGTTTTACATGGACCCTGTAAAATTAGTGAAACAGCAACAAGTATGTAATAAGCTTGAGGACTCCTAACATTAACCCTTTCAACACCAATCCAACTAAAACCATCTCTATTAAAATATTCAAATTTAAATTAAAATCTTGAATTGTAAATATGTCCTGTAAATATAAAATTTCAGAATATTTGTCTTTACTCTTAATTTGAAAGTTATTTCACTAAAGATCTCATAATTCATGATTATTTTTATAATTAATTCACAATTTTATAGTTAATTCACGAAAGCTGTATATTTTTGTTAGAAATGTTGTTACAAAATGGTTAAAACAGAAATAAGAAATCTCTTGGTTGACAAAACCTGATAGGAGGCCAGCTAAACCTGTTCAGATATGTTGCTATAACAACACCAATAACAAACAAATTAAATGCACATCAGTTTGGTTTGTCTGAAAGTCTCTGGATTAGGGTGCAAAGGAATTTTGAAATATATATATATAAAATAATATATAAAAAATAATATAACATTGACTCAATGTGTAAATCAAGTATTTCCAACCTTTTGAGGTCATCTACCTCTTCATGGAATACCTGATCCCTCATTGATGATGTGTACAAAAGTAAAAAAGTAAATAAATATATCTAGAAACAGAGTCATCATCATTTCATCATCATCGTCATCATTGTTTAACGTCTTATTTTCCATGAGTCAGATGGGTCGTCTGTTTCTATTTGAGTATATATAGTATATATAATTTACGTTATAAATCACAAACCTGAGTAAGTTGTAATTTATTGTAATATTTTATGGCAATGGGCAGTTCATTAGCAGTATTGGTAGAGTGTCGGACAACACGTTTGTGGCATAGAGTTACAGCCCTTTATATTCTGAGTTCAAATCCCGCTGAGGTTAACTTTGCTTTTCATCCTTCCGGGGTCGATAAAATAAAGTTCCAGCAATGCACTGGGGTAGATTTAATCGACTTTCTCCTCCCATAAATTGTTGGCCTTGTGCCTAAATCAGAAACCATTATTTTATGTATTTGCACTTGTTATACAAATGTTGTTCAGGTTTTGGCACAAAGGTTCTAGCGACCCTCGGAATTCAATTTGGAAACCTCTAGTCTAAATATCCAAGATATTGTTAAGGAGATTAACATATTTCCAACTATTTATTCTTAGAGAAATGAAACATTCTTTAAATATTTAGTTACACTACTTTCTAATCAGTTTCATTATCGAAAGTTATCAAATCTTTTATTCCTTGATATATATTAAGTACCTTTATTTTCAAACTAAAGGTAATACCTTTCTTATCCACTAGGCTATCACTGATTATATGTTTGTGTCAGTGACCTATGAAAACATAGTGTACATGTAAATATTTATACCTAAAGACAAGGTTAATCAGAAATATTGTAATCCTATTAAGATATTTTACATTTATAGGCTTTTAGTTATCACAGACATAACTGCTCCATCTCAGACATAACTACTCTAGTAAAGTAAGTGAAGCTCTATCAGACATAACTATTCCACCACTGACATAACTACTCTATCACAGACATAACTACTCTAGTAAAGTAAATGAAGCTCTATTACAGACATAACTACTCTAGTAAAGTAAGTGAAGCTCTATCACAGACATAACTACTCCACCACAGACATAACTACTCTAGTAAAGTAAGTGAATTTCCATCAGGTTCAATGATGAGTAGATAGCTCAGTTGTTAGATCAACTTGCCCAAGATGCCACACAATAAAATCAAACCCAGACCCTAAACTTTGACTGGGGTAATACAACAAAATCTAAAAAGAAACTTCATTAGTGCAGCTGAGTCACAGTTGATGTACTCTGATGTGTTTATCAGATGACCAAGAGATGTACTCTGTTTGATGTGTTTATCTGGAGACAAAGAGATGTACTCTGTCTGATGTATTTATCAGATGACAAAGAGATATACTCTGTTTGATGTGTTTATCAGATGACAAAGAGTTGTACTCTGTTTGATGTGTTTATCAGATGACCAAGAGATGTACTCTGTTGATGTATTTATCAGATGACCAAGAGATGTACTCTGTTTGATGTGTTTATCTGGGGACAAAGAGATATACTCTGTTTGATGTGTTTATCAGATGACAAAGAGATGTACTCTGTTTGATGTGTTTATCTGGAGACAAAGGGCTGCAACAAGATTTCATCTCATCTCAGCTGATTTCCAATCAAACCTGGAAACGAACTATTGTCTTCTTCCACCATCACTGTTCGTATTTCCAGTCTTTAGACAAGTGTCTTTATAAAGTATAGTGGTTTGCCTCCCACAGTTTAACCACCCAATTATTAGCTGCCATAGCTTTGCGGCTATTTCTTCAAGATTAGCAGCTTTGAGGCTATTTCTTCAAGATGTTTCACATGGTGACCTGCCAAACACAATCTTTGCTGAGCTATATTTTCAGTTAACTTTGCCTGACCATTATAAAGTTCTGTTGGTGGTGTCTTCCAAGTGATGTTATGAACAACCATCTGCTTTAAAATTTGCAAAGGATATAATGTTAATGTTGATGATGATGATGATGACAACTACTCTTGGGTCTCGAATAATGCCCTCCCCTCCCTGCTTATTAATTTGTTCAGATGTTTTCCTCCCCCCAGTGGTAACATTCCTGTGACAATTAATTTCCTTTAAAAAACATTATACATGACAAAAAAAAGTACATTACTAGAAATCCCATATGTTATAAAATAAATAGGATGGGTTGGGGTCTCAAGATGTAAACTAAACGACTAATTCTGGTTTTAAAAAAACCCCAGATAATCTAGAAATATTACTTTGCAGCCCTCTGTTTATTCCAATCCCCCACTTATTCGACCCCC